>JAQPPZ010005266.1:0-403875 GCA_028583015.1 Wollemia nobilis
GTGTTCATTTACCTAATATGTTAATTGCCTTCTATAAGCATATGTAATATTAAATCATATATGGCTTATACATGTGGATGATAATTGGACACAAATTCATCAATAATAAAATATGTAAATATGGTTTATACATTGAATGTGGGTTATGCATAGATGCTAGAATACAAAAATGTTAGTTACACAAAGCTTTGTAATTGTGCTCATAAATGTGGGTCATATACATGTTTATTTGATTGTTTAAAACGTGTTTAAATGTCTCATATTTAAAAATAATTTACAAAAACTATGCAATTGCAAAGAGTTTATATATATGAATACATGTGCACAATTTATGTATAAGCATGTAAGTTTATGCATACATCTATAAATACAAATGTTTATTGCACAAAAGTTAGTGAATATGCATAACATGTTAATTGTAGTGTTGTATATGATAGTGTATTAGAATACAAAAATGTTTAGTTGCACAAAGCTTTGTAATTGTGCTCATGAATGTGAAATACATATGGGTCATCTGAATGTACAAAAAAAATATTTATAAAATTATGCAATTGCAAAGAATTTATATGTTTGAATGCATATGCACAATTTATGTATTAAGTGTAGATATGTGAGTTGGGCATAAATCTATGAATTCAAATATTTATTGCACAAAAGTATAAATCTTTTATTTTTATTAACTATTTGGATATATCCCATTTATAATTAAAAGAGAAATACCATAGCTCAAAATTTAAAGCAAATCCATTTTATTGAGTTACAAATAATTTAAGAAGTAAAGTAAAAAAAATCAAATAAAAAGACACAATACACTATGAAATGATGAAGAATGATTCTTTTATAAAATGAAAATATCGTTAGTCACTTTTTTTTTCAAAATTTATTTAATAATAATTAGTTGATGCAAATTATTAATCAATAAAAATTTTAAGAAATGTATTAGCTTCTTTCTTTAAGTCATTTAATCTTTTACATAATTCAAATTCCAAATAAGTAGAAATATTTTTTATTTTTATTAATCCCATGTATAATTAAAAGAGAAATACCAAAGCTCAAAATTTAAAACCATACTCTAGCAATCATTTTATATTTATGTACTTTTAAGAAAATTATATCCACATGCTAAATAATACAATGGATAATGTCATATCATCTAATTGACACTAATTATAACAATCAATGCTTTAAAAGTAAAATTAATTAATAAAATTAGCATTAAAATTCCATGAAATATTCTAATTGATAATATTAAAAAAGATTTCCCACTATTAATAAAATATTATAAATTTTCAAAAAACTATTTCTCTTTTAAATTACAAGCTTGGGCTTCTCTTTGCTTCAAGAATAACTTATTTTCTTAATATGACCTAGTGATGGTGGAAGCTTACCTGGCCTCTCCCTGTTGGAGCCAAATTTGACTCATACTTTGAAACCCCAAAATTTAAATTTTTGGTTTCATCAAAGTAAGCAAACATAGCTAGTCACTTTGCATCTTATTAGAGAATTTGGTTTTCCATGAGTTCAACCTTAAACATTGTTGTCATGTGCACCTTTGAAGAATTGTTATATTTTAGGGTTGCCAAAGTCAGTCCCTTTAAATTAAATCTGAAAATTTGAATACAAGGTTTAGTCTTCCAACTAAACAAAGTCTTCCTTGGACTTAAATTAAATGGTGAATCTTTAAATCCTAAAATATTCAAAATTAAAAAGTAAAATTAATTAAATACCTTGGTCTAAAGCTCAAAAAGCATAAGTAATGTCAAAAAATTTCTAAGGCTTGAGGGTATGCACCCCCTTTCATTAAAAGTCAAGCATATTTGAGTTAAATCTAAGGTTACGCCCGAACACTCCCAAATCGGACAGATACGCTTTAGTAGAATAATCAACGAATAATTGATCTGGTCAAATGTTCATGGAAAATATCTAAACCTAAGGTTTGCATTTGTTTAATTCATGCATCCCTTAACCATGCAAATATAATGGTAGCATTCCACCGAGGTCTAAATTCGATGGCAGTGCTCCTAGTGGCGAGCTTAAATTTCAAATATCATAAATAGTCTAAGTTTAGAGCGGTGATTTGGATTAAATGATGTTTTAGTTTTTGAAATATAACGATAGCACTTCAAAAAAGAAAAAATCCAATGGATGCGCTTGATTTAATTAATCAACGCTTTTAAAAGATGTGGTCAAAATAATTAAGGTTTAAAATTTTGGAAAGAAACATTATTAAAACCTTGAAGGGTATGTGCCCCCATAAACATCGGGCTAATCAGACAAATCCGACGATAGCGCTCGATCCAGATCTGATCTGACAGTGGCACTCTCACAAAGGTGCATCAAAAAGGTAAAAGATCCATGAGATTAATTAAATCTATTAAATGAGATTAGTGAGGGTCTAACACATCAGATAATTTCTCCCTTTCTAACTTAATCAAAATTTAAAATCATGTACCCCTGGGTAACTAACCCTATAGGTTGATCGAGATCAACAGTCGCACCAACAACAATTGATATCCGACGGTCGCACTGAAATTGAAACCCAAATGAAGAAATGGTATGATATCAAAAAACAAAGGTAAAGCCAAGATTAATTATGCATTTAGTGAGGGTATAAATACATTGCTAAAATTACCCTCTTTCGGTTTAACCAAGATTAATTAAATATAATGATGCACCCTTTTTGGCTATCGAGTATGCAGGTTGCAGGAAGTCCGACGTTTGCACTCTATTGAAGACAAAATCGGATGAATGCACCCAAACGCAATAAAGCACCCCGATGAAGGATCAAAGAAATTAGACAACGATGCTTGATCAAACATTTAATCCGATGATTGTGCCTTGTTAAAAATGGTCAAAGGGTAACTCACAAGGTTTGGTCAAATACATAATTAAAATTCATTATTAAGGCTAAGTAAAGCATTTAATCAGGTTTTATAAAGGTTAATACGGGGATATTTTTCCCCTTCCATTTTGCTAAACCTTGTGCATATACGAGGAATCTAACGATCGTGCCCCCATAATGGTATGATATAACAGTGAGCGCGTAGAGAAATGATCTGATTATACAAATTCTTGTGTATAATACAATATTATTAAGGTTTTAATAACTAGATTAACCCAAGTAAATGGACTATGTTATTTTAACTCATTGTATTGACTTCGGGTCTAAGCATCACTAACCAGGAGTTTTCAACCTTATAAATATGATTAATCTGATTAACCTGGCACAAATTTATATAAATTAGTAGACTAATAATCATATAGGTTCTTAGGCATCAACGGTTGTGTTAACCCTCCTCGAGATCCGACGACAGTGCACAAATCAAAGATTTAAGTAATGAATCAACCACAAAAATCCAACAGTAGCACTCCATTGAGGATAAAATATCCGATAGTAACGATCAAGTCAAAGTCAAAATAAAAAGATACGAGTAGGGCTAACCCAACGGGTGTCTTCCAAATAATCCAAAGGATGCGCACGCTTCAAAGGTAAATCATATGGTAAGCCTAAATCAGAATTTGATTAAATTTTTAACCACATTTAACAAGAGCCCTAACACGTTATTAATCACCACCTTTATCTTGATTAAGTCAATACTAAACAAAGAAGTTTCAAAGCATGTTTCTTTTGGCTATCTAACCCATAGGTTATAAAATATCCAAGGAAGCGATGGAACAAAGGTTGATTGAATGGCTATGCTTGGTCAAACCTCAGGACCAAAAGTTACTAAAATATCAATAAGAGAAAAATAACCATTGACCCATGTTTATAGAACTTTGGAAGCTAACATCCTTGTAGGTTTAAGAATACCAAAAGCAGCCATGATAGAACCTGTGATGATCACAAACCAACAAAATTGGTAGACTCCTCTGAAAGGAATATTTGATAGTCTAAACTCCAAGATAAATACGATCACTTCACAAAAATACCCTAAACATATATCGAGGTAGAAAGCAAAAAGGTGACTCACTCATAGCAAGGTACATCGAAAGACGCTATTAAAATAAATAGACAAGACGAAGTCAGAATAGTACACATAAACACCGTGAATCCAAAAGGATACCCAAGGAAGGAATGATTCGAGCAATAAGAATAAATCCCATGGATAGTACCTTGATAAGGATAAAGTAGACTAACCCAAAGACAAATCTTGATGCTCAAGCATGCAACTAGATCATGTATATCTCTTGGGAATAATAATGTACCACAAAATAATACTACAAGGCATAGTCACAACTTATAAATAGAGATCGTAAGGGAGAGCTAAAAGGTATCCAATTAAGTGAAACAATGGAGTACAAAGAATATAAATGTATTCATTTTCTATTCTACAAATACTTAAGGCAAAGAAGGCGCATGAGGAAAAAAACATGGTTTAGACTTATAGAAAGTCATTCAATCCACGCTTCGATAGAATATTGTTATGAGGGGAACACTTCGATGGAGTATAGTTATGGAAGTAGCTTATAGATGCTTCCAGATCTAGTTTTCCATTCCCACATTCCTCCAACATATCACTGCCTCCCTCTTTCTAGGCCTTCTTCCCTAACCATATTGATATTTTTCCTAACATTGTACCATCTCACCACCTTCCATTATGTGAAATCATCATCTTTCCTCTTTTCACCTTTCACTCTATCATGTAATCAATGCTATTCTATCCATTTGCCACTGGAATGTCACCCATTATCTTCACCATTACATTGGGTCCCCCTCTGTCCTTCATATAAAATTTACGATAACAGCCTAGTCAACCCTTAACAGCAGATCACAGTGACCAGGACAAGCAAAAAAAAAAGAAAAAAATATGATAATGAATCCTTAGTTTCTAGGGCCAACAAGAGAACAAAATGACCAAATTATTTAGCGAAAGAGCTCCCTTTAGCCCAAGTCAGACCATGATGATCATTTCAAAGCTGCACCAACTAGACAACATATAGAATAGGTTCAATCAGATGCTGGCAAGTGTAAGGCCAGAACCAGACCAAAAATAACATAATCAAGAACCAGTAGCTATAAAAGGAAGTAGACAGGTTCAGATTCAACATCAAGCAATTAGAGAATAGCATTTTGCTAAGAGGTATACTTGAGTGCCCTTTAGAGTTGTGATGTTGTATCTTCCTTTTGTGTCTATTTTTCTCATTCTTCTTTCTTCCCTTTACTGTGCAGGATTTTGATAGGAAAGTTTTCAATAAGCTAAGATTATTTCCTGTCCTATTGAGCCTAAGATTCAAAGACTCTACTATTACTAGATTGGAATAAGGAGAGTAGGAGAGACCTGTTGTATTATTTAAATAGAGTCTTCTTCATTGTATTGGTGTATTTATTTGAGAAAAATAGAGTTAAAAGGCATCCTGCCCACTCTGCATATAATATTTTATGAAATCAATACAATTTTGAGTTTCATTCCTATTATATATTTGTCTCAATATCATCATCCTCAAATTTTAGTAGCTAAAGGAACTAAAATCTTGCAAAAATCACATGAGTCACGATATGATAAGATGAAGCAAGGGAAATTAATCCCCACTGCTCAAGAAGTTGAAGAATTAGAAGCCACCCATGTTATAAATTTAAGGAATAGAACAGTACTTGAAAGAATAGAGAAATCCTCTACAAGTGAAACAAGAAAACAAACTTTCACCAATAAAAATATTAGTAAAGAGAAAACTGATAGAATCCTCAAAAATATTACTCCTAAAGTAATAGAATTAGAGGAAGATATTCCCAAAGAAGAAAGTAATAAACCATTAGATATAAAGAAGATAGAATTTGATGTTGGGTCAGAACTCAGTAATAAAAACATTAAAATCAGATTTGGAGAACTAATGAAATTTCAACAATACAGAGAACAAGTCTGTAGATCAATTGGATTAGTGGAATAAAAAGAAGACCCAACTTGCCATGCTGGTAGACAAAGTCAACATAATACAAGATCACTATCATTTGTTAGAATCTTTTATGTATCATTAAGATACAACTCACATGAAGGAGAAAGATATGTCATCCATAACTGCATGTTAGACAGTGGAGCCTCACACAATATCATGCCCAAACTAATAGCTGATCAAATAGGATTAATCTATACAAGAGATTCTATCCCTATTTTTGTAATGGACAACAGACAAATCCCTTTTGTAGGGGTGATAATTGGATTATTGGTTTTCTTATATCAACACCCCAAAAATGTCATAGTCATGGATGTTGCAGTAGTTGATGTTGACCCATTCTTCTCATTATTACTCAGTAGACATTGGGTAGAACAACTAGGAGGTTCAATTCAATTGGATTGTTCCTATGCTACAATCCCAATATCAAATAAGGAGAATATAATTTTTAGAAAGAAGCCATTCAACAAACACTCCGTAGAGTTAATCCAAACAGATGAAACCATGATTAACTTAGTAAACTCTATGTAAGAAAAAGGGATGGGATTTTATTCAATATGGCATAACCCATTCCTGGTAGAAGTACCAGAAGCAAAGAATATGGATCCAAAAGTTATTAAAATAGTAGATGTTGAATCATATAGAGTATTAACCCAAGAAATGTGGACCATGTCTTTTGATGGAGTTAAATCCTAGTATGGAGCAGGTCCAGGTGTTAATTTGATTGATATAAAAGGAAATTACTTTGGTATTCCTTACAGACTGGAATTTCCTTGCACAAATAATGTATCTGAGTATGAAGCTTTAATAATAAGGTTAAGAAAAGTAAAATAATCAGGTATTAACTACTTGACTATAACAGGAGATGCAGAGCTTATTATACAATAGATCAAAGGTAAATATCATACCAAACACCCTAGGCTTAAGCAATACAAAAATACAATATTGGAAGAAATTGATAAATTCTTAGCTTTCAATATCTCATATATTCCTAGAGAACAAAATCATGTTGCAAATATTTTAGCTGTAAATGCCTCAAGCCTAGATCACCCAGAGATACCTACAGAATATATGGATAGATTCCCAACTATTTTAGTCTTTAAACCTTTTGTGCCAGATAACATAGTTTATCTACAGGTCTTTCAATATGATATAGATATTAAGGATTTTATGACTCTACAAAATCAATATGCAAATGTGATCGATGATGAAAAGAATGAAGATAAGCTAAAAGACCAAATAGGAGATCCAGTAGAAGTAATCCAGTTGAAAACAAATAAAATACCCAAAGGATTAGTTTCTCTAGAGAGTCTATTTGATGATTTTGACAAAGCTGATAAGCCTTTAAGCAGAGAGGTAATATTTGAAGACGTTAACATTGGTTCAATGAAATAACCTAGAATAGTGAATGAAGACATGGCCTTACCTGCTAAAGAAAAATCTAGATATATTAGTTTCTTGAAAAATAACAAAGAACATTTTGCTTGGACTTGTGAAGACCTTAAAACTTTCAAAATAGATGTAATGACACACATAATACCCCTGAAAGAAGATTCTAAACCATTTAGATAGAAACAAAGGAAGTACAACCCAATTTTGCATCCAATAATGCAAAAAGAGGTACAAAAATTGTTGGATTTCAAAATAATCAAAAAGGTAAGATTTTCTTCTTGGATATTCAATTTAGTACCAGTCAAAAAAAGAATGGGGATATTACAATATATGTAGATTTTAGAAATTTAAACAAGAGTTATTTAAAAGACAATTACCCATTACCCAACATGGAACAATTATTGCAAGCAGTAGTTGGATCAACTAGATTGTCTCTGTTAGATGGATTTTCAAGGTACAATCAAATTTAGATAAATCCAGAAGATAGACATAAAACAACATTCACTACATCTTGGGGCACATTTGAATATTTGAGAATACCTTTTATACTAATAAATGAAGGTGCTACTTTTGAGAGGGCAATGGATTTTGCCTTCAAAGGCTTAATGTTGAAAATAGTAGTTGTCTACCTGGATGATATCATAGTATTTTCTAAAAATCCATAAGAACATCTAGAACACTTAACTATGGTTTTTGCTTGGTGCAAGGAATTTAGAATTTCTTTAAATCCCAAGAAATGCATATTTGGGACTACACAAGGAAAGTTGTTAGGTCATATAGTTTTAGAAAAAGGAATAAGAATTAATCCAAAAAGAAATAAAGCCATTTCCAAAATTCTCCCTCCTAGAAATTTGAAAGGTGCCAGGTCATTCTTTGGCAAGATAATTTTTAATCGAATATTTTTTCCAAATTTTGTAGAGATGACTAAACCTATAAATTACATTGTTAAGAAAACTAGAGAAATAAAGTCAAAAACAAAGAATATGGAAGTATTTAATAAGATCAAAGAAGCCATATCAACCACTCCAACCCTAAGTTGCCCTGATCATGCAAAAGATTTTAATGTCTATTCTTATGCATATGAACACTCCATTATTGCAGTTATTTCATAGAAAGATGATGAAAATAATGAAAGGCCAATAGCCTTCATGAATTCATGCCTGAAAGGAGCACATCTCAAATACACCTTGCTAGAAAAGCATTCTTATGCAGTCATCCAATATTTAGAACACTTCAGAGGTATATTTGGCTCAAATAAGGTTTACTATTGTATCCCTTTTATAACAATAAAATATATTTTTCTCAATCAGAGCCATTAGGAAGACCAGCAAGATGGATGGTAAAGCTTCTACAGTATGATGCTAAATTCAAAATAGTTAAAACTGTCAAAGGACAAGGTTTGGCTAAACTGTTGGCTAACAAAGAAGAAGAAGGATTTGAAAATGTTCTCATAATAGATGAGGCATATGATGTTAGAAGAATAAATAATACCGAATGCAAATGGTATGAATAAATTTTGTCATACCTACAAACTCTTTCATTCCCTAAAGATATGTCAACAAATAGAATGAGGTCAATCAAGCTTCAAGCCCAAAAATATTATATACAGGATGATGTGCTATACTGGAAACACCCTAATGGAGTATTATTAGTCTATTTATATGAAAGTGAAGTCCTAGAAATAATCAATGAATTCCATGATGGTTTTTGTGGAGGACATTTTGCTCCAAGAGCTACAACTAATAAAATTATGAGAGAAAGATTTTATTGGCCTTCCATTTTCAAATATGTATATAAATATGTTAGGAACTGTCATAACTATCAGGTTTTTGCAGGAAAGAAATAGCTCAAAGCCATGCCCCTCAAGCCAGTAATCATTGAAGCATCATTCACCCAATGGGGTATTGATTTAATTGGAAATATTAAACCTAATTCATCTGGTCAACACAAGTGGATCATAACTGCAATAGATTACTTTACAAAGTGGGTAGAAGTTGCACCCCTGAGAACATCCACTACTACCACTATCATCAAATTCTTAGAAGAGAACATTCTGACCAGGTTTGGAGTTCCTCAAAATTTGGTTATAGATAATGCACAATGTTTTATTTCATATGAAATGGTAGAATTTTGTGCTGAATATGGAATTGAATTATCTCATTCTGCTAATTATTATCCCCAAGAAAATGGTCTAGTTGAGTCATCAAATAAGAATGTAATAACCAGAATAAAAAGGTCATTAGGAAAGAACAAAAGAGGGTGGGACAATGAAATTAAATTTGCTCTATGGGCTGATAGGTTTTTTGTTAAAAGAAACACAGGAAGAACCCCCTATGAGATGGTTTATGGAGAGAAAGCCTTATTACCTTCAAGAATAGAAAAATTGGCACTTTCCCTCTTATTGCAAGACCATGAAAACCCCAATCCCATACAGAGAAGGCTTGACCAAATTATCCTATTAGAAGAACAAAGACAAGAGACTCTTAATAGAATGATGGAACAAACCCAGAAAACAATAAAATTATTTAATAAGAAATCCAAGGGTTCTCCTTTTTATCAGGGAGATATAGTCATCTATTGGGATCCTAAAAATGATAAGCATGGTGAAAAGGGTAAATTTGAACCTAAATGGATTGGTCCATACCAGATAGCCCATGTTATTGGGCAGAATACATACAAATTGTAGATCTTGCAGGGAGAAATGATGGCTATCCCTATTAATGGCCAACACCTCAAAATGTACAACCCCTGTTGAAGGTGAATAAAAAAAAAAAGAGAAAAAGTAAGTGGAAAAACAAAAACCCCAAAAATAGAGTGATGTATTTTGTTATTTTTCTGTACTAGATAAGCTTTCCTTTTGTTGTTAGCATAATTCTGAGTTGCTGTACACATGATATTCTTAGTTTGATGAGTATACATTACTATTGATTCCACCAAAAATAATAAGAAAAAAGGAGATTTATTTTAGACTCTGATGAGATTTACAATCTTTCAAATATGAGTGTTTATGCAATGGTTATTTGATATGAGATAAAACATAATGAAAATATATATGATTGAGACATCATGTCAAAAGCCTCACATTACAAATGATACTTAAAGTGAATTCAAAGGTCCAAATAACCAAGTTATCTTTGAGAGGGTGGTTAAGCTAAAAATAATTACACTCATCCTTTTAGCCAAAAATTAATACTCAACTTAAGCATAATATTTGCATAATTTACTTATATCAAATACTTCTCTGAAAAGAAAGAAAAATTACAATAAAGTAAAATTGATTCGCTACCTAAAATATCTTGGAAAATATCTACCGGGGCCATAGACGCTTGACTAGAAGTAGGGTAAAACCATATGGGATTAGAAGCAACTCCACCAGGGCTATAGACGCAATACTGGCAGTGGAGCCCTGTAGAATGGTGAAAATTTTTAAAGAGTGAAATCACATATTAAGCTTAACTATTTTGCTCAGATATGGCAAAGTTCTAAAAGACTTAGAAATCAAAATAAATGCACAAACACACACATGGGCTTAAACATGATAGAGCAAAAGGTTTTTGACAAATTTTGTGTAATCATATCTTATAACTTAGCTAGAACAAGCATTACAATATATAACAAAAGCTCATCTGTTTCTAAAATTTTGGCCCTATTTTTTCCAAAAAGTGAATAAAAGGAAATTATAGTTTTTCAATACTCTCGAACTCTGATGTCCTATCACTTGTACAAATTTTCAGTTTTAAAATTGTAATGTTTTGTTGTTTTTAAGTTTTGTTTATCAGTCTTGATGATTTGAATTTGTATCCAAATTGCAAATAAAACCAAGAGATTTTGTGGTTCTCAAGTGCCTCATGTTTTCAACACATTGTCCCAGTCAGAGCCTATGTTGGAGCCAAATTTGACTCATACTTTGAAACCCCCAAATTTAAATTTTTGGTTTCATAAAAGTAAGCAAGCATAGCTAGTCACTTTACCTCTTATTAGAGAAGTTGGTTTTCCATGAGTTCAATCTTAAACATTGATGTCATGTGCACCTTTGAAGAATTGATATATTTTAGGGTTGCCAAAGTCAGTCCCTTTAAATGAAATCCGACCATTGGAATACAAGGTTTAGTCTTCCAAATAAACAAAGTCTCCCTTGGACTTAAATCAAATGATGAATCTCTAAATCCCAAGGTATTCAAAATTAAAGAGTAAAATTAATTCAATACCTTGGTCTAAAGCCCAAAAAGCATAAGTAATGTCAAAAATTTCTAAGGCTTGAGGGTATGCACCCCCTTTCATTAAAAATCAAGCATATTTGAGTTAAATCTAAGGTTGCACCTGAATCCTCCCAAATCGGACGGATGTGCGTTAATAAAGTAATCAATGAATAATTGATCTGGTCAAATGTTCATGGAAAATGTCTAAACCTAAGGTTTGCATTTGTTTAATTCATGCACCCCTTAACCATGCAGATCTAACGGTAGCGTTCCACCAAGGTCTAAATCCAACGACAACGCTCCTAGTGGCGAGGTTAAATTATAAATATCATGAATAGCCTAAGTGTAGAAGTGATGATTTGGATTAAATGATGTTTTACTTTGCAAAATCTAATGATAGCACTTCAAAAAAGAAAAAACCAACAAATGCGCTTGATTTAATTAATCAACGCTTTTAAAAGATGTGGTCAAAAGAATTAAGGTTTAAAAATTTATAAATAAAAATTATTAAAACCTTGAAGGGTATGCACCCCCATAAACATTGGGCTAATCAGAAAAATCTGACGATAGTGCTCGATATAGATCTGATACAACGGTGGCACTCTCACAAAGGTGCATCAAAAAGGTAAAAGACCCATGAGATTAATTAAATCTATTAAATGAGATTATTGAGGGTCTAACACATCAGATAATTTCCTCCTTTATGGCTTAATCAAAATTTAAAATCATGTGCCCCTTGGTAACTAACCCCGTAGGTTGATCGAGATCAACGGCCGTGCCAACAACAATTGAGATCTGACGGTCGCGCCAAAATCGAAACCTAAATGAAGAAAAGGTATGATATTAGAAAACAAAGGTAAAGCCAATATTAATTACGTATTTAGTGAGGGTATAAATACGTTGCTAAAATTACCCCTTTCGGTTTAACCAAGATTAATTAAATATAATGATGCACCCTTTTCGGCTATCGAGTATGTAGGTTGCAGGAAATCCAATGGTGCGCTCTACTGAAGATAAAATCAGATGGATGTGCCCAAACACAATAAAGCACCCCGATGAAGGATCGAAGAAATTGGATGGCGGCGCTTGATCAAACATTTAATCCGATGATTATGCCTTGTTAAAATTTTTTGAAGGGTAACTCACAAGGTTTGGTCAAATACATAATTAAAATGCATTATTAAGGCTAAGTAAAGCATTTAATCAGGTTTTATAAAGGTTAATACCGGGATATTTTCCCCCTTCCATTTTTCTAAACCTTGTGCATATACGGGGAATCTAACGATCGTGCCCCCATCATATTATGATCTAACGGTGAGGGCATAGAGAAATGATCCGATTATACAGATGGTTGTGTATAATACAATATTATTAAGGTTTTAATCACTAGATTAACCTGGGTAAATGGACTACATTATTTTAATGCATTGTATTAAATTTGGGTCTAAGCATCACTAACCAAGAGTTTTCAACCTTATAAACATGATTAATCTGATTAACCTAGCACAGGTTTATATAAAGTAGTAGACTAACAATCATGCAGGTTCTTAGACATCAACAATTGTGTTAACCCTCCTCGAGATCCGATGATAGTGCACAAATAAAATATTTAAGTAATGAATCGACCATGAAAATCCAAGGATAGCGCTCCATTGAGGATAAAATATTCAACGATAATGATCGAGTCAGAGTCAAAATAAAAATATATGAGTAGGGCTAACCCAACGGGTGTCTTCTGAATAATCCAACGGATGCGCTTCATCTCAAAATGATTTGACAGTGACAGATGCTTTAAAGGTAAATCAGATGGTAAGCCTAAATCAACATTTGATTAAATTTTTAACCACATTTAACAAGATCCCTAACACGTTATTAATCACCATATTTATCTTGATTAAGACATTACTAACCAAAGAAGTTTTGAAACATGTTTCTTTCATCTATCTAACCCATAGGTTGTAAAATATCCAAAGAAGCGATGGAACAAAGGTTGATCGAACGGTTGTGCTTGGTTAAACCTCAAGCCTAAAAGTTACAAAAATATCAATAAGATAAAAATCACCATTGATCCATGTCTATAGAACTTTGGAATTTAACACCCTTATAGGTTCAAGAATACAAAAATTATCCATGATAGAACCTGTGATGATCACAAACCAACAAAATTGGCAAACTCCTCCAAAAGGAAGATTTGATAGTCTAAACTCCAAGGGAAATACGATCACTTCACAAAAATACCCTAAATATATATCGAGGTAGAAAGAAAAAAGGTGACTCACTCACAGCAAGGTACACCGAAAGACGCTATGAAAATCAATAGATGTGACAAATTCAGAATAGTACACATAAACACCATGAATCTAGAAGGATACCCAAGGAAGGAAAGATTCAAGCAATTAGAATAAATCCCATGGATAGTACCTTGATAAGGATAAAGCAAACTAACCCAAAGAAAAGTCTTTATGCTCAAGCATGCAACCGAATCATGTATATCTCTTGGGAATAATAATGTACCACAAAATAATACTGCAAGGCATAGTCACAACTTATAAATAGAGACAGTAAGGGAGAGCTAAAAGACATCAGTAAGCAAAACAATGGAGTACAAAGAATATAAATGTATTTATTTTTTGTTCTATAAATACTTAAGGTGAAGAAGGCGCGTGAGGAAAAAAATATGGTTTAGACTTGCAAAAAGTCATTCAATCCATGCTTTGACAAAATATAGTTATGATGGGAACACTTCGATGGAGTATAGTTATGGAAGTAGCTTATAGATGCTTCCAAATATTGTTTTCCATTCCCACCTTCCTCCTACTTATCACCGCCTCCATATTTCTAGGCCTTCTTCCCTAACCGTCTTGATATTTTTCCTAACATTGCGCCATCTCACCACCTTCCATTGTGTGAAATCATCCCCTTTCCTCTTTTCACCCTTCACTCTATCACGTGATTAGTTGTATTCCATCAGTTTACCATTGGCACGCCACCCCTTGTCTTCACCATCATGTCGGGTCCCCCTTTGTCCTTCGTCTAAAATTCATGATAATAGCTTGGTCAACCCTTAATAGTAGATCATAGTGACCAGAACAAGCAAAATAAAAAGAAAAAATATGATAATGACTCCTTAGTTTCTAGGGCCAACAAGACAACAAAATGGCCAAATTATTCAATGGAAGAGCTCCCTTCATAACAAAAGCAGACCATGATCATCAGTTCAGATCTACACCAGTTGGAAAACATACATAATAGGTTCAATTAGATTCTGACAAGTGTAAGGCTAGAACCAGACCAAAAATAATAGAATCAAGAACCAACAACTATAAAAGGAAGCAGATAGGTTCATATTCAACATCAAGCAATTAGAGAATAGCATTTTTCTAAGAGGTATACTTGAGTGCCCTTTAGATTTGTGTTGTATCTCCTTTTTATGTCTATTTTTCTCATTCTTCTTTCTTCCCTTTATTGTGCAGGATTTTGATAGGAATGTGTTCAAGAAGCTGAGATTATTTCCTATCCTATTGAGCCTGAGATTCAAAGACTCTACTATTACCAGATTGGAACAAGGAGAGTAGGAGAGACCTGTTACATTATTTAAACAAAGTCTTCTTCATTGTATTGATGTATTTATTTGAGAAAAATAGAGTTAAAAGGCATCATACCCACTCTGCATATAATATTTTATGAAATCAATACAATTCTAAGTTTCATTCATGTTATATCTTTGTCTCAATACTATGTGTCACTGTATAATGGATTACATTATTTGAATGCATTATATATGTTTCATTCATTGGTTAAATTTTAGTTTTATTACGATATTCGAATAATTCTAAGAGCGCCAATTTTCTTTCCCCCATTATCTTTGTTCATGTCAAAATTGTTGTTAAATTACTATAACAGCCCAATGAATCTAGGCATCGGTCTACATAAGGAATAACAATTGGTTATTTTCTTGCTTGGTCATTTCAATATATATAGTGTTACATTAATATAGAGCGCATACTCAATGATTTACTACATAATTACCGTTGGGGTTTCCTTACCCGTTATGTAGTTTTCTTTTAGCAATATTCATGTTTATAATAAAAAAGAGGGAGGTTGACTAGAGTCTGTAATAGCTCATTGGTTTCAAATAGATTTTTGCAACATGACAATCAAATCCTATGGATGCAAGAATCGGTTCCAACACTCCCCTAGCCATCCCATCCTCACTCATTGTCCTAAGATGTAAACTTATTTGTTTTTAATAATTTTATCAATGAAGTGTGTAAATGTTAAAGTGTTTAGAATTTTAAATGCAAATTATGTAAGAGCTACATACTTCAATTGTGATATTGTAAAAAAATTTCAAATATGATTAAACAATCCTAAAAAGTTCAAATACATGAATGCAATTATGAAAAGTCTAAATAAGTGTGTAATTATAAGAATACTAAAAACTATTAAATAAATTTACATGTTTAATATAAACAACATATTATAGCCAATTCATAATTCAAAAGCATATTCATTTTAATGAGCATAAAGTAATTAAATAGATTAAATAAAATGCACAATGATTAAATTAAAATGCTAAGAAAATTCTAACAAATGAAGAACAATTCTTTTATAAAATAAAAATATCACACTTTCTATTTCAAAAGTTATCTAATAATAATTAGTTGATACAAGTTTTTTTTTTTGGTAAAATTAATAAAAGAGGGTTTTGAAAGGGGATCCAAAACATTTTACAACAAAATAATAGAACATACCAGTGCAACCAAAGCTAATAGGAGAACAAAGTAAAAACACCACTCCTCAAAACCACACAAACCTGAATAGACACTACCTAAAACCAGACTAAAACCAGGACTAGGAAAGCCAGGAAGAACTATGGAAGAACCGAGGTGGTTCTACAACATAGCATTAGCCTCACAAATGATTCCACCAGACATATGAGCTACCTCCTCCATGTAATCCAAAACCATCTTCATGGAGCTCCAAGCTACACATTTTTTAATCTCCAATAAGCGAAGCTTGTGGAGATCATTGCTCTTCTTCACCATAGAGTTGTGGGGGAGTAAATTTCACTCATATTTTTATCATTTACAACATTCCTAGGAAGAATATTTGTATCCATAATGCAAGCCTGGGTCTTGAAGCTTGGGGAATATTGACCTGAAGAATACTTCTTTGCACTAATTTTGGAAGACCTACATATCCCCCCATCAGCACCTTCCCCATCCATACGAGGACAATTATCAACAAGCTCCTTCCTAGTAGGATAACCCCAAACACCAAACTAACTCAAATCCTTTGGTCCAATTACTAGCCCCTGAGTCCTGAGAAGAAGGATAGTCCTTCACATCCTCATAACTCTCAAAATATCTTGACAGTTTCGAAGTATCTTCACACACTTGAAGAGGAATAGAAATTAAGGAGATCAACACCTCATTCACATCAAAACCATCATCTAACACCGTATATTCAAAAATAATCAAAGCCAACCCCTGATGCCTTGGCTCATTTCCCTGAGAAACTTGAGTAACCATCATAGAGCGATACAACGAATTAAATAGATATAGGAGAATATTCATCCTTCTACATCTTAAGTGGTTCAAAAACATAGCATGGAAGCTATGCACCACCTCATATGTGAAATCAATAGTTAAGTAATCCATAATCACCTTCACCACTCTGTTCCAAGGAGAAGGAAGGGCCTTGGCACTGAACCCATTTTGGATACAGGGCAGGAACTCATCCTCTTCCAGGAAGAATAGAATCTCTTGCATTAATGAATTTATATCCTTATAAACAACACCATCCAGAATAAGTCCCATGGCCCGACTCACCAGCTCCATAGTGACCACAAAGGACATAGAACCCACATGAACATGGTCATATTTACATGAGGCCACCATCTATTTCGATAGGACTATATTATGCCCATGAAATTTTTGGATGCCATCCATAAGGCCCCCTTCCTTTAGAATCAATAAAACCTCCTCATCCACAGACAAAGACATGGGTTCGATCCTAGACTTAGGTTGGAGCAATTTATGCCTACAAGCTTTGGACTTACCCATCCTAATACTACAACCCCAACACTAGGGAAATATACAAAAGATCACAACTTGGAAAATACCTGTAAGAGACACAAAAGTGGAGACAAAAAACAACCACACCCCCCAGCTCCCATCTAAAGATAAATCCACAACCCAATCATCCTCGAACCAAACCACAATGGTGAAGTCAACAAAACTATAGAAAATAATGGACAACAAATTATCCACATAGCAAACTAACTGAATTTTCTTGGGTTCCGAGAAGAAGCAAAAACTTAAGGGGCCATACCGGCCCAAGATAAGCGGATTGAGTACAAAAAAAATCACCCATCAAATTACCATAGGAGGAAAAAAAAAGCAGAAAAGCAAAACTCAAAAAGGAAAGACCTTCCTTCAAGACACCCACAAAGTGCCACATGATGTGGAAGAGAAGAATCATCACTCCACGCCACCTTGCCATCACACTGAAAAAGGCCTCACATGAAGACATTAGAGAAAAACACCACGAGCCCAAAGCACATACTAGAATCCAACTAGGAAGAGAAATTAATTCCCATGTGGTGCCACCTCACCAATCCTACTTCCCTAATACATGCATAGTGGTAGGAGGGAAAAATGAGCATAAATTTTGAAATCGAGAAAATACCCCCTTAAAGAACTCCACTTTCCAACACACCATCGAACTACCTCAGAGATGGGACAACAAGGACAGTCATACAAAGCTACCTGAAATCCAACCATAACAAGCAACACATAACAAGATTGGGGGACCAATAACCAAGACCCAACGTTCCCCAATCAAAAAAATATTTCCAATACAATCAAATGAGCCAAAACCAAGACATAACATCAAGATAATAGTAGAAATGGCCCACCTCAATTTGAAATTCCCCAAGACAAAATAAATTAAAACATTTAATAGAGAACAATCTCGTACATTCCCATACCATATTCTTTAATTATCCATATCCAAACTAAAGGCCACCAAATGTTTAGAAAATGTGTCATAACACATCTTCGAAAAGAGAAAGAACCTTCTCAACCAAGAAGCACCCCCAATCCTGAAGCAAGTAAGAAGGAGAGCCTTGAAATAAGAAGTGAATAACAACATACCCTCTTTAGCGACACCTAAACCACAACACCTACCCCCCAATCTTCTACCATCCAAGGCCTATTAACATAAATGTAGGCAAAATTAACTAGGTCCTATGGAAAGTCCCTATGCTAGACCTCATAACCATGGAGATCAACTCCAATATTCGCCATAACATTCGCTACAGTATTCCCCTCCCTAAATGTTTGGTAAAATTGAAAATCCTCCAACTCCCAACACATCATCACTCCCTCATCAATGTCCACCACCTACGAGGACTTCAAACCTAGAGAATTAGAAAATGCCAAAAGAATATTTCCATGATGGTCACAAATGACACCTCCCGAACCAACCAAACCCAAATGTCCCTTTGCGGTCCCATCAAAATTTAATTTCATCCAAAACCGAGGGGTGCTCCATTTGGTATAATTTCTAATGTTGGGCATCAGCGGAGGACGGTTTATACTTCTGAAACCCAATAAATGTTCCACTCCAAATTCAAAACTCTTTGACACCTCAAGAAATTCCAAGGATTTTGCTAAAATTTCCATATTCTCCAACATTTTACAGATAATCCAATTGCATAATAACAACGAAGTCACATGCTTATTTCTAAAAATCATTGCATTCCTAGCTTTCCAAACTTCCCACATCGTATGTGGAAGAAGAAACTGCTAAAAACACCTTAGTCGAGGAGAGAGGAAAGGCGGAGACCACTATAAAATACAATCATAAATAGATTTCTGGAAAACCCACTCAACCCCCAGTTGTCTGAGGATGGAAAAAATAACCTCCTTAAAAATACTACGATTTAGAAAAATATAAGAGGTCGACTCCTAGTAATATTCACAAAGATATTAGCGATTAATCAATTTCCATCCAAGGAGTGGGAGTGGTTAGGTACAATTAGCTTTGGATATGTTCTTGATCTACCCACAATTAGGGTAGACCAGTCATACATGACTACGTTAACCCAAAGCTAGGATGTGTGGACCAACACATTTTGCCTATCCATAGGTGAAATAACTGTGACACTAGATGATGTTTACTGGATCTTTAGGATCCTGATCAATGGGGAGCCCATCACCTCCACTCCATTCACCAATAAAGGAGCTATTTTTGATGCCATCTTCAATGGGTGCAACAAGGATGCTCAGACCAGGATTGTTCATGGAGATTTCCAAGTCAGATATTGGTAGGAGAAGGGAATCTTCTTAGTCTGAGAGGTTGTTTTCATGCACTTAGTCATTCAGATTGTGCTTCCAAACTCCTCAAGCATGAGGATCCCTTGGAACCTCCTAGCCATATTCAAGAGAGTTACTCATAGTTCTACATGGTGACCTATGCTCCTAGTATGGGCATCACGCTACTAGCTCAGCTATATCATGAGTTGTATCAGGTTACCTTTAGGAGTCAAGTCGGTATTAGCTAAAGCCTGATGCTTCAGATCTGGGGTTGGCAGCACATTTGGATCGAGTGGTCCACATACCTACCACTTAGTATTACTACTATTTATGTTACACACTAGTTCTATGTGGCATGTTGGCCCCATAAGGATGAGGGTTTCCAGAGTAGGTCTCATGTTGGGGACCTAGGCCACTATATTGCTATTTTTTCACAACTTCGAACAAATGATATAGAGTGGAACCCATACATGAATTGCCCCACATGGTAGGAGGCTAGTGAGCAGCTACACTAGGTGAGGAGGGACAGGTGGTTAATCGGCCTCAAGGTCGAGATTCATGAGTACCAGTACTTGTCACGTATCCTACACTAGTTTGGTCTTATTTAGGATATTTCAGTGGTTCATATTATCTATAGGCACCTAGTAGTAGAGATATCTACCATGGTTCAAGCTGACACTGCTAGGGGATGAGGACGATGACTTCTAGGAGTCGGGCATGAATAGGTTTGGCACCACCATAGCATATGACACTTGGTGGTCACTTCTACAGTGGTAGGGAGAGGGGCCTCTCAGCCGGATAGATGACGGAGCAGATATTGATCTATATGGGCATAATGTGCATCAGCGTACCAAGGGTGGATGGGATGTAGAGGCTGCCATAAAGGAGACTTCTTAGGATGAGGTAGAGGAGGACACAACTGAGGAGGGTGAGGCATCTCTTGATAGTGAGATTGGGTAGCTGAAAGCCTAGATTGTCGACCTTCAGGGCTAGGTTGGTAGACTGCAAACTCAAATTTTACAATGGGATACTTCTATCACCACTCTAGAGGTGAAGCTAGCATAGGGTAAGAGGTAGTGGTAGGAGTACGAGTAGGAGAGGACAACTCTTTATGCATAGGCTACCACTATGGGTATACAGATCACCCAACTCACTAGCGAACGGGATGTGGTGTAGGTACATTTGAGTGCCATGACTACTGAGAGGGACCTACTAAGGGTAAAAATACAGAACCCTTGGCTACATAGGTTGTGATGCCACATCTGGAAACACCATGTTCTTTACTACCAGCAATTCTTGACCCCATGGTAGAGATCAAGAGGCTATATACCCTCGTGGAGGAGGTTAACGAGCGAGATACATCATGTGCCACTTGCATCTCCCAACTAGAGGGCCATATCAAACTGATAGATGGGGAGGTATCATAGGACACCCACACTATAGGGTCCTAGTGAACCAAGTCCAGGACCAGGGAGACAGGGCAATCTTCTGCCAACTCTAGCCACATGACACATAGGACTGAGAGGATTCATAGGTCCTCGAGTAATCATGGTTCTAGCTTACAAAGAACTCATAGGGATGGTGTAGGAGATGGATGTGCACCACAAACTAGGGGTGTAGGCCCTTAGTATAGATTTTTAGATACTTTGTTGTACTATTTTTTAGTGTAAGGTCGAGGACCTACACAGTTGTAGCCTACGGGCATTTTGATATACCCTTGATGTACTCCTTTTGGATACATACATATATATATATATATATAAAAAATATATATATATATATATATATATATATATATATATAATATAAAAAAAAGATTGATCATTTTGGCTCATTATGTGTACTTGTTTATTTTTTATTTTATGTTTATGTTATGCACATGGATGCAAATGTTCATATTGATGTTATGCTTATATGATGTGATGTATAGATGACATGCACTAGATAGCTATTTAATTTATGATGATGATGATATGCAATGATTTAGATGCTTAGATATTCCATTTATGATGGATTCATATAGATGCGATGTTTACTTTTAAATGCATATTTAATTTTGTTTTTTTTGTATGCATTTAAATTATGACGATGTCACAATATGTTGGTGTAATGTATGTAATGCATTATTTACATGATGGTAATATAATGTAAATGAACATGTATTCTTTAATCACTTAAACATAAGTAATGAATGCGATATATGTTTAACCATTTAATGGACGACACCATAGAATGTGTAAAAATCATGAATGTAATTGAAGATCCTCATTACAATAATTTAATCAATTAATCACCCATATATGAAATGCAATGATATGAAGCAGTATGATGTGAATGATATAATATGTCACTCTATATTTATTTTTCAATTTGAAAGTTATGCACAATATAGTCAGTGGCCGTCTAAATATCGTTTCTGATATCCATTTGGTATCTATCCTATATCTTAAAAAAAATGTGTTCAATGTATGATGTATCATAGATTCGATACTTTGCAATCTGATGATTGAATGACCTATTTTTTTTATGGTTTGTGTTCTTTGGTATTTTTTACTATTTAGAGAAATTTGTGAGGTTTTCCATGAGACTCAAACACCCTAGTAGACTTCTCAAAAGTTGTATACTGACAAAACTAGGTTTCTACAATGTAAGTCTTTCGCTAGGATAGGCCCTAACTATTTATTATCCCTGTGTGTGAAAATGAGCACATTAAGATAAGGCATAAGCATACCCTGATGTCAAGCGGGATTCTTTCAACCCATTGATAAGATTGGGGGTTTGCAAATGCTTATCCAATCCTAGGTTTAGATTTTAGTTGGACTAAACCACTAGGCAATACAGGACACCTAAAGCTAGATCTTCCACATTTAAACATTGGTCTGCACATAAATAAGATGTTTATGTATCAGATATATCATCATGCATAAGGTACAATAGTGCTGAAAATATAGGGATTCAAGTTTACCCCCTTATTTTCTTCAATTTTTTGGGATACTTGTTCATATAAAGTGATAAAAATCATTGTTTATTTTTGTACTTTAGTGACAATAATCACTGTTTATTTTGTACTTTCTTTATTTTTCTTGAGCAAGGGATTTGATACTAATTTTTCTTACTTTGTGCAATTTTTCTTCATTTGACTTGAATTTTTGGAATTTTACATTTGATAATTTGCTTCAGAAACTTCCTTTGGGGAATTATTTATGGGATATCGTTTTTAGGATATCGATCTATGATATCAATAGGGGATATCAATCTAGGATGTCGATCTATGATATCGATCAGGGGTATCAATATTGAGGATTGATGTGGGATATCACTCTAGGATATTGCTCATTTTATCATAAGCAAGGGATTTTGGGTAGGGAATAAACTTATCCTTTTTCCAATTACCAACATTTCCCATACCATCTGCACAAGGGGATAAGCAAGAATAACTCTTTTTGCCTTAGGATACCTGGTCCTGCTTCGTGGCTTTCATCTTCCCCTATTCCTTATTAGGATTTTTTAATTTGTTGATTAGTGATAGGATTCTGATATGCTAAGGGCTATACTAACTAGACCTCAACTACAAAAGTAAAGAAATATTTCTATCAACTCTTGATAATACCTCTAGGTATGGATGAATGACCAGAAAACCTAGCATATTCTTCATAGAAACAAAATGGGTTGTGTTAAAAAACACAATTACTCACATGAATGATGGATTATGATAAATGCAGAGGTGCATGATTGAAACACAACATGGCATCATTTGTAATACTAACAAACACAATCCATTCTACTATGGAATGCAACAGATGAAGAATGCCTACATGCAATGCAATGATGAAATGTATGTGGAACATAAAATGCAATCATGCAAGTGAAATGTAAATATTTTTGTATTTTATGCTATTTTTCTATTTTTAATGGATTTTGAGCCTCTGTATTTGACCAAACGATGAGTACATGCCTTTGGAGCCTTTTGGATTTGACCAAGTAGTTTCTCAAAAAATCCTTGGGGCTTTTAGGTTGACCAAAGGGATTATGAGCACCTTTGGAGCTTTTAGGGATGACCAAGTGGTTCTTAGGAACCCTTGGAGCCTTTTTGGATTGACCAAAGAGCTTACAAATGCCTTTGGAGCTTTTTGATTGACCAAACTACTCACAAGAGAGCTTGGAGCATTTTAGGATGATCGAGTGGTTTTTGGCAAACCCTCGGGGCCTTTGGGTTGACCAAGCGGTTTTTAGAAGAACCTTGGTGCCTTTTGGGGTTGACCAAGTGAATTTGATCAAACCCTCAATGCCTTTTTCTACGCTCTCAAGCATAGAGTGCCTTAATATGGATGATGTTGAGAGGTTCAGGCTCTTAAACACCCCCTAGCAACGATAGGTGATAGGTACCCAGACCAATATTTTTACATATGATATAAGGTCCTAGCCAATTAGTCATGAATATGTCTCACATATCAGGCGATAAATTAGAGTTTTTTTGGTTCTCCTTCAGCACAAGATCCTCAAATTCAAATTTTATCTAATGGACTTTGTTATTATAATATTATTTTAATCACTCCTGATAAATGCAAAGATGCTCCAGGGCATTCACGCAACGTTCATCAAGCAGCATCAATTGATCTAATCGAGCTTGTCGCATGGTGTCGTCATCAATGAACTCTTTCAATGCGATGCACAATGTTGGAATTTCCAACTCTAAGGGCATAATGGCCTTAGTGCCATATACTAGTGAAAATGAAGTTATCCTAGTGGGTGTCCAAATGCTAGTCTTGTAAGCCCATAATGCAAGGGGTAGCTGGATATGCCAATATCTGTGGTGTTCTTGTACCATATTTTTCAAGATGGAAACTGATGTCTTGTTTGAGGCCTTAGCTTTCTCGTTTTCCTACGGATATTATGGAGTTGCAAAATTGTGCTTGATTCTATAATTAAACGTCAAAGCTCTCATAATTTTATTATTAAATGGTGTTCCATTATCCAAAAATATCTTGGATGGAATATCAAAATGACATGATATGATCGAGTATAAAATCTATTATGCAAACTCTAGTTGTCATTGTTAAGGGTATTGCTTCCACCTATTTTATAAAATACTCACTAGCCATGATAATAAATGTATGTCGACCCGATGACGAGGGAGAGATCTTCCCAATGAGATCCAATTCCTACTGAGAAAATGACCAAGCCGCTTGGATGTCCTGTAACGCCTATGATAGCAAGTGCATAATATTAGCATGATGTTGATATTTGATGCATTTCTTGATATACACATTGCAATCCTTCTCTATAGTGGGACAATAGTAACCCATTCGAAGGATGTGCTTGATGATGGCCATGTTGTTAAAATGGCCATCACACATACCATCGTGAGCTTGTAAAATCATCCAAGATGCCTCTTGGGGCTCTAGATAATAAAGGAGAACTCCATCGTAGCCTCATTAGTACAAAATATCTTCTAGCAAGACATATTTAGTTGTTTTCTGCTTGAATGTGCATCTTACGACACATGATAATCCCTCTAGGATCAAACCAAGTTTTAATAAGTCTTGGATTTGCAACATCTAGCTCTAGTAAGCTTCAACTATGACTACCAAGATGACTTGCTCCCCCTACGTATCTACATGTGCAAATGCATACTGGAATACAACCTTGTGGTGAATGGTAGTACCACTCCCCATCATATTCTAAGAGGTTAATGACCCCCAAGGTTCCTTCTTCATAAAGTCTTCAGCTCTACAAAACCATTCAGCTTTTGGTTCAATGTTAATCATGTTGATTGACTCTTTATTATTAAAGGCTTCACGCTCCTCTATAGGATGCAAGAGCATTTTAACATGAATGGTAATAAAATTGGTAGACATATTATGAGGGATTAAGGATCTCAAAGATGCCATGGTGTCTGCAAACCTATTTAACGAATGAGATATTGCCTCAATGTCATACCATTCCAACTTAGACAAATATGTAACAACAAGATCTTTATAAGCTTTTAACATGAAACATCAAAACTAAAAAAATATTTTAACTTAGTTGACTATGAGCAAGGAGTCACCAAAGATGTTTAATCTTTTAATTTTAATGGCAATGACTATGTGGAGGCCCAGAAGTAGGGCTTTGTATTCAGTATTGTTGTTGGTGCAAGGAAAGTCTAATTTGAACGAAAAAGGCATTGGAGCTCCTTGAAGCATGACAAACACTATTTCTACACCACCCCCTTGCTCGTACTTCAAACCATCGAAGAACAAGGTCATATTAGCATTATTTTCTAGTTCTTCAGGTTTGGGAGCTTCTAATATGACAGATATCACATCATATGGGAGATCAATGGTAATAGGTCTACTGTTTGATAGCGGTGCCTTAGCCAACTGATTAGCTATGACTTATATCTTAATGGATTTCTGGCTTATGAATTCCAAATCAAATTCTATCAGTAGCATGATCCACTTCATAGTACATGTATTATGATATGTCTTGCTCATCATATACTACAAAGGATTTTTTTTGATATTACATATGTCGTATGACTTAGCATATAGTGTCGTAATTTCTTTGTAGCGAATACTACTGCTAAACACAACTTCTCCACATATGCATATCCTAGATCATAACTCACCAAGGTTTTATTGATATAATATATGGCTTGCTCTTTGCCTTACATGTTCTTTTGGGCTAACATGATCCCTAATGCAAAGTCGGTTGCCGATATATATAGTAGAAATGACACATTTGGACTTGGTGGAGCTAGCACTGGCGGTGTCGCCAGGTGTTTCTTGATTTTAGCAAAGGCTGCTTGACAGTCCTTGTCCTAGTTGAATGGGACCTCCTTGTGTAGCAGTCGATTCATGGGTCGACATTTATCCGATAATTGAGTGATAAATCACTTTATGGATGCTACTTTGCCCTAAAGGCTTCTTAATTATTTAATGTTTGAGGGAGGACTCATCTCTAGAATAGCCTTGATATTTTTTGGGTCAACTTCTATGCCTCACTTTGAAACGATGAATCCTAAGAGCTTTTCTAAAGTTACACCAAAAACACACTTCTTAGGATTTAACCTGACATTGTGGTCTATCAGATGATCGAAGACCTTCTTGAGGACCTTCGCATGCTTAGAATGTAGTAATGACTTTGCCAACAAGTCATCCATATAATCTTCTAAGATTTTATATATATAGTCATAAAAGATATATGTCATAGCCCTCTGATATGTGGCACCAGTATTTTTAAGTCCAAATGACATAAATTTAAAGCAAAATGTCCCCCATGGTGTTATAAACACATTTTTATGTTGGTCTTCGAGCTTAATTCAAATTTGATTGTATCCAAAAAATTGTCCATCAGGAAGAGCATCTCATGACCTATGATTGCATCTAGAAGAGCATCAATATTTGGAAATGGAAATGAATCCTTTGGTATTACCTTATTCAGGTCTCTAAAATTTATAAAAATACGGATCCTTCCATCAGGTTTGCCTAAAAGCACCATATTGGATACCCATTCTAGATAGTCGATGGACATGACAAACTCTACGTCCAACAAATTTTGCAATTCATATTTCACTATTAAGGCTACTATTGGATGCATATTTCTAAGCTTCTACTTGACTAGCTTCTTCGACAGATCTAGTGAAAGGTTATGGATAACCAATTTTGGATCTAGACCTGGCATATCTTTGTAAATCCAAGCAAAAAGATTAGGTCTCTCTTTTAGTAGAGAGATGAGGGTCGCACACTCCTCTGGAGTGAGACTCTCTCTAAATTTAACTTTCCTTAGATTAGTGGGATAATTATTGATATCCACATTGAAGGTTTCCTCTACTGATATGTGTGATCCCTCCTCAAGCTAATGAGGCATTGGGATCAAGTGGATGTCATCTTCTAGATTTACAGGTTTCTCGCTGGAAGCATCCTTAGCATGATAGACATCATAAGCACAACATGATGCAAAATTAAATTGTTGTAGCATTTCTTCACTAGGGAAGAAATCTTCAGGCTCAACAGGCGATTCAGTGCAATCCCAATTGATAACATCTAAATTAAGCTACAACGGTTTAGATGGATTGGATGGATTGCAAAGTGGAGTAGTCAAATCAATGGATATCATATTTATGGAATGGATCATGTCTCTAGGACCATGTACATGTGACTCTACATATGTGCACCCTCCATACCTTAGATCCTGCTCTAGTGGTACAGGTATAAATGGATCCTATCTAAGTGCCATTGACACGATTGAGTCTTCCCTATGCACTGATTGCAAAATAGGATCATGTGACTCAAGGAGTTCCATGTAGGTCAAAGGAGGTAGATTAACCATCTGATAGATTTGATCCATGGTTGGTCGTCTCACCCTCAAGTGAGGACCAACATGTATTTGACAATAAACCTCATCCATATCGATGGGTTGATGAAGGTGACGTAGATAGTGGGGACCAAGATAGGCCCTCTCTGTCTCATCTTGCTCGTCACTATCAGAAATCCACATTCCATCATTCAAACACTCTGGAAAATATGGTCCCATATAGATTATCTATTGGTCGCTATCGTCACTATCTAGAAAAATTGAGTATAAACACCATAAATACGATACTGCCTCATCAACCGGCTCAGCCTCATTCTTTGATTGATCGTCGGGCGAGAAATCATTGTCCTCTCTTGTACTTTAGCTTGGTCCACCTATATCAAAGATGTACTCTACTATGCCCTCGTCAAAATGTCCTTTCAACATGGAATCTATGACTACGATAGTATTTTGATTCTACATGCCTGTATAGTCGGCTGCCCCATAGATTTGTTAATCCAAGTTTTCTCTTGGTATATCATCTAGACCGACGTTCACCAAGATATCCTCGTGATATGTCTCGGGTGGTTCTATGGTGATGTAAGACACCATCTGGTTATCCCTACAAAAATATGAAGGAATAGGGCGATAAGGATTGAAATCTACTTCACCCCCCAAACTAAGGTACATGCAATCTAAAGATGCTGCAAGAAAATCATTATGTCTTTGTATTTGTAACCCTAACCTGAACCTATCAGTTGCCAACTGATAATTCGGTTCAAGTAGAGTCCTACATCCTTGCTCAAAAATACCAAGGCCATACCCATTCCAATGATATAATTCAAAAACATGTATGGAATATTCAGGGTTGGATAGGTAATGAATATTTACTGTGAATGGTTTGTCATCATCTTCATCTATGGGTGTTCGAGTAGGAAGCTGATCCAACCCAACATAGATGAAGTTTGTTTGATTGGGTGGATCCCCCAATGGTACTACTAATCCAACCAAAAAATGATTAGCATGGGGTCGGACCATATTTTGTATAGTCTCTAGGATTGGTCCAAAGGTGAAATTCTGCACAATATACTCACCTAACCCTGTGTTGGCCAAATGAATAGTCACCCGTGGTGCGGATGACCCTATTGATGATGCAAGGAAGGTAGGATTAGGTACCTTCTTGGTTTTATCTTGGTCTTCCTCCACTTCTATGGAAGTGTGAGCCTCATTGGCAATTGGTTTAGGCACATGCTTCTTTTCCTTTTTGCCCATTTTCACCTTTAACTTATTTTCATCCTGAAGCATTGTTGATGCAGTCAGTTTCAAAGAAGTTGTAGTGTGGTCAGATCTATGGAATACAGATATTGATGGTTGAGCATGCACTTTTTGTTTGCCTCCTGTATTCTTAACCGATGATGCTAGCCAGACGTCCAGGTGCGTTAATGGGAGTACGAAACCCCCTGGCAAATCAGCTAGGTTCACGAATTTGAAGGGCTCTTCATCTGATGGCACCATGTGAACCTGTCCCTCATGAATATATTTTACACATTGATGCAGTATAGAGGGAACACAATGCATTTCTCAAATCCAAGGCCTCCCAAGAAGGATATTATATTGCATGGCAACTTTGATCACATGACACATCATGGGGATGGTCTTTAGACCCACCTAAATAGGTAGGATGATTGTGCCAACCGTCAAGCATAGCACATCATTAAACACTCTCAATGTGAATGTGGTGGGTACAATATGTGACTTGGGAAGATTTAAATGACTTAATACCTTGGTCATTATAATATTGATTGACAAACCAGTGTCGACAAAAACTCTCTTGAATGGCATGTTATTAACACACACGATGATATGTAACAGTGGGTCATTTGTATTTGTAGAAACCGTCCTAATTTCATGATCGTAGAATTGGATCGTAGGTTCCTGGAACTATTGTATGTGTCCCACAAAATTTGTGAATGCTTGAGCATCCTAGAACTGTACCTCGATGGACCTCAAAATATCCATGAGCACCTTCCTATGCCTAGAGGACTGCTATATCAACTCATAAATAAACAACTTCATAGGAGTTATCCATAGGTTTTGAACCAACCTGCTTCATATGGTCACCACCAGTCTAGTTGATAGGCCTAGAATATTCTGAACTGGCCATTGATTTGACATAGCTTGCATCTTGATGGGAGCGCGAGCTTGATTTGGTTTCTCATACCTCCCATGTCTAGTAATAACATTAACCATGCCAACGAACCCCTGGGTAGGTGGTTCGATGTGTAGTTGGTTGACCTAGCCAACATTGTTGTGCGGTGCCTCATGGTTTGGCAATGGATTTTTATAAATCCCCATTTTTTAGTTATCAGGTGCTTATAGATTATTTAGCACTATAAGCTCATCTTTATCGATCATATTTTGCTCTATATATTTGAAGGACCAACACACTTCGATGTCATGGCCCTTCGTACGATGGAAGATACAAAATAGATCATCTTGATACCCTTTTGGCTTGGGATGGTTAGGATCGACCAGATTAATCTCGGGCAACTTGATTGCCTTAGCCTCGCACAATTGATGGAATATCGATGTCAATGATTTCATCAAAGGTGTGAATTGGTGAGGCAGGCGTTGTTCCTTATTTTTGCCCTTGTAATTATTCTTAAACTGCTCATATTACATAGGAGGATGTTGGGCCTGATAGTTCTACTTTTGTTACCCCTTATCATCTCTCTGGAGGTTTAACACCACCTGATTGACATGGGCCTGCTTGCCTAGATTTTTTATGGAGCTCTTCTTGTGCCCCTCCTTCCTATTTTTGAGCTTCAAGTTGCCCTCTTGCAACTTGATATCCTTAATTACTTTGTCTTGCACCAAATATTCCTCAAATATTTGGTATTGCTCCAGTTGCAATAATAACAAGATGTTCTTGGCACAACTCTTCATGAAAATTTAGATCAGTTCTATATCAGGAATGGGGAATGGCAACTTTGTTATTAATATCCTCCACCTCTTTTCGTATTCTATGATTGGATCGTCATCGTGTTGAGCTAGCATATCCAGATTAGAAAGGTTAGCTTACTTCTTGACACCAAAAGAAAAGTGTTTAAGAAAGGCGTCAGCTAGTTACTCAAAACTAGTGATATTGTGCCTCTTTAGCTAATTAAACCACTCCCGAGTTGGGCCTGAGAGGGTTGTGATGAATGTATGCAAAAGCAAGGCATCATTGCTTGCAATATGGAAGCATATGTCCAAAAATCTTGTGATATGCTCTTGTGCATCTTCATCACCTTTGAATTTATCTAGCATGGGCATGTCAAAATGCTTAGTATATGCTGGAGTAGGCACCGAGGGGTCCAAAGGCTCGTTATGAATCTTGATCAATGTTGGCTTTTGAAAATTCACTCCTTGCCTCTCAATTTCTTTTACTTTCTATGCTAAGGCCTTATAGGCCTATGAGGATAGAAAGTCCTCCTCCCTAAGCTGATGTGGGGGCGGTCTTAGAGGTACGTTCTTTCTCTGTCAAGCTGGAGGACATTGATCTTCCTCTTCCTCAACCAAGGAGTTTTCATAATATCCATGATCGGATCCATATCCCTCTTCTTCCTCATATTGTTTTTGTCTTTGATCTTCAAATAGTGGTGGTCATTCTCTTTATTGAGAACTGACATGAGTGTGAGCGTCTTTGCACTCCTAATACACGTCGGATTATGAAAAATCCCTCCTATGAGTGCGCTCTCTATGCTTAGCGTGAGTGAATAAACAAGCCCTGGCTAGCCTATCCTCTTGTTCTATATGCTCCTTTTGGGTAAGGATGTGTTCCTCATGCATATGTTGCTCATATAATATTTATATAATGAAACTTTGCATCTAAATATTATCGTCTTCAATGCACTGCCTCTCTGCGTGGACATCCTCCAATTGATCTTGGAGGAGTTGTTGTCTCTACTTGGATATCGGTCTATGCGATCTATCATTATGATCATTCGTAATATACCTCTGGTATGTATGCTCCGTACGAGCAACCTTATGGATCCTATACCCATATGATGAATTCACTATGCTTTTACCTTTTTTTGTGAAGATGGCATTGGCATCATGCTGAGTCTTGTGTTTTGTTCCACCATCCATGGATGGTGGATATGAACCATGAGGGCACTTGGAAGCCTCCCCATGTTCTCTTGTGGTCCTAATAGTGCTCCCGCTATGCTCACTCATGGCACGAGTGGGTGGAGCTAAATATTTGTAGCCTAATTACACAAGGATGCTACCTAAACCATACAATTATCTGGATCACCAACGCTCATGCGATGGTGTACCATTGGCTCCCACCTTCGACATGTTGATAGTGATATTGCAAGGTTCACTATGCATCAGAGTGTGAACAAGCCTATGCTCAAAAGTGGACCTGTATGCATACCCATGAATGGGCAGATCTCAATCTCTTTTATACTCTAAAGTTAGAGGTATGGAACTTCTTGTAGACCCAATACGTAGGGGTACCAAATTTTCCCCCTGTATGACATACTCATCGGTCAATATTGTGGATGCACGTGCACTAAAATCTCAGTAATGACCTCTGAGTGGAGCACCCTCATTCTGAGAGGCACCATGCTCTATCCTATGTCTAGAAGAGTGCATAGAAGCTCCTCTATCAGGGGTATGCTCAATGGTGTACCCTCATGTCAAATTGTCTCCTCTAATGCTTGTCAAAAGATGTTCATGAAGTGCATGTGAGTGAGGGTTTGACACATTTTGTTGTGAATCTAGTGGGGCTTGGTCAATGACATCAGGATTAAACATTTATTGACCACCTCATGTCTCCACCATGGTGCACCTAGTGTCTATATTTATCTTTTATTATGCAATAAAGGTATATAATGGTGATTATCTTGAATTAAATTTTAAAGGTGAGCCCTAAACTATTTGATGTTGTTTCATGATTTGTTGTATCAGTAGTAGAAACTCTTGTCATTTTTGAAAACTTGTTGGATGATAATCTCAGTTTAATTAACTTTCACTTGTATACTCACATCTCGACAACCTAGCTATGAACTCCAGGTCATGTAATCCAACCTATAATGTGTGGTAATGAAGCCCACACATAGTCATGGAGCACAGGTCCTCCCAAATCCTCACCCATTTTCACCCAGTCAACGTCATACCCTCTGAAGAGGAGAATATGCAAATTTTCTAGACTATGAAATGTTCTCAGATCTAATATTTGTCTAGAACATAAGGTACATGGGATTTAGACCAACGGAAATTCAACGTGGTGTGTGGGGTTCATTTTAATTGTTGAATGAAATGAAAATGCATAATACAACATTCATTCTCATTTCCTACATTGTATGTAGTGAAAGAACTTTTCAAATTCAAAAAATGCAAGCTACATCCTACATGCTCTTTTTGACAATGCACCTTACGATGTAAGTGGCCACTGATTGGATCTTAGACATGCAAACCAAAACACAATTTAATCTAGCATGCTAGATCCTAGGGTGGATTGCACTCAGAGGTCTGATGTTCCTAGTAGTACCTAGCTAAAATATAAAAATAATTGAAACCCTGGGACCTAATCTATTTTCCTTTTCTTTTGTCCTAATTAAATTTCCTTTTCACACAAACTGGAAAAACATAGACAGTAAAAATAAAAATCGGGGTTAAAAATGGGACCTACCTCTAATCCTCATATAATAAATCTTTGAATCCCTGATGTTTGTTGTGTCTATTGTAAACCGTAGCTCTATCGCATGGTTGCTATGGTAGACCATGTTTTGAAACCGTGGGCCAACAATGAGACCGAAGATGTCAACCACAGTTTGCACCTGATATCCAAAAAAATAAATAGGTCAAAAATTAGAGGTTAAAAATGTAGATTTCCATCGTGATCGTCTTCTGTGACCACCAAAATGGCCTCACACCTATGCTTCCTATTACGTAAAATAAAATAAGAGAAATAAAGTAGGTACATACGAAATTGAAAACAAATGGGGGGAAGAAAAACACTTTTATTCCATTTTAAAGAAGCCAATTTCGGTTATAGTTACATCCCTCATAGGGATACTCTCTTTACAGTATGGGAAAGCAAATATTCCCTCATAAGGGTAAATGTGAGTTTTAGGCCCTTCGGGGAGATACAAACTGCTCTAGGTGGAGTGGACCCTCTTCTCCGCGTTGAGGAAGGGATTGGATGGTTGAATCTTCATTGAATCTACTTCCTGTGATCAATAACATGAAAATAAGCATGTTAAGCCTATGCAATACTTTAAAATATTAATTGAAACATATAATTGGAAAGTACACCTATCTATCTAGTGGATTGATTGCATGAAAAGAAGCATGATAACATGAAAATGAGCTAATTATGTCCTATTTGCCATAATGAAATAAAGTTGATGAAAACCTTAATTCTATTATTTAGAGTCTCTAAAATGCTAAATCAGAGTCTCTAAAAATGCTAAATAAACCACTAAGATGCTTAATCCGACCTAATGAAATACAATGCAAAAGAACAGAAAGAAGATCTTTCACCGATCACAAATCTCAACAATGATTTGAACTAATTAGGCCGAGGAGCCCAAATTGAGTGGTTAAAACCACTGCTCTACCTTGGAATTTTTCCAAGATCTTCCATATTGTCTTGTAGCATGTCCCATATGAGTAGTCACCATCGACATGACACTTTTTAAGTGTCTACACCTTGATCAAGAATGGCCAAGAAACCCTATCATATGCTTTGTTAATATCCAACTTAAGAAAGAAGCCAAATCTCTCGATTTTAAACATAGAATGTAGCAGCTCGTGAATGACAATCACTCCTTCCAAAATTTGCCTACCCGAAACAAAGGTACATTGAGCTTCATCAATGATTTCATTGCAAATATACTTAAGTCTATTCGCAATAGATCTAGACATAATATTATACATTGTATTGCATAGACTTATCGGTCTAAAATACCCAAAATTAGTAGCAATATATTTATTTTTGTAATGAGAGCAAGTAAAGTCGCATTGGCCACTTTAGGAATAAACTTGCTTCTCTGAATGTCTCTCATGGCTTCACAAACGTCCCCCAACAAATGTGCCAGAACTTCTAAAAGAAAATCGAGGGGAAACCATCAGGGCCCGGAGCCTTAAGAGAACCCATCCCCTTAACAACTTCAAGAATTTCATCATCATAAAATGGAGTTAGAAGCCACCTATTCCATTCCTCAGAAACCAACCTAGGGATAACTTCAAGCATAGTCTCCTCCGTAGGAAGGTCCTGATCGGGCTCAGAACACGATAGATTGCTAAAGAAGTCAACAGCCTCCTCCCTCACCTCGTAAATACCAAAATCTACACTTCCATCACTTCTAATAATCTTTGTCATACTGTTACGACCTCTCCTTCTCAGTGTAGAAGCATGGAAGAAATGGGAGTTGCGATCCCCCTCCTTTAGCAACATCTCCCTAGATTTTTGTTTCCAAAACATCTCCTCATGAGTCTGCCTATTGTGATATTCAACCAAAGCCCATTGTTCCTCACTCGAAAGGTCCTTAGAATAATCACTTGCCTCCAAAGAAACCTCCAACTAACTAATGAGACCTTTCAGTCTCTCTTTTTCTCCAAAAAAATTTCCAAACGTGGATTTGTTCCACACTTTGAGGTAGCCCTTTAGCCTCCTAAGCTTATTAGTTAATATCAACAGACCTTGGCCCTCAACCTCCTTCTACCACCACTCCAAAAGTCAAGATTCAAAATCAAGGTGGGAACACCACATGGATTCAAAATAGAAGGGGCGAGGGAAAAAAGGTATATTATCAAGAGCTTCAAACAAAATGGGGTTATGATCTTTTCCAATCCTCGGGAGAGCCGACAAAGAGGTATCCTCAAACAAGTTTGACCTATGGCAAGATACATGAACTTTGTCCAAGTGATTCAAGAGCAAACTGTTACCTGTGTGCCTATTGCACTAGGTATACTTGGATCCCTTGAGGTTCAAATCACGGAGCTCAACATTGAAAATAAAGTCTGCAAAATCTTGCATACTTCTATCATCCGTCAGGTTACCTACTTTCTTCTCCGAGGGAAACAAGGGAGAATTGAAATCACCTATAACCATCTAGTATTTATGTTGAAAGGTCTTGCGCATCTACAAAATCAAAGCCCTTAACTTTCTCCTTTCCATATACGCATTCAAAGTGTAAATTTTGGACAACACCCATCTCTTATTGGTATATTTGCACTAGAAAAACATGTTAATAACTCTGCTTGACGCATAAATAACATGACCATCCAACCCAGGCGATTCCAAAACAAAATAAGATCCCCAAAAGCATCCAAACCTTCACTGGCCATAAAACCAAACCCTTTCCAAACTGTGTTTTGAACGTCCTACTACGAAGAGGTACCCAATTTTGACTCCTAAATACAAAGGATATCCGGAGAATGATATTTTCTAAAAAATGCAAGCAACCTATATTTATAGGAGTTATTCTAACGTTCCACGAACAAATTTTCATTGAAGCTTAGAGGATAGATTCTTACCTATCCTTTCTCCCAAGGATGCCACCAAATCATTCTCCCTCCTGTCCACCGTCCTTCCATCAATCAATGACAATGTTTCCCTATTGCTAGTATCTGTAAATTCCATCAACCTCTTATGGCCCACCCTACCCGATGGGCAGCCAGGAGTCTTGACTACCCCAAGATCTAGTTTTTTCCAATGACTTTTGGTCTTAGGCCCAAGGGACCCCTTCACCATCACTCTTGAACATACTGTGCTAGGCCTTTCTCCAGATCCCATCTCGCCAACTTTCAACAAGGGGGAACTTTCACCACCTCCTGCATGCAAGGGGATATTCACCTTCTCCACAAATACCTCACCTATTTGTCCTTCCTCAAGGCACTCAAATGAATTTGATAACGACAACTCCATCGCAATACCACTAAGGTTAAATCAAGAATCCCCTCCTTCAATCACAGGGGATGAAACCAGAGGACACTTTGCCCGTATTTGAAAATATTTTTCCAGGGGTAGGCTCATACCCATACTTGTAAAAATTTTCTCTAAATTAGGGGATTTTACCTAGTCCCCATCTGCCTTTTCTGCCAAAGCTTCATTATTTTAACGAAATGAAACTGAATTATTCCACATCGACTTATGACCCCATTTCTGACCATCCTACTAGTGCTAGGATTTTTGTCAAGTAAGCTCCTTTTGACCCGTCTTCTTGTACTAAGGATTTTGGCAAAAAATTCCTTTTGAATATTCTACTCTACACATTGAGGATATAGGTTTTGATGATGATCCCCTAAACCACACAACTTGCATGCCTAGGGCTTGTTTTTGTATATCACCTCTTGCTTCCACGGCTCCACATGTGAAACAAGATTCACCGATGAAGGAAATTTCCTCTCAATATCAACCATCACACACACACACACACACACAAACATACTATCTTTGATCCAACAACAAAGAAACTTTGTCAAAATAGAAAATCACCAATGCGACTGGCCACCAGTTTAAACATCGATTCATACCAAATGAAGATTGGAAATTTGGGCAACCGCATCCAAAAAAGCACCATATTGACCCTTTGAGTGGTTGGGTTAAAGGCGTGGCCCCACTTTCTCAAAAATAACCCTGTGTTTCCATAAAACCAAGGGCCCTCATACAAGATTCTACACACGTCCTCCTCACATGAGAGACAGATGTGGAAAAAAATATGGGTAAAGTGTCCAGATCTAAAGAACCTCATGGTTTTTCATCGATATAGGGCCCATCTCTTAAGCACGTCTAAACATGGTCTACCTCTTACTACATTCCCCACCAAATCCCACAAGCCTTCCCCCAAAACATAGTTAACAGTATTGTCTGACACAAAAATATGCCCTAGTTTTGAGTTTACCTCACAAGGGTCGAACACCTCCCCAAATGACATTCTCACCACCAACTGTGCAAAGGAAGGCACCTCAACAAATGGCTTTTGAACCTCCTTTTCCCTCCACACTAAGTTTTCCACCACCTTCGCTCGCACAGACCCTAGGTCCGAAAGCAACCTCGGAGCCTTAGTTCCCCCACCACCACCACTCTATGATCGAACCTCACCTATCCAAAAGACATCATCCAGATCTAAATCCTTCGGCCCCCAATCAATAGCGTCACCCCCAAAATAGCTCGAAGGACCAATAAAGTACCACATTTTTTATTTTCGATTTTGAGGGTTACAATTAGTTGATACAAGTTATTAATCAATAAATATTTTAGATAACTTAATTCAAAGACTAGATTAGAATAAATATTTTTATTTTTCTTAACCATTTAGATATATTTCATGTATAATTAAAAAAAAAAATCAAGGAACAATACACTAGCAATAATTTTATATTTATATACTTTTAAGAAAATTATATATCCAAAGAATACAACAAATTAGCATTTGTTATAATAATCAATCCTTTAAAGTAAGATTACTTTACAAAACTATCATTGAAAATCCATTACATATCCTCATTTATAAAATTAAAATAAAATTCCACTATAAATATAATATTATAAAATTTTAAATCAATATTTCACTTTTAAATACAAAATTTAGGCTTCTCTTTACTTCAAGAATAACTTCTCTTATTTTTAAGAAGAGAATAACTTATTGTCAACCATCTTCCTTCATCGTCCCCTACCAACCCCCATCCATACTCGTCAACTATCCTCACTCATCATCCTAGTTGCAATCTAATTTATTATTAATTATTGCAATCTCATTAAAATTAATGGTTTTATACTAATAAAGTATGTAGATGTGAAAGTGCTTAGAATTTTAAATGTAAACTATGTAAGAATTACATACTTACATTATGATATTGTTAAAAAAAATTGTCTATAAAATGTTAATTATATAGTATTTGGAAATATGATTAAACAATTCTATAAAGTTTAAATTTATGAATGGAGCAATTATAAAACAAATTAAATATATAAGTATAATTATTTAAATATTAGCTACATAAAACTTTATGAATGTGTAATTGCATTCATGAGTACATATATTAGTTGCATAAAAGTTCATAAATATTTATAAAATATTACAATCTAAACAAATGTTTAAATACCCGAATGCAATTATGAAAAGTCTAAATAAATGTGTAATTATACAAATTCTAAAAGCTATTAAATAAACTTACGTATTTAATATTTTTATATATTATCAATTCATAATTCAAAAGCAAATTCATTTTAATTAGCATAAAGTAAGTAGAGACATTAAATAAAATGCTAAGAAACGAAGAACAATTTTTTAATAAAATAAAAATATCACACTTTCTTTTTCAAAAGTTATCTAAAAGTTGTCTAATAATAATTAGCTAGTACAAGTTATTAATTAATACACATTTTAGATATCTGCTTGTTATGGTGCAGTGGTGCTAGTGGAGGCCGACCCAGGTTCCATTCCCATTGTCTTCATCCTACAGATATATGGTATAGTTAGGAATGTCCTATGTCTTTGGTAGAGGCCGACAAGTCTCCATTCCTCCTATGCCCAACCTGTTGAAAGTGGCACCCCAAAAGGGGTGTTTTCCACTATAAATTAATTTTAACCTAGGTGTTGTAGTTGAGTTGGAGAGAAGAGGGCAATCCTCCAAGGGAGGTCCCAGGTTAAAATCTCCACCCTACCAAAAACCTGAATTGGTTATCCAAAATCCAATTGATAATGTTGGTACAGGCAGGGGTACCAGGCAGGGTCGGGTATGACCTCGGGTGACTTTGACAATGTAGAACCCCTAATTATAATAATCAATGCTCTAAAGTAAGACTACTTAATAAAATTGGTATTGAAATTCAATTAAATATCCTAATTTATAAAATTAAAATAAAATTCCATTATAAATTCTCTTATTTTTTAAATTCCATTATAAATTCTCTTATTTTTTAAATTCCATTAGATATCCTAATTTATAACATTAAAATTAAATTCTTTTATAAATTCACTTTTAACTACAAATTTTAAGCTTCTTTTTTATTGTATTTTTTTAAGTATACGCTTATTTTTTATTTTTTTACAAGTTAAGCTTATTTTTCCTTCAAGAATAACTTCTCTTATTTTTAAGACGTTATTCTCTACTAACAAGGCCAACCACATGAAGGTAGAAGCTTATCTGACCTCCCCTACCCTACCCATCCTATATTCACTCATCTTCCCCTACCAACCCCGTCCTTACTCGTCAACTACCCTCACTCATCATCCTAGTTCCAATCTTATCTATTATTAATTATTTCAATCTCATTTAATTATTAATTATTTTATATTAATAAACAACGTAGTAGTGAAAGTGCTTAGAATTTTAAAGGTTAATTTTGTAAGAGCTACATACTTACATTACCATGTTGTTTAAATATTTGTCTATAATAAATTAATTATATAGTATTTACAAATATGATTAAATAATTATATAAAGTTAAATATAATTACAAGAAGTTTAGATACTTTAGAGCAACTATGAAGATTTTAAATATATAAGTACAATTGTTTGAATGTTAACTACATGAAACTTTATTAATGTGTAATTGCATTAATAAAAACATATATTAGTTGCATAAAATTTTATAAATATAATTGTGAACTTGAATTGTTTAAAAAACTTACAATCTAAACAAGTGTTTATTTAAATATGAATAACATGTCAACTGCTTGATATAAACATAAAAATATGTTTGATATAAGTCTAAAGTGAATGCTTATAACTTATAAATGTAATTTGTACAAAAATTCATGGATACAAATATTATAGGTGTAAAATATTTGTAAATGAGAAATAATGTGGTTCATATTTGTCTTCATTTACCTAATATGTTAATTGTCTTCCATAAAAATGTGTAATTAATAAGAAATTAAATAAGTCAACATATAGCTTATACATGTGAATGATAATTAAGCATAAATTCATAAATATTAAAATATGTAAATGTGGTTTATACATTGAATGTTAGTCATACATAGATGCTAGAATACAAAAATATTAGTTGCATAAAACTTTGTAATAGTGCTCATGAATGTGAAATACATGTGGGTCTTAAATAAATATTTATTTAATATTTATAACATGTTAGTGTTTCATATTTAAAAATAATTCACAAAAATTGTGCAATTACAAAGAGTTTATATATGTGAGTTTGTGCATACATATTTAAATACAAATATTTATTTCACAAAAATAAGTGAATATGCATAACATGTTAATTGTAATGTTGTATATGATAGTGTATTAGAATACAAAAATGTCTAGTTGCACAAAGCTTTTTAATTCTACTCATGAATGTGAAATACATATGGGGGTCATATAAGTATTTCTCTTAAAGTATAAAATAAAATTTTAAGTGTTTAACTATATAAAAAATAATTTACAAAAATTATGCAATTACAAAGAGTTTATATATGTGAGTTTGTGCATAAATCTATAGATACAAATATTTATTGCACAAAAGTTAATGAATATGCATAGGATGTTAATTGTAGTGTTGTATATTATAGTGTATTATAATACAAAAAAGTTTAGTTTCATAAAGCTTTATAATTGTACTTATGAATGTGAAATACATATGGGTCATATAAATGTTTCTATGAATGTACAAAACATGTTTTTAGGTGTCGTATTTAAAAATTATTTTAAAAAAATATGCAATTGCAAATAGTTTATATATGTGAATGCATGTTCACATTTTATGTACTAATTGTAAATATGTGAGTTTGACATAAATATATAAATACAAATGTTTATTGCACAAAAGTTAGTGAATATACTTTACATGTTAATTGTAGTGTTGTATAAGTTAGTCTATTAACAAACATGATTGTAATTAGTTTACACATGAGAATATGAATAGTGCATAAATTCATGAATGAAAATGTATGTATAAGAAAACTTTAACTTGCAAAAAAAAAGAATCATATGATTGTTCTTTTGAATAATAAATATAAAATTTTTCTTTAAATGCAAATTATAAATAAAATTTGAATAAATATATTACGAAAAAAAACCAAATCTAAAAAAAAGAAAAGAAAAAAAAAAAAGACAAGACAATAGACGTCAAGAAAATAGTCATGGCCAATGACTATTGCTTAGGCCTTGGAAAGGGGCTTTAACCCCTCTCCTCAGAAAAATAATTTTTATTATCATTGTATACTTGTAAATATATACATAAAAATAATAATTTTGGTTTTTAAAAAAAAACTTTCCTCTATAACTAAACTAAAAATATACAACATTTGTTTACTTTGCTTCATTTCTTCTTCTTGGCTTCTTTACGAAGGCGCGCCTTGTAATTACAAAACAATAAAAATAGGATTTGAATATATATATATATATATATATATATATATATATATATATATTTATTTATTTGATGCAAACATGAAAACAAAGTATTCATTGGCTTTTGTACAACATATTAACTAATAGATAGATCATTCAAAACATAAAAATACTACCTCATGATATTTACATCTGATTACAACTCTTCCTTTGGAAATTAGGTTTGTATATTTTCTGCAAAATAACTAAAACAAATACAGTTATAAAACAAAACATTTATTTTGATATTTGATTTTTTAAATAACTCTATAAAAATATTAATTTTTTTTTTATTAATTCATATTTTTTTCATAAAATTTAGACCTAATAAAACCTATAATATAAAATAATTTAATATTTTTCATAGTAATAATTAGTATATATATATTATGAATTATATGGCTAAAACAGCGTAAGAATGTTATAATTAAAAAACTACACCCACAAACGAAAAAAAAAAAAACATGGCTCCACGAACCTGTGATTTTGGAGGCAACGCAATCAATCACCGCAACGAATCCAGCAGCAACAGCCTGTAACATCGATGCATTTTGTAAAAATCTTAAAAGTCAAGTCCATTTTAAACTTTTGTTCGTAAAAATTTATCTGCACTTTTAAAAGAACACATCCAATCAATGCGGGTTTAGCAGTACAAAATAATGGTAAACAATCATTTTCAGCTATTTTCATGGTATCATGCTAAAGAAAAAGGAACCTGAAAACATCTAAAAGTCTAAATTTGTTCGTGACAAACTACGAGTAAAAATATTGGGAAACAATTATTTTCATAGTATCATGCTTCTAATTGCTCAAGGCAAAGAAAGAAATCTGAAAACATCTAAAAAGTGTAATGCCAACCAATAAGAAATATTTAAACACACTGTATGTACATGGCTAACGTTGACGGCAATTTGAAAGGCGAAAACCAATATGAAAGAAGGAAGATCATCCAAAAGGCAAAACACAAAATACCATATACTTCAAAACTCAATGAACTCTTCTGGAAAATTGAAACTAATGCATCGATATTCAGAAAATTTATGAAGCTTTACTATGAAGCTTTCGCGAGAACGAGGAATACAGCACGTTAAGAATTATAAACTCCGATCATCAGATTGGGAAACACAACACAGAATAATTTTGAAGAACAACACCTGGAATTTTTATTTGTAGCATGCAAATGGACGGGGAAAAATTATGGCAATCACTTATGAAGGTTAGGAAAATAGAAATACCAAAAATCCCCAGATATTTCCCAGTCAAATTTGAAACCTTCCTTATCGAAGAGTTACCTGAATAGCTAGTAGATAAGTGTTCTCAATGTTTGTATCAGGAGGGGTCTGAAAACGAAGGTGTTTATGCGAGGGCCTCACGTACTTCTACAACTCCTATGACTCCAACAATTCCCACGACTCCCACAACACCGACTACTCCACAACTCTACAATTCAAGCACTTCAGGTGGTATTACAAAACAACTCCAATAGGCGGTGGCATCACATTGTTTACTAGTGCCATTTGCTGCAAGTATACTCTAGGTAAGGAGGCTTATACAGAAAAATGCACATCTCATTCAGGTATTTCGGAAGAAGATGCATCTGAGTTGGTTGCATGCCATTAAGGTCTCTGTCTATTTTTTTTTTTTAGAGACTCGTAGGGAACATTTGTTTTCAAATTTTCTGTGTATATTTTAGACTTTGTTGAGGAACCTCTCTCGTCATTGCCTGCTCATCAGTAATTATTGGGTAGGAGTTTAGATTCTATATCATCAGCACTAAACTAGTAAGCTAGTATTTATAAAGTCCTGTTCCCAAGGATTGTTTTAACTTTTCAAAGAAAGAAGACATTGTCACGCAGCATTAAGGTGTCCCACTAATTGACTTTGTGCAGCATATGGGTTTCTTTGTTTTCATTTTGGTCTATGGAATTTAGATTTTAAAAAAATAAAACCCTTTCCATCTCATGAGATGTGTTTACTCATGTGAAAAAAATAAGGACCTTCTTGGGTCATCTTGTGGACCTTCTCTTCTTGTGACAAGGTTGTTTGAGCAGGTGACCTCCCTTTTGTGTGGGGTCCCCGATTCATTTTATTGCTCCCTTCTCTATTCCATTTTTTAGGGTTTCTAATTGCTCATGGGACCTTCCTTGGGTTTCCTTGGCAGATATTTGTTGCTTTACTAGATGATTCTGGTGTTTCCTTCAATTCAAGTAGGAGTGGTGAAACTCTTTCTATTCGGGTGTGCATCTATTGTTTTTCAAGGGTTTTTTCTCTACATCCTTTTTATTCTTGAGGGGGACCACATACGTTTTATCTATAGTTGATATTCTTCCACAGATATCCTCAAGTCGTTGGTGGGATTCCTCTGTTCAACTCAAGTGTTAGATCTGTAGTCTAGGTTCGTAGCTTTGGGGTTTCCTATTTGCCTTATCTGTTTTGTTGCTATCTTGAGGATGTCCGCTACATTTTTTATGGTATTTGAAGGGGGACCTCGTGCTTATTGTTACCTTCAAATAAAACTTTCAGAATAAGATTTGCATGTCTAGTTTTGGTGGTTTTTATTGGAGCCTGTCCTTTTGATTCTTTTAGTTCTTGGAGGATCCTATGTTATTTTGATCGATAGTGTGATAGTGTGCTCCTTGTGTTTCTTCCTATTCTAGGTTTGTTTCAACTACACTTTTGATTTCGTGGACTTCGAAGATTCTTATTATTTTTATCTGATTTTCAAGCAACACATTCACATGGTCTCATGGTCTATGGAGACCTCCAACTACTATTGTTCTATTTTCAAGGCCATTGTAAGGATTTTCTCTATGGGTTTTTCTATTAGAGAGACTTTTACAACCTTCTTATTTCTCCTAGCTGAGAAACAATGCTTAATTTTGTTCCCACTAGATGGGATACGGTGTTTGAATTTTGTTTTTTCCAGACTCCTCTTGAGCAGGATTCTATGTTTAATTTTTCTATGTTTTTTAATTCGTTTCCCCAGATCTTCTTGAATGGGATTCAACTTATAAATCTATATTTCTTAGGCTCCCACTAAATGGGTTTCTTTATTTTCTTTGCTTTTTTGGGCTCCTCCTGTAGGGGATCCTTACTTCATTTCGAGCAAGAAGTGCTTCCTTTTGTTCCACTTTGTAGTTCAATTTTGAGGTTGAAACTCCTTTATTTTAAGTTTGAATGTATTGTAGTTGGTTTTTCTGAGATCGTCTCCCTGTACAAATCTTCTCCTTCCAGAAATCATCTTCCTGTTTCATTTTGTAAGGATCTATTGTAAAAGGTTTGGAAATTATTTCAAAAACCCATTTTTCAACCAATCATAAAATTATATTTTAATTTTCAAAGCAATATTTCACTTTTAGATACAAATTTTAAGATTCTCTTTGCTTTAAGAATAACTTATTCTCTTATTTATAAGAAGATAATATTTTATTATTTACTAATAAGGCCAACCATGACCTCCCCTACCCATCCTATCTTCACTCATCATCCCCTACCAATCTCATCCTTACTCTTACTCAGTCCACCATCCTCACTCATTTTTCAAGGTGCAATCTTATTTGTTTTTAATTATTTTATACTAATAAAGTATGTAGACGTAAAAGTACTTAGAACTTCAACTATAAATTATGTAAGCGTTATATACTTACATTATGATATTATCAGGTCCAAGGTTCAAATCTCGAGTCTCACCAAACTAAACACTTGTCCCTTTCCTGGTGCTTTTAGCAACATAAAAGGTTTAAAATTATTGTCGATCATATTTTGCTCTATATATTTGAAGGACCAACACACTTCAATGTCATGGCCCTTCGTACGATGGAAGATACAAAATAGATCATCTTGATACCCTTTTGGCTTGGGATGGTTAGGATCGACCAGATTAATCTCGGGCAACTTGATTGCCTTAGCCTCGCACAATTGATGGAATATCGATGTCAATGATTTCATCAAAGGTGTGAATTGGTGAGGTAGGCGTTGTTCCTTATTTTTGCCCTTGTAATTATTATTAAACTGCTCATATTACACAGGAGGAGGTTGGGCCTGATAGTTCTACTTTTGTTACCCCTTATCATCTCTCTGGAGGTTTAACACCACCTGATTGACATGGGCCTGCTTGCCCAAATATTTTATGGAGCTCTTCTTGTGCCCCTCCTTCCTATTTTTGAGCTTCAATTTGCCCTCTTGCAACTTGATATCCTTAATTACTTTGTCTTGCACCAAAGATTCCTCAAATATTTGGTACTGCTCCAGTTGCAATAATAACAAGATGTGCTTGGCACAACTCTTCATGAAAATTCAGATCAGTTCTATAGTAGGAATGGGGAATGGTAACTTTGTTATTAATATCCTCCACCTATTTTCGTATTCTATGATTGGATCGTCATCGTGTTGAGCTAGCACAGCCAGATTAGAAAGGTTAGCTTACTTCTTGACACCAAAAGAAAAGTGTTTAAGAAAGGCGTCAGCTAGTTACTCAAAACTAGTGATATTGTGCCTCTTCAGCTAATTAAACCACTCTTGAGCTGGGCTTGAGAGGGTTGTGATGAATGTATGCAAAAGCAAGGAATCGTTGCTTTCAATATGGAAGCATATGTGCAAAAATCTTGTGATATGCTCTTGTGAATCTTCGTCATCTTTGAATTTATCTAGCATGGGCATGTCAAAATGCTTAGTATATGTTGGAGTAGGCACCGAGGGGTCCAAAGGCTTGTTATGAATCTTGATCAATGTTGGCTTTTGAAAATTCACACCTTGCCTCTCAATTTCTTTTACTTTCTCTGCTAAGGCCTTATAGGCCTACGAGGATAGAAAGTCCTCCTTCCTAAGCTGATGTGGGGGCGGTCTTAGAGGTATGTTCTTTCTATGTCAAGCTGGAGGACATTGATCTTCCTCTTCCTCAACCAAGGAGCTTTCAGAATATCCATGATCGGATCCATATCCCTCTTCTTCCTCATATTGTTTTTGTCTTTGATCTTCAAATAGTGGTGGTCATTCTCTTTATTGAGAACTGACATGAGTGTGAGTGTCTTTGCACTCCTAATACACGTCGGCTTATGAAAAATTCCTCCTATGAGTGTGCTCTCTATGCTTAGTGTGAGTGAATAAACAAGCCCTGGCTAGCCTATCCTCTTGTTCTATATGCTCCTTTTGGGTAAGGATGTGTTCCTCATGCATATGTTGCTCATATAATCTTTATATAATGAGCCTTTGCATCTAAATATTATCATCTTCAATGCACTGCCTCTCTGTGTGGACATCCTCCAATTGATCTTGGAGGATTTGTTGTCTCTACTTGGATATCGGTCTATGCGATCTATCATTGTGATCATTCGTAAGATACCTCTGGTATGTATGCTCCGTACGATATGGATCCTATACCCATATGATGAATTCACTATGCTTTTACCTTTTTTTGTGAAGATGGCATTGGCATCATGTTGAGTCTTGTGTTGTGTTCCACCATGCATGGATGGTGGATATGAACCATGAGGGCACTTGGAAGCCTCCCCATGTTCTCTTGTGGTCCTAATAGTGCTCCCGCTATGCTCACTCATGGCATGAGTAGGTGGAGCTGAAGATTTGTAGCCTAATTACACAAGGATGCTACCTAAACCATACAACTATCTGGATCACCAACGCTCATGCGATGGTGTACCATTGGCTCCCACCTTCGACATGTTGATAGTGATATTGCAAGGTTCACTATGCATCAGAGTGTGAACAAGGCTATGCTCGAAAGTGGACTTGTTTGCATACCCATGAATGGGCAGATCTCAATCTCTTCTATACTCTAAAGTTAGAGGTATGGAACTTCCTATAGACCCAATACGTAGGGGTACCAAATTGGCCCCCTGTATGACATACTCATCGGTCAATATTATGGATGCACGTGCACTGCAATCTCAGTAATGACCTCTGAGTGGAGCACCTTCATGCTGAGAGGTACCATGCTCTATCTTATGTCTAGAAGAGTGCACAAAAGCTCCTCTATCAGGGGTACGCTCAATGGTGTACCCTCATGTCAAATTGTCTCCTATGATGCTTGTCAAACAATGTTCATGAAGTGCATGTGAGTGAGGGTTTGACACATTTTGTTGTGAATCTAGTGGGGCTTGGTCAATGGCATCAGGATTAAACCTTTACTGACCACCTCATGTCTCCACCATGGTGCACCTAGTGTCTATATTTATCTTTTATTATGCAATAAAGGTATATAATGGTGATTATCTTGAATTAAATTTTAAAGGTGAGCCCTAAACTATTTGATGTTGTTTCATGATTTGTTGTATCAGTAGTAGAAAATCTTGTCATTTTTGAAAACTTGTTGGATGATAATGTCAGTTTAATTAACTTTCACTTGTATACTCACATCTCGACAACCTAGCTATGAACTCCAGGTCATGTAATCCAACCTATAATGTGTGGTAATGAAGCCCACACATAGTCATGGAGCAGAGGTCCTTCCAAATCCTCACCCATTTTCACCCAGTCAACGTCATACCCTCTGAAGAGGAGAATATGTAAATTTTCTAGACTATGAAAGGTTCTCAGATCTAATATTTGTCTAGAACATAAGGTACATGGGATTTAGACCAATGGATGGAAATCACCTCCACCGTAATTGAAATCCTACTAGTGGTTGGATGTCACTTCCAACTCACTAGCGTTTAATTGAACGTGGTGTGTGGGGTTCATTTTAATTGTTGAATGAAATGAAAATGCATAATACAACATTCATTCTCATTTCCTACATTGTATGTAGTGAAAGAAGTTTTCAAATTCAGAAAATGCAAGCTACATCCTACATGCTCTTTTCGACAATGCACCTTACGATGTAAGTGGCCACTGATTGGATCTTAGACATGCAAACCAACACACAATTTAATCTAGCATGCTGGATCCTAGGGTGGATTGCACTCAGAGGTCTGATGTCCTAGTAGTACCTAGCTAAAATATAAAAAGAATTGAAACCCTAGGACCTAATCTATTTTCCTTTTCTTTTGTGTCCTAATTAAATTTCCTTTTCACACAAACTGGAAAAACATAGATAGTAAAAATAAAAATTGTGGTTAAAAATGGGACCTACCTCTAATCCTCATCTAATAAATCTTTGAATCCCTAATGTTTGTTGTGTCTGTTGTAAACCATAGCTCTATCGCACGATTGCTACTATAGACCGTGTTTTGAAACCGCGGGCCAACAATAAGACCGAAGCTGTCAACCACAGTTTGCACCTGATATCCAAAAAAATAAATAGGTCAAAAATTAGAGGTTAAAAATGTAGATTTCCACCATGATCGTCTTCTGTGACCACCAAAATGGCCTCACACCTATGCTTTCTATTGCGTAAAATAAAATAAGAGAAACAAAGTAGGTACATACGAAATTGAAAACAAATGGGGGGAAGAAAAACACTTTTATTCCATTGTAAAGAAGCCAATTTCGGTTATAGTTACATCCCTCATAGGGATACTCTTTTTATAGTATGGGAAAGCAAATATTCCCTCTTAAGGGTAAATGTGAGTTTTAGGCCCTTCGAGGAGATACAAACTGCTCTAGGGTGGAGTGGACCTTATTCTCCATGTTGAGGAAGGGATTGGATGGTTGAATCTTCATTGAATCTGCTTCCTGTGATCAATAACATGAAAATAAGCATGTTAAGCCTATGCAATACTTTAAAATATTAATTGAAACATATAATTGGAAAGTACACCTATCTATCTAGTGGATTGATTGCATGAAAAGAAGCATGATAACATGAAAATGAGCTAATTATGTCCTATTTGCCATAATGATATAAAGTTGATGAAAACCTTAATTCTATTATTTAGAGTCTCTAAAATGCTAGTCTCTAAAGTGCTAAATCAGAGTCTCTAAAAATGCTAAATAAACCACTAAGATGCTTAATCTGACCTAATGAAATACAATGAAAAAGAACAGAAAGAAGATCTTTCACTGATCACAAATCTCAACAATGATTTGAACTAATTAGGCCAAGGAGCCCAAATTGAGTGGTTAAAACCACTGCTCTACCTTGGAATTTGTCCAAGATATTCCATATGGTCTTGTAGCATGTCCCATATGAGTAGTCACCATCGACATGACACTTTTTAAGTGTCTACACCTTGATCAAGAATGGCCAAGAAACCCTATCATATGCTTTGTTAATATCCAACTTAAGAAAGAAGCCAAATCTCCCGATTTTAAACATAGAATGTAGCAGCTCATGAATGACAATCACTCCATCCAAAATTTGCCTACCCGAAATAAAGGTACATTGGGCTTCATCAATGATTTCATTGTAAATATACTTAAGTCTATTCGCAATAGATCTGGACATAATATTATACATTGTATTGCATAGACTTATTGGTCTAAAATCCCCAAAATTAGTAGCAGTATATATTTTTTTGTAATGAGAGCAAGTAAAGTCGCATTGGCCACTTTAGGAATAAACTTGCTTCTTTGAACGTCTCTCATGGCTTCACAAACATCCCCCAACAAATGTGCTAGAACTTCTAAAAGAAATTCAAGGGGAAACCATCAGGGCCCAGAGCCTTAAGAGAACCCATCCCCTTAACAACTTCAAGAATTTCATCATCATAAAATGGAGTTAGAAGCCACCTATTCCATTCTTCAGAAACCAACCTAGGGATAACTTCAAGCATAGTATCCTATGTAGGAAGGTCCTGATCGGGCTCAGAACACGATAGATTGTTAAAGAAGTCAACAGCCTCCTCCCTCACCTCGTAAATACCAAAATCTACACTTCCATCACTTCTAATAATCTTTGTCATACTGTTACGACCTCTCCTTCTCAATGTAGAAGCATGGAAGAAATGGGAGTTGTGATCCCCCTCCTTTAGCCACATCTCCCTAGATTTTTGTTTCCAAAACATCTCCTCCTGAGTCTGCCTATTGTGATATTCAACCAAAGCCCACTGTTCCTCACTCGATAGGTCCTTAGAATAATCACTTGCCTCCAAAGAAACCTCCAACTAACTAATGAGACCTTTCAGTCTCTCCTTTTCTCTAAAAAAAATTCTAAACGTGGATTTGTTCCACACTTTGAGGTAGCCCTTTAGCCTCCTAAGCTTATTAGTTAATATCAACAAACCTTGGCCCTCAACCTCCTCCTACCACCACTCCAAAAGTCGAGATTAAAAATCAGGGTGGTAACACCACATGGATTCAAAATAGAAGGGGCGAGGGAAAAAAGGTATATTATCAAGAGCTTCAAACCAAATAGGGTTATGATATTTTCCAATCCTCGGGAGAGCCAACAAAGAGGTTTCCTCAAACAAGTTTGACCTATGGAAAGATACATGAACTTTGTCCAAGAGATTCAAGAGCAAACTGTTACCTGTGTGCCTATTGCACTAGGTATACCTGGATCCCTTGAGGTTCAAATCATGGAGCTCAACATTGAAAATAAAGTCCGCAAAATCCTGCATACTTCTATCATCCATCAGGTTACCTACTTTCTTCTTCGAGGGAAACAAGGGAGAATTGAAATCACCTATAACCATCCAGTATTTATGTTGAAAGGTATTGCGCATCTACAAAATCAAAGCCCATAACTTTCTCCTTTCCATATACACATTCAAAGTGTAAATGTTGGACAACACCCATCTCTTATTGGTATATTTGCACTAGAAAAACATGTTAATAACTCTGCTTGACGCATAAATAACATGACCATCCAACCCAGGTGATTCCAAAACAAAATAAGATCCCCAAAAGCATCCAAACCTTCACTGGCCATAAAACCAGACCCTTTGCAAACTATGTTTTGAATGTCCTCCTACGAAGAGGTACCCAATTTTGAATCCTAAATACAAAGGATATCCGGAGAATGATATTTTCTAAAAAATGCAAGCAACCTATATTTATAGGAGTTATTCTAATGTTCCACGAAAAAATTTTCATTCAAGCTTAGAGGATAGATTCTTACCTACCCTTTCTCCCAAGGATGCCACCAAATCATTCTCCCTCCTGTCCACCATCCTTCCATCAATCGATGGCAATGTTTCCCTATTGCTAGTATCTATAAATTCCATCAACCTCTTATGGCCCACCCTACCCGATGGGCGGCCAAGAGTCCTGACTACCCCAAGATCTAGTTTTTTTCCAATGACTTTTGGTCTTAGGCCCAAGGGACCCCTTCTCCATCACTCTTGAACATACTGTGCTAGGCCTTTCTCCAGATCCCATCTCGCCAACTTTCAATAAGGGGGAACTTTCACCACCTCCTGCATGCGAGGGGATATTCACCTTCTCCAAAAATCCCTCACCTATTTGTCCTTCCTCAAGGCACTCAAATGAATTTGATAACAACAACTCCATCGCAATACCACTAAGGTTAAATCAAGAATCCCCTCCAATCACAGGCGACGAAACTAGAGGACACTTTGCCCGTATTTGAAAAATTTTTTCCAGGGGTAGGCTCATACCCATACTTGTAAAAATTTTCTCTAAATTAGGGGATTTTACCCAGTCCCCATCTGCCTTTTTTTCCAAAGCTTCCTTCTTTTAACGAAATGAAACTGACTTATTCCACATCGACTTATGACCCCCTTTGTGACAATCCTGCCAGTGCTAGGATTTTTTTCCAGTAAGCTCCTTTTGACCCGTCTTCTTGTACTAAGGATTTTGGCAAAAAATTCCTTTTGAATATTCTACTCTACACATTGAGGATATAGGTTTTGATGATGATCCCCTAAACCACACAACTTGCATGCCTAGGGCATGTTTTTGTATATCACCTCTTGCTTCCACGACTCCACATGTGAAACAAGCTTCACCGATGAAGGCAATTTCCTCTCAATATCAACCATCACACACACACACACACACAAACATACTATATTTGATCCAGCAACAAAGAAAATTTGTCAAAAGAGAAAATCACCAATGCGACTGGCCACCGGTTTAAACATCGATTCATACCAAATGAAGGTTGGAAATTTGGGCAACCGCACCCAAACAAGCACCATATTGACCCTTTGAGTGGTTGGGTTAAAGGCATGGCCCCACTTTCTCAAAAATAACCCTGTGTTTCCATAAAACCAAGGGCCCTCATACAAGATTCTACACATGTCCTCCTCACATGAGAGACAGATGTGGAAAAAAATATGGGTAAAGTGTCCAGCTCCAAAGAACCTCACAGTTTTTCATCGAGATAGGGCCCATATCTTAAGCACATCTAAACGCGGTCTACCTCTTACTACATTCCCCACCAAATCCCACAAGCCTTCCCTCAAAACATAGTTAACAGTATTGTCTGACACAAAAATATGCCCTAGTTCTGAGTTTACCTCACAAGGGTCGAACACCTCCCCAAATGACATTCTCACCACCAACTGTGCAAAGGAAGGCACCTCAACAAATGGATTTTGAACCTCCTTTTCCCTCCACACTAAGTTTTCCACCACCTTCGCTCGCACAGACCCTAGGTCCGAAAGCAACCTCGGAGCCTTAGTTCCCCCACCACCACCACTCTATGATCGAACCTCACCTATCCAAAAGACATCATCCAGATCTAAATCCTTCGGCCCCCAACCAATAGCGTCACCCCCAAAATAGCTCGAAGGACCAATAAAGTACCACATTTTTTATTTTCGATTTTGAGGGTTACAATTAGTTGATACAAGTTATTAATCAATAAACATTTTAGATAACTTAATTCAAAGACTAGATTAGAATAAATATTTTTATTTTTCTTAACCATTTAGATATATTTCATGTATAATTAAAAAAAAAAAATCAAGGAACAATACTCTAGGAATAATTTTATATTTATATACTTTTAAGAAAATTATATATCCAAAGAATACAACAAATTAGCATTAGTTATAATAATCAATGCTTTAAAGTAAGATTACTTTACAAAACTATCATTGAAAATCCATTACATATCCTCATTTATAAAATTAAAATAAAATTCCACTATAAATATAATATTATAAAATTTTAAATCAATATTTCACTTTTAAATACAAAATTTAGGCTTCTCTTTACTTCAAGAATAACTTCTCTTATTTTTAAGAAGAGAATAAATTATTGTCTACTTCCAAGGACAACCACATGAAGGTGGAAGTTTATCTAGCCTTCGCTACCCTGCTCATCCATCTTCCTTCATCGTCCCCTACCAACCCCCATCCATACTCGTCAACTATCCTCACTCATCATCCTAGTTGCAATCTAATTTATTATTAATTATTGCAATCTCATTAAAATTAATGGTTTTATACTAATAAAGTATGTAGATGTGAAAGTGCTTAGAATTTTAAATGTAAACTATGTAAGAGTTACATACTTACATTATGATATTGTTAAAAAAAATTGTCTATAAAATGTTAATTATATAGTATTTGGAAATATGATTAAACAATTTTATAAAGTTTAAATTGATGAATGGAGCAATTATAAAACAAATTAAATATATAAGTATAATTATTTAAATATTAGCTACATAAAACTTTATGAATGTGTAATTGCATTCATGAGTACATATATTAGTTGCATAAAAGTTCATAAATATTTATAAAATATTACAATCTAAACAAATGTTTAAATACCCGAATGCAATTATGAAAAGTCTAAATAAATGTGTAATTATACAAATTCTAAAAGCTATTAAATAAACTTACATATTTAATATTTTTATATATTATCAATTCATAATTCAAAAGCAAATTCATTTTAATTAGCATAAAGTAAGTAGAGACATTAAATAAAATGCTAAGAAACGAAGAACAATTTTTTAATAAAATAAAAATATCACACTTTCTTTTTCAAAAGTGATCTAAAAGTTGTCTAATAATAATTAGCTGGTACAAGTTATTAATTAATACACATTTTAGATATCTGCTTGTTATGGTGCAGTGGTGCTAGTGGAGGCCGACCCAGGTTCCATTCCCATTGTCTTCATCCTACAAATATATGGTATAGTTAGGAATGTCCTATGTTCTGGTAGAGGCCGACAAGTCTCCATTCCTCCTATGCCCAACCTGTTGAAAGTGGCACTCCAAAAGGGGTGTTTTCCACTATAAATTAATTTTAACCTAGGTGTTGTAGTTGAGTTGGAGAGAAGAGGGCAATCCTCCAAGGGAGGTCCCAAGTTAAAATCTCCACCCTACCAAAAACCTGAATTGGTTATCCAAAATCCAATTGATAATGTTGGTACAGGCAGGGTCGGGTACGACCTCGGGTGACTTTGACAATGTAGAACCCCTAATTATAATAATCAATGCTCTAAAGTAAGACTACTTAATAAATTCAATTAAATATCCTAATTTATAAAATTAAAATAAAATTCCATTATAAATTCTCTTATTTTTTAAATTCCATTATAAATTCTCTTATTTTTTAAATTCCATTAGATATCCTAATTTATAACATTAAAATTAAATTCTTTTATAAATTCACTTTTAACTACAAATTTTAAGCTTCTTTTTTATTGTATTTTTTTAAGTATACGCTTATTTTTTATTTTTTTACAAGTTAAGCTTCTTTTTTCTTCAAGAATAACTTCTCTTATTTTTAAGACATTATTCTCTACTAACAAGGCCAACCACATGAAGGTGGAACCTTATCTGACCTCCCCTACCCTACCCATCCCATCTTCACTCATCGTCCCCTACCAACCCCGTCCTTACTCGTCAACTACCCTCACTCATCATCCTAGTTCCAATCTTATCTATTATTAATTATTTCAATCTCATTTAATTATTAATTATTAATTATTTTATATTAATAAACAACGTAGTAGTGAAAGTGCTTAGAATTTTAAAGGTTAATTCTGTAAGAGCTACATACTTACATTACCATGTTGTTTAAATATTTGTCTATAATAAATTAATTATATAGTATTTACAAATATGATTAAATAATTATATAAAGTTAAATATAATTACAAGAAGTTTAGATACTTTAGAGCAACTATGAAGATTTTAAATATATAAGTACAATTGTTTGAATGTTAACTACATGAAACTTTATTAATGTGTAATTGCATTAATAAAGACATATATTAGTTGCATAAAATTTTATAAATATAATTGTGAATTTGAATTGTTTAAAAAACTTACAATCTAAACAAGTGTTTATTTAAATATGAATAACATGTCAATTGCTTGATATAAACATAAAAAAATGTTTGATATAAGTCTAAAGTGAATGCTTATAACTTATAAATGTAATTTGTACAAAAATTCATGGATACAAATATTATAGGTGTAAAATATTTGTAAATGAGAAATAATGTGGGTCATATTTGTCTTCATTTACCTAATATGTTAATTGTCTTCCATAAAAATGTGTAATTAATAAGAAATTAAATAAGTCAACATATAGCTTATACATGTGAATGATAACTAAGCATAAATTCATAAATATTAAAATATGTAAATGTGGTTTATACATTGAATGTTAGTCATACATAGATGCTAGAATACAAAAATATTAGTTGCATAAAACTTTGTAATAGTGCTCATGAATGTGAAATACATGTGGGTCTTAAATAAATATTTATTTAATATTTATAACATGTTAGTGTTTCATATTTAAAAATAATTTGCAAAAATTGTGCAATTACAAAGAGTTTATATATGTGAGTTTGTGCATACATATTTAAATACAAATATTTATTTCACAAAAATAAGTGAATATGCATAACATGTTAATTGTAATGTTGTATATGATAGTGTATTAGAATACAAAAATGTCTAGTTGCACAAAGCTTTTTAATTCTACTCATGAATGTGAAATACATATGGGGGTCATATAAGTATTTCTCTTAAAGTATAAAATAAAATTTTAAGTGTTTAACTATTTAAAAAATAATTTACAAAAATTATGCAATTACAAAGAGTTTATATATGTGAGTTTGTGCATAAATCTATAGATACAAATATTTATTGCACAAAATTTAATGAATATGCATAGGATGTTAATTGTAGTGTTGTATATTATAGTGTATTATAATACAAAAAAGTTTAGTTTCATAAAGCTTTATAATTGTACTTATGAATGTGAAATACATATGGGTCATATAAATGTTTCTATAAATGTACAAAACATGTTTTTAGGTGTCGATATTTAAAAATTATTTTAAAAACATATGCAATTGCAAATAGTTTATATATGTGAATGCATGTTCACATTTTATGTATTAATTGTAAATATGTGAGTTTGACATAAATATATAAATACAAATGTTTATTGCACAAAAGTTAGTGAATATACTTTACATGTTAATTGTAGTGTTGTATAAGTTAGTCTATTAACAAACATGATTGTAATTAGTTTACACATGAGAATATGAATAGTGCATAAATTTCATGAATGAAAATGTATGTATAAGAAAACTTTAACTTGCAAAAAAAAAGGATCATATGATTGTTCTTTTGAATAATAAATATAAAATTTTGCTTTGAATGCAAATTATAAATAAAATTTGAATAAATATATTACGAAAAAAAACCAAATCTTAAAAAAAGAAAAGAAAGAAAAAAAGACAAGACAATAGACCTCAAGAAAATAGTCATGGCCAATGACTATTGCTTAGGCCTTGGAAAGGGGCTTTAACCCCTTTCCTCAGAAAAATAATTTTTATTATCATTGTATACTTGTAAATATATACATAAAAATAATAATTTTGGTTTTAAAAAAAAAACTTTCCTCTATAACCAAACTAAAAATATACAACATTTGTTTACTATGCTTCATTTCTTCTTCTCGGCTTCTTTACGAAGAAAAGGCGCCCTGTAATTAATAAACAATAAAAAAAGGATTTGAATATATATATATATATATATATTTATTTATTTATTTGATGCAAGCATGAAAACAAAGTATTCATTGGCTTTTGTACAACATATTAACTAATAGATAGATCATTCAAAACATAAAAATACTACCTCATGATATTTACATCTGATTACAACTCTTCCTTTGGAAATTAGGTTTGTATATTTTCTGCAAAATAACTAAAAAAAATACAGTTATAAAACAAAACATTTATTTTGATATTTGATTTTTTAAATAACTCTATAAAAATATTAATTTTTTTTTTATTAATTCATATTTTTGTCATGAAATTTAGACCTAATAAAACCTATAATATAAAATAATTTAATATTTTTCATAGTAATAATTAGTATATATATATTATGAATTATATGGCTAAAACAGGGTAAGAATGTTATAATTAAAAAACTACACCCACAAACGAGAAAAAAAAAAAAACATGGCTCCACGAACCTGTGATTTTGGAGGCAACGCAATCAATCACCGCAACGAATCCAGCAGCAACAGCCTGTAACATCGATGCATTTTGTAAAAATCTTAAAAGTCAAGTCCATTTTAAACTTTTGTTCGTAAAAATTTATCTGCACTTTTAAAAGAACACATCCAATCAATGCGGGCTTAGCAGTACAAAATAATGGTAAACAATCATTTTCAGCTATTTTCATGGTATCATGCTAAAGAAAAAGGAACCTGAAAACATCTAAAAGTCTAAATTTGTTCGTGACAAACTACGAGTAAAAATATTGGGAAACAATTATTTTCATAGTATCATGCTTCTAATTGCTCAAGGCAAAGAAAGAAATCTGAAAACATCTAAAAAGTGTAATGCCAACCAATAAGAAATATTTAAACACACTGTATGTATATGGCTAACGTTGACGGCAATTTGAAAGGCGAAAACCAATATGAAAGAAGGAAGATCATGCAAAAGGCAAAACACAAAATACCATATACTTCAAAACTCAATGAACTCTTCTGGAAAATTGAAACTAATGCATCGATATTCAGAAAATTTATGAAGCTTTACTATGAAGCTTTCGCGAGAACGAGGAATACAGCACGTTAAGAATTATAAACTCCGATCATCAGATTGGGAAACACAACACAGAATAATTTTGAAGAACAACACCCATTAAAAATTAGAATTTTTATTTGTAGCATGCAAATGGACGGGGAAAATTATGGCAATCACTTATGACGGTTAGGAAAATAGAAATACCAAAAATCCCCAGATATTTCCCAGTCAAATTTGAAACCTTCCTTATCGAAGAGTTACCTGAATAGCTAGTAGATAAGTGTTCTCAATGTTTCTATCAGGAGGGGTCTGAAAACGAAGGTGTTTATGCGAGGGCCTCACGTACTCCTACAACTCCTATGACTCCAACAATTCCCACGACTCCCACAACACCGACTACTCCACAACTCTACAATTCAAGCACTTCAGGTGGTATTACAAAACAACTCCAATAGGCGGTGGCATCACATTGTTTACTAGTGCCATTTGCTGCAAGTATACTCTAGGTAAGGAGGCTTATACAGAAAAATGCACATCTCATTCAGGTATTTCGGAAGAAGATGCATCTGAGTTGGTTGCATGCCATTAAGGTCTCTGTCTATTTTTTTTTTAAGAGACTCGTAGGGAACATTTGTTTTCAAATTTTCTGTGTATATTTTAGACTTTGTTGAGGAACCTCTCTCGTCATTGCCTGCTCATCAGTAATTATTGGGTAGGAGTTTAGATTCTATATCATCAGCACTAAACTAGAAAGCTAGTATTTATAAAGTCCTGTTCCCAAGGATTGTTTTAACTTTTCAAAGAAAGAAGACATTGTCACGCAGCATTAAGGTGTCCCACTAATTGACTTTGTGCAGCATATGGGTTTCTTTGTTTTCATTTTGGTCTATGGAATTTAGATTTAAAAAAAATAAAACCCTTTCCATCTCATGAGATGCGTTTACTCATGTGAAAAAAATAAGGACCTTCTTGGGTCATCTTGTGGACCTTCTCTTCTTGTGACAAGGTTGTTTGAGCAGGTGACCTCCCTTTTGTGTGGGGTCCCTGATTCATTTTATTGCTCCCTTCTCTATTCCATTTTTTAGGGTTTCTAATTGTTCATGGGACCTTCCTTGGGTTTCCTTGGCAGATATTTGTTGCTTTACTAGATGATTCTGGTGTTTCCTTCAATTCAAGTAGGAGTGGTGAAACTCTTTCTATTCGGGTGTGCATCTATTGTTCTTCAAGGGTTTTTTCTCTACATCCTTTTTATTCTTGAGGGGGACCACATACGTTTTATCTACAGTTGATATTCTTCCACAGATATCCTCAAGTCGTTGGTGGGATTCCTCTGTTCAACTCAAGTGTTGGATCTGTAGTCTAGGTTCGTAGCTTTGGGGTTTCCTATGTGCCTTATCTGTTTTGTTGCTATCTTGAGGATCTCCGCTACATTTTTCATGGTATTTGAAGGGGGAGCTCGTGCTTATTGTTACCTTCAAATAAAGCTTTCAGAATAAGATTTGCATGTCTGGTTTTGGTGGTTTTTATTGGAGCCTGTCCTTTCGATTCTTTTAGTTCTTGGAGGATCCTATGTTATTTTGATCGATAGTGTGATAGTGTGCTCCTTGTGTTTCTTCCTATTCTAGGTTTGCTTCAACTACACTTTTGATTTCATGGACTTCGAAGATTCTTATTATTTTTATCTGATTTTCATGCAACACATTCACATGGTCTCACGGTCTATGGAGACCTCCAACTACTATTGTTCTATTTTCAAGGCCATTGTAAGGATTTTCTCTATGGGTTTTTCTATTAGAGAGACTTTTACAACCTTCTTATTTCTCCTAGCTGAGAAACAATGCTTAATTTTGTTCCCACTAGATGGGATACGGTGTTTGAATTTTGTTTTTTCCAGACTCCTCTTGAGCAGGATTCTATGTTTAATTTTTCTATGTTTTTTAATTCATTTCCTGAGCTCTTCTTGAATGGGATTCAACTTATAAATCTATATTTCTTAGGCTCCCACTAAATGGGTTTCTTTATTTTCTTTGCTTTTTTGGGCTCCTCCTATAGGGGATCCTTACTTCATTTTGAGCAAGAACTGCTTCCTTTTGTTCCACTTTGTAGTTCAATTTTGAGGTTGAAACTCCTTTATTTTAAGTTTGAATGTATTGTAGTTGGTTTTTCTAAGATCGTCTCCCTGTACAAATCTTTTCCTTCCAGAAATCATCTTCCTATTTCATTTTGTAAGGATCTATTGTAAAAGGTTTGGAAATTATTTCAAAAACCCATTTTTCAACCAATCATAAAATTATATTTTAATTTTCAAAGCAATATTTCACTTTTAAATACAAATTTTAAGATTCTCTTTGCTTTAAGAATAACTTATTCTCTTATTTATAAGAAGAGAATAATTTATTCTCTACTAATAAGGCCAACCATGACCTCCCCTACCCATCCCATCTTCACTCATCATCCTCTACCAAGCTCATCCTTACTCTTACTTAGTCCACCATCCTCACTCATTTTTCAAGGTGCAATATTATTTGTTTTTAATTATTTTATACTAATAAAGTATGTAGACGTAAAAGTACTTAGAACTTCAACTGTAAATTATGTAAGAGTTATATACTTACATTATGATATTATCAGGTCCAAGGTTCAAATCTCGAGTCTCACCAAACTAAACACTTTTCCCTTTCCTGGTGCTTTTAGCAACATAAAAGGTTTAAAATGATTGTCGATCATATTTTGCTCTATATATTTGAAGGACCAAAACACTTCGATGTCATGGCCCTTCGTACGATGGAAGATACAAAATAGATCATCTTGATACCCTTTTGGCTTGGGATGGTTAGGATTGACCAGATTAATCTTGGGCAACTTGATTGCCTTAGCCTCGCACAATTGATGGAATATCAATGTCAATGATTTCATCAAAGCTGTGAATTGGTGAGGCAGGCGTTGTTCCTTATTTTTGCCCTTGTAATTATTCTTAAACTGCTCATATTACACAGGAGGAGGTTGGGCCTGATAGTTCTACTTTTGTTACCCCTTATCATCTCTCTGGAGGTTTAACACCACCTGATTGACATGGGCCTGCTTGCCCAAATATTTTATGGAGCTCTTCTTGTGCCCCTCCTTCCTATTTTTGAGCTTCAAGTTGCCCTCTTGCAACTTGATATCCTTAATTACTTTGTCTTGCACCAAAGATTCCTCAAATATTTGGTACTGCTCCAGTTGCAATAATAACAAGATGTGCTTGGCACAACTCTTCATGAAAATTCAGATCAGTTCTATAGCAGGAATGGGGAATGGCAACTTTGTTATTAATATCCTCCACCTCTTTTCGTATTCTATGATTGGATTGTCATCGTGTTGAGCTAGCACATCCAAATTATAAAGGTTAGCTTACTTCTTGACACCAAAAGAAAAGTGTTTAAGAAAGGCGTCAGCTAGTTACTCAAAACTAGTGATATTTTGCCTCTTCAGCTAATTAAACCACTCCCGAGATGGGCTTGAGAGGGTTGTGATGAATGTATGCAAAAGCAAAGCATCGTTGCTTTCAATATGGAAGCATATGTCAAAAAATCTTGTGATATGCTCTTGTGCATCTTCGTCATATTTGAATTTATCTAGCATGGGCATGTCAAAATGCTTAGTATATGCTAGAGTAGGCACCGAGGGGTCCAAAGGCTCGTTATGAATCTTGATCAATGTTGGCTTTTGAAAATTCACACCTTGCCTCTCAATTTCTTTTACTTTCTCTACTAAGGCCTTATAAGCCTACGAGGATAGAAATTCCTCCTCCATAAGCTAATGTGGGGGTGGTCTTAGAGGTACGTTCTTTCTCTGTCAAGCTGGAGGACATTGATCTTCCTCTTCCTCAACCAAGGAGCTTTCAGAATATCCATGATCGGATCCATATCCCTCTTCTTCCTCATATTGTTTTTGTCTTTGATCTTCAAATAGTGGTGATCATTCTCTTTATTGAGAACTGACATGAGTGTGAGTGTCTTTGCACTCCTAATACACGTCGGCTTATGAAAAATCCCTCCTATGAGTGCGCTCTCTATGCTTAGCGTGAGTGAATAAACAAGCCCTGGCTAGCCTATCCTCTTGTTCTATATGCTCCTTTTGGGTAAGGATGTGTTCCTCATGCATATGTTGCTCATATAATCTTTATATAATGAGCCTTTGCATCTAAATATTATCGTCTTCAATGCACTACCTCTCTGTGTGGACATCCTCCAATTGATCTTGGAGGATTTGTTGTCTCTACTTGGATATTGGTCTATGCAATCTATCATTGTGATCATTCGTAAGATACCTCTGGTATGTATGCTCCGTACGAGCAACCTTATGGATCCTATACCCATCTGATGAATTCACTATGCTTTTACCTTTTTTTGTGAAGATGGCATTGGCATCATGCCGAGTCTTGTGTTGTGTTCCACCATGCATGGATGGTGGATATGAACCATGAGGGCACTTGGAAGCCTCCCCATGTTCTCTTGTGGTCCTAATAGTGCTCCCACTATGCTCACTCATGGCACGAGTGGGTGGAGCTGAAGTTTTTTAGCCTAATTACACAAGGATGCTACCTAAACCATACAACTATCTGGATCACCAATGCTCATGTGATGGTGTACCATTGGCTCCCACCTTCGACATGTTGATAGTGATATTGCAAGGTTCACTATGCATCAGAGTGTGAACAAGCCTATGCTCGAAAGTTGACCTGTTTGCATACCCATGAATGGGAAGATCTCAATCTCTTCTATACTCTAAAGTTAGAGGTATGGAACTTCCTGTAGACCCAATACGTAGGGGTACCAAATTGGCCCCCTGTATGACATACTCATCGATCAATATTGTGGATGCACGTGCACTGCAATCTCAGTAATGACCTCTGAGTGGAGCACCCTCATGCTGAGAGGCACCATGCTCTATCCTATGTCTAGAAGAGTGCACAGAAGCTCCTCTATCAGGGGTACGCTTAATGGTGTACCCTCATGTCAAATTGTCTCCTCTGATGCTTGTCAAACGATGTTCATGAAGTGCATGTGAGTGAGATTTTGACACATTTTGTTGTGAATCTAGTGGGGCTTGGTCAATGGCATCAGGATTAAACCTTTACTGACCACCTCATGTCTCCACCATGGTGCACCTAGTGTCTAGATTTATATTTTATTATGCAATAAAGGTATATAATGGTGATTATATTGAATTAAATTTTAAAGGTGAGCCCTAAACTATTTGATGTTGTTTCATGATTTGTTGTATCAGTAGTAGAAACTCTTGTCATTTTTGAAAACTTGTTGGATGATAATCTTAGTTTAATTAACTTTCACTTGTATACTCACATCTCGACAACCTAGATATGAACTCCAGGTCATGTAATCCAACCTATAATGTGTGGTAATGAAGCCCACACATAGTCATGGAGCACAGGTCCTTCCAAATCCTCACCCATTTTCACCCAGTCAACGTCATACCCTCTGAAGAGGAGAATATGCAAATTTTCTAGACTATGAAAGGTTCTCAGATCTAATATTTGTCTAGAACATAAGGTACGTGGGATTTAGACCAATGGATGGAAATCACCTCCACCGTAATTGAAATCCTACTAGTGGTTGGATGTCACTTCCAACTCACTAGCGTTTAATTGAACGTGGTGTGTGGGGTTCATTTTAATTGTTGAATGAAATGAAAATGCATAATACAACATTCATTCTCATTTCCTACATGGTATGCAGTGAAAGAACTTTTAAAATTCAGAAAATGCAAGCTACATCCTACATGCTCTTTTCGACAATGCACCTTACGATGTAAGTGGCCACTGATTGGATCTTAGACATGCAAACCAACACATAATTTAATCTAGCATGTCGGATCCTAGGGTGGATTGCACTCAGAGGTCTGATGTTCCTAGTAGTACCTAGCTAAAATATAAAAAGAATTGAAACCCTAGGACCTAATCTATTTTCCTTTTCTTTTGTGTCCTAATTAAATTTCCTTTTCACACAAACTGGAAAAACATAGACAGTAAAAATAAAAATTTGGGTTAAAAATGGGACCTACCTCTAATCCTCATCTAATAAATCTTTGAATCCCTGATGTTTGTTGTGTCTGTTGTAAACCGTAGCTCTATCGCATGGTTGCTACTGTAGACCGTGTTTTGAAACCGTGGGCCAACAATAAGACCGAAGATGTCAACCACAGTTTGCACCTGATATCCAAAAAAATAAATAGGTCAAAAATTAGAGGTTAAAAATGTAGATTTTCACCATGATCATCTTCTGTGAACACCAAAATGGCCTCACACCTATGCTTCCTATTGTGTAAAATAAAATAAGAGAAACAAAGTAGGTACATACAAAATTGAAAACAAATGGTGGGAAGAAAAACACTTTTATTCCATTGTAAAGAAGCCAATTTTGGTTATAGTTACATCCCTCATAGGGATACTCTTTTTACAGTATGGGAAAGCAAATATTACCTCTTAAGGTTAAATGTGAGTTTTAGGCCCTTCAGGGAGATACAAACTGCTCTAGGGTGGAGTGGACCTTCTTCTCCATGTTGAGGAAGGGATTGGATGGTTGACTCTTCATTGAATCTGCTTCCTGTGATCAATAACATGAAAATAAGCATGTTAAGCCTATGCAATACTTTAAAATATTAATTGAAACATATAATTGGAAAGTACACCTATCTATCTAGTGGATTGATTGCATGAAAATAAGTATGATAACATGAAAATGAACTAATTATGTCCTATTTGCCATAATGAAATAAACTTGATGAAAACCTTAATTCTATTATTTAGAGTCTCTAAAATGCTAGTCTCTAAAATGCTAAATCAGAGTCTCTAAAAATGCTAAATAAACCACTAAGATGCTTAATCTGACCTAATGAAATACAATACAAAAGAACAGAAAGAAGATCTACCTTAGGCCGAGGAGCCCAAATTGAGTGGTTAAAACCACTACTCTACCTTGGAATTTGTCCAAGATCTTCCATATGGTCTTGTAGCATGTCCCATATGAGTAGTCACCATCGACATGACACTTTTTAAGTGTCTACACCTTGATCAAGAATGGCCAAGAAACCCTATCATATGCTTTGTTAATATCCAACTTAAGAAAGAAGCCAAATCTCCCGATTTTAAACATAGAATGTAGCAGCTCATGAATGACAATCACTCCATCCAAAATTTGCCTACCCGAAACAAAGGTACATTGGGCTTCATCAATGATTTCATTGCAAATATACTTAAGTCTATTCGCAATAGATCTGGACATAATATTATACATTGTATTGCATAGACTTTGAAAGCACGAGATTTCGGGCGAAGGAAACACTAATTATGCAACATAAGACGAAATGTAACGCTTTAATCCTATGCACAAAAACAAAGAAAGGAGACAATTTGGAAATGAAAGAAAAGATGTAAAGAAATCACAGCCCTCTTTATTCAAATATCTTATCCTCGGTTACATAGACGTCTCCTCCCTTTTTGGGGGCTAGGAGCGTTAAATTCGTATTTGTTACAATATGTGACTTAGTCTTCCTCTTTCCGCGTGCCCACGATTGCAATGGGCGGGCCAAGATGATGCCGCCGCTGATGTCGATGAGTTCTTCACCTCTGCTGCTTCTCCTGCGAACAAAGAAACAACCAAGATGTCAGTAGCATCTGCTGCCAAGTGAAAAGTGTTTGTTCTTCTAAAATCATCGAAAGATGCATGCAAACATTTATCTAAAACAGTAAACAAAATGATTCTAAACAGCCTGAAAACTTGCCGAGAAGACGAGAAAATGTTACCAGAAGGCCATTGCCATCGGAGACGAGTCGGCCAATCTGCCTTCAACTGGAATTCATCCCTGGGTGGGACGATTTCTGACTGCAATTCGTCCCTGGGTGGGACGATTTCTTCTGTGTTGAAGAAGCCGACCTGCTGCTGCTCCAATGTCGATTCCCGAGACCTGCAAAACGCCTGCAAACAAGGGGGTTATGTAATTGGGGCCATTTTGGGACGACCCAGATGGTCGGATTCTCCCAATTTGGCCTCTACCCTCGGGAATTTGATCTCGCCACCTGCAAGTCAGTGAAACAACAAAGCGACACAAAACATACTAGAATCTGACCAAAAGTTACGAAATTGCAGCTATGAGTTAACCAAACATAATAACACAAAATGCAACCTGAAAAAGTAATCTAGAATGCTCTAAAACTTAGAAAGTGCGGGGGTGCCCAAGTGGGCCTCCCACCGTTGGCACTTGATTTCGGCGCCAATCCACTAGGGATGGGCCCAAAACCTCTTAGGATTGGGGGGTCGGCGAATTGGTTGGTTCAGGTGTCCATGTGTTGGATTTGGGTCGGGTTCAAGCTTCCAAAAGCCACCCAACAACCTCCCTTGCAAAAGAGATTGGTGGATGTGGGAAGGTGAACCAAAAGGGATGCAAGTGGGTCTTCAACTCGGCAGCACTTCGTTGCTTGAAAACTCCTTCAACCTGTATATCTTGGGTGAGAAAAGTCCCACCTTTTATAGACCCATGGGGTCTCTTTTGGGAGGGAAGCACAAATGCCATGTGTTGGTCATAGGCGCCATGTGGCGGTCTTGTCTTCCCATGAGGGAGGGGAGTCCTCCATTGACTTGAGCTTTGATAAATGCCTTTTGTAACAGTCCTCAAACGGCCTATTTGCCCACTCACACACGCGTGCGAGGAAGGAGTCATCAACTGACTGTTCTGGGCTGCCACTTGGCCTCATTTGCCTTTTTTCCCGTTAAGCTTGGAAATCGTCCCACCCGGGGACGATTCAACCCCGGGGACGATTTCAGAAATCGTCCCTGGGTGAGACGATTTCAATTCAGCAATCGTCCCTGGGTGAGACGATTACTAGGCAAAGTGTCTAAGTGTGCCAAATTGCTTCTTGACCTCACAAAATTGCTATGAAAGTGGTTAAGACCACTGTTTGACCTCTGAGGGCTGCCACTGGGGGCTGTGTTTGTCAAAGCGATCAGTGTTTGCAGTCACATAATCGGATTGGTGTTGTTTTGGTGTCTACGAGATGCCCCTTTTTGGGAAGCGCTGCGGGTGACGCAATGTTGAGCAAAAATAGATAACCAAAGCACTAATGATTAGGGTTTCTTGGTAACCTAACCAACTTTTGATGCCCCAAGTATGGAAAGGGCATGCATTCTTGAATCCTTGCTTCTGACGAGCTAAGGAATTTGATTTCAAGTATTAACCTATTTTGGTGAGGTGTGACTTGAACTTAGACATTGATCGGTCATGAACAGGCAAAGGGCATTTTTATCCTCAGGGGGAACCTTGTGTTCATGATTCACGAAATGCCAAGTGTTTGATTGATTTGATTGTTGCTTGTTTACTGCCCCAAGCGGGAGCGTGATTGTCTTTGTCAATGATTCTTTGAATGCATGTCGTTTTCCTTAATTGGGTGTGTGATTGTTGGTTGGTGACTAAGTGTGACTACCCCCTCAAGCGACGAATCGATGAGGGAATGACCTTCGTGAGAGAAGCGACGAGTCGCTTGACCCAAGATGACTTGTGCAAGGGTGCCTTTAGAGGGTTTACCGTTAAGCGTGTGCAATTTTTCCAACATTTGGACCTATTTTTGGTGGGTGTTAACCCTTTTGGTGATGCCTGAATGGGGTGAAATCATCGAAAACCTAACTTCCCGTGGAGCGGTCCGGCTATTGTAGCCTTCTTGGGGAAGTAGGAGAGTGATAATTTGGACCTCGACATCGATTTTCTTTGCCAAGAGGTTAAGTGCGAGAGCACTTGTGTCCAGAAATGCTTATTGCTTTGTTTTTATGTTGCATGTTTTGTTGTTTTTTTTTTTTTTGTGACACCATTTGGGGATTAAATTTTCGAAAATTCGTCTCCCGTGGAGCGGTCCGGCTATGGTAGCCTTCTTAGGGAGTAGGATAGTGATAATTTGTGACCCTGATGTCGATTTGCCATGCCAAGAGTTTAAGTGCAAGAGCACTTGTGTCTAGCAATGTTTATTGCTTTTTGTGTTGTTTTGATTTTCTTGTTGTTTTTGAGTGGGCTTTGACCCTTTTGTGACGTCGTTTGGGGATGAAATTGTCGAAAATCCGTCTTCCCGTGGAGCGGTCCAGCTATGGTAGCCTTCTTAGGGAGTAGGATAGCGACAATGTAGACCCTGACATCAGTTTTTCTATGCCAAGAGGTTAAGTGCAAGAGCACTTGTGTGCGGCAATGTTTATTGCTTTTTGTTTTTGTGTTGCATTTATTTGTTGTTTTTGTTGTTTTGATTTTCTTTGATCTTGTGCATGATGGTTGATGAATATGGATGTATGCATGTTGATTTATTTTGATGGATGCATATGCTATGATGAATGCAAATGGTTTTGATTTATATGTGATATGCGAGATATGAAATGGATGAATGGGATTTGTGATGTTTGGCTATGGCACCATAGACTGTTTAGAACTCTGTTATTTTGTTTTTAGGTGATTCTTGTGATGCATGACTTTGTATGTATACATGTGGTTTTTTTTTTTTGTATTTTTTTGATGGTATTGTAAGGATGAAAAGTAGCGCAGTTGGTTTAGAAATGTAGCTAAGGTTTTCCGAGACTCAGACGGTTTTAACTCACTAGCCATGATTGTACTTTATCTTACAAGACTTTTTGACCAAGGTATGAATCGGACTTGTTTTTGACCAAGTTATTTCACATCCCTGTGTGTGCAATTGAGTTCATTTAGTGGTATTTGTTAGGATACCGCCGAGTGCCGAGATGGGCTTTCAACCGAACCTATACTGAGGATCACCTAATTAGCTCCACGAATTCCTTTGTTGTATGTACTAAGATTAATCTGCGGTGTAATCCGGGATGCCATAAGCTAGCTCATCCACATGCAAACATTGATCTGTACGCAAGTTAATGTGATAGATATATCGTCATGCGGGAGGTTTACTTACATTACCGATAGGCTATCAACCAAATTGGTACTGAGGCTTGCCTTATGACCTATAGAATCTTGAGAGTTCCAGGGATTCAAGGTCAACTCCCTTCTTTTCTTCAATTGTATTGGGATACTTGCTCATTGTAGTGATGAGATCACTATTTATTTTGATTTGTTTTTCTTTCGAGCAAGGGATTGGGGTTATGGAGTGACGAAAATCACTATTGTTTGTGCCTTTTGATGTGTGCCTTGTAGTTTGTCAAATTTTGGAGTTTTGACATTTTGCAAATTTTTTGATGTTTTGCAACTATTGAGAACTTTAGGGATTCTTAGGGAATTGGGTAGGGAGGATGCTTGTCCTTTTGCCAACTCTCGGCATTCTAGGGGTCATTCGCACGGGGGGATGAGCAAGATAACCGTTTCGCTTGTGGTGACCTAGATTATTTTGCGGGGTTTCATCTTTCGTTCACACAATTTGGGAATTGTTTTATGTGTTTTGATTTGTGTTGGGATGTTACGTAACAAGGTGTATTTCAAGTATGACTCTACCTTCGTAAAATCTGTTCGACTTGATACACTACATGGCTAAAGAGGAAAATGATGACTGAATCACTGAAACTCTTGGTACATTCCCGGGACCACTAGCTGTAGTGTGGTAAAAGTTATGCATGGTGTTTTTGTTGTTTTTGTAACATGAGACAATGTGGAACAAGATGGACTATCGGAGCTATTGCGGCCTATGGTGCCTTTGACCTGTATGACTACAAATATGCAATGTATGGATGCAATGCTTAATGCAACTATGTATTTTTGTAATTTTGATGGATTGTTTTTGGTGAAGGTGAAGATGAGGTGCGAGAATATGAATTTTTTGATGAATTTGAGTATGCCTAGAATTGAGATGCAAATCTTTGTTGTTTTTGATGATTTTTGTTGTTTTGTTTTTGAATTTCTTGTTTTTTTTGACCAAGCGATTGCGATAATCGTTGGAGCTTTTTGGGTTTGACCAAGTGATTGCGATAATCCTTGGAGCTTTTGGGGTGACCAAGAGATTGCGATAATCCTTGGAGCTTTTTGGGTGACCAAGAGATTGCGATAATCCTTGGAGCTTTTTGGATTGACCAAGAGATTGCGATAATCCTTGGAGCTTTTTGGATTGACCAAGAGATTGCGATAATCCTTGGAGCTTTTTGGAGTGACCAAGAGATTGCGATAATCCTTGGAGCTTTTTGGGTGACCAAGAGATTGCGATAATCCTTGGAGCTTTTTGTGACCAAGAGATATAAATCCTTGGAGCTTTTTGGTGACCAAGAGATTGCGATAATCCTTGGAGCTTTTTGGTGACCAAGAGATTGCGATAATCCTTGGAGCTTTTTGGGTGACCAAGAGATTGCGATAATCCTTGGAGCTTTTGGAGTGACCAAGAGATTGCGATAATCCTTGGAGCTTTTTGGGTGACCAAGAGATTGCGATAATCCTTGGAGCTTTTTGGGTGACCAAGAGATTGCGATAATCCTTGGAGCTTTTTGGGTGACCAAGAGATTGCGATAATCCTTGGAGCTTTTTGGGTGACCAAGAGATTGCGATAATCCTTGGAGCTTTTTGGAGTGACCAAGAGATTGCGATAATCCTTGGAGCTTTTTGGTTGACCAAGAGATTGCGATAATCCTTGGAGCTTTTTGAGTGACCAAGAGATTGCGATAATCCTTGGAGCTTTTTGGGTGACCAAGAGATTGCGATAATCCTTGGAGCTTTTTGGGTTGACCAAGAGATTGCGATAATCCTTGGAGCTTTTTGGGTGACCAAGAGATTTCGATAATCCTTGGAGCTTTTTGGGTGACCAAGAGATTGCGATAATCCTTGAGCTTTTTGTACCAAATAACATAAACATTAAATTTTATTTTTAACAAAATTCTAATCCTTGGAGCTTTTTTGACCAGAGATTGCGATAATCCTTGGAGCTTTTTTGATTGACCAAGAGATTGCGATAATCCTTGGAGTTTTTTTTTTTTTTTTTTGGGATATGGCTTTCTTAGATATGAAATGGTCGCAAATGACTGATATTCAAGGGTTCTGTTTCCTTGATACCGTCAAGAGAAGCTAGCCGGTACGTCCCGGGTCCTATTTTACTATCAATGACATAAGGACCTAACCAATTTGCCGTGAATTTGTCCCTCATATGGGACGGCAAATTAGAGTTTTGTTGGTTTTCCTTCAGAACCAAATCACCAACCCGAAAGTCTCTTAGGTGAACTTTCATGTTGTAAGCTTTCTTAAGCCGCTCTTGATAGATACGTAAGTGCTCGAGAGCATTAACGCGTCGTTCGTCAAGCAACGTAAGTTGGTCTAATCGGGCCTACCGCGCAGTGTTATCATCGATGAACTCCTGCATTGATATGCGCAGGGAAGGAATTTCCAACTCGAGAGGCATTACTGCCTCTGAGCCATACACTAGTGAAAACGGAGTTGCCCTAGTGGGCGTCCGAATGCTAGTGCGATAAGCCCAAAGGGCAAGTGGGATTTGTATGTGCCAATCCTTATGACTATCTGCGACGGTCTTTTTAAGGATGGCGACTAGCATTTTGTTTGACGCCTCTGCTTGCCCATTTGCTTGCGGATAATAGGGTGTTGAAAAGTTGTGCTGAATTTTGTACTTTGTGGTTAAAGCACGCACGTCTTTGTTCTTGAATGATGGCCCATTATCCGAGATTATTTTGGATGGAATACCAAAACGACATATGATGTAATGCAAAATGAACTCCGCAATGCGGGGTCCTGTCGTAGAGGTTAACGAAATTGCTTCCACCCATTTGGTAAAATATTCTGTGGCCGTTATGATAAACGTGTGACGGCCTGACGATGCAGGGGAGATCTTTTCGATTAGATCGAGGCCCCACTATGAAAATGGCCAAGCAGACTGGACTATCTGTAGGGCCTGGGAAGGTGCGTGCATTAAATTGGCATGATGTTGACATTTCACGCACCTCTTGACATACTCGCAACAATCTCGCTCTAAAGATGGCCAATAATAGCCCATGCGAAGAATGCGCTTTGCAATGGCCATACCGCTAAAGTGGCCGCCACATGTACCGTCATGCGCTTGGGCGACTGCCCAAGTGGACTCTTGTTGGTCCAAACAACGAAGAAGAATTCCGTCATAGCTGCGACGATACAAAATGTCTCCTATCAAGACATATTTTGCCGCTTTCTGTTTGAATGTTCGTTTTGCGGCGTGCGTCAATCCAAAGGGAAGATTACCTAACTTGAGGTAGTCTCTTATGGGTAAATACCGATCCTGTTTATCGGAAACCTCGACGAGTATGAACAGCCAATCCCTTTTGAAGTTCTTCCCTAACAAATGCTGATTGGGATAGAACTTGTAAGAATAGCGTTGTGTTGCTATTAATGGGAGTGGGGGAAAACAAAGACCCCCAGTTGGCACGTTTCAAACAGTCTCGGATTCGAAAGAACTTATCCGAAGATGGTTCGATCTGGATCATGTGGACTCCTGGCGTCAAGTCTGAGCTTGCGCGCTCCATCGCGGGTTGCGATAAGGTTTTGACCTGAATGGTTGTTATATCACCGGAAAGGTCTTGCGGGATTAGTGACCCCAAGGAGGCCATTGTGTCCGCAAAACGATTCGATGATCGAGGGAGTGCCTCGATGTCATACCACTCAAGTTTTTCCAGGAATTTGTCCACGAGGGCTTTATAGGCCTTTAGAACTGGGCATTTGCATTGATATACCCCTTTGACTTGATTGACGATTAACAGCGAATCACCAAAGATGTTCAATCTTTTGATGTTCATGGCGATTGTTGTTTGAAGACCTAGGAGCAAGGCTTCATATTATGCATTGTTGTTGGTGCACTTGGAAGTTTAATTTAAATGACAGGGGCATTGGAGCGCCCTGCGGTGTGAAGAATACAATTCCTGCGCCACCACCTTGCTCGCATTTAGAACCATCAAAAAATAAGGTTATGTCGGCTTGAGACTCAGGCTCATCAAAATTTGGCGATTCTGAGACATGGAAGACCCCATCATCGGGTAGTTCTATGACCGGAGGCTGATCGTCTTCAAGAGGAGCCTCTGCTAGTTGATCGGCTATGACTTGTCCTTTTATAGATTTTTGCCCAATAAACTCAATGTCAAATTCCGTCAACAACATGATCCATTTCGCCGTGCGACTACTATGATAAGTACGACTCATCATGTATCGCAATGGATTCTCCTTAGACACAACATACGTAGTGTTGCTCGGCATGTAGTGGCGTAGCCTTTTGGTAGCAAACACCACTGCCAAGCGAGTTTCTCAACGTATGCATAGTTAAGTTACGTAGCCCGACCAGGGTGCGGCTAAGATAGTAAGTAGCTCTGTTCTTTGTGAAGTTCATTCTTACGGGCTAGCATTGCGCCCGAGTGCCACCTCGATGGTTGAGATGTATAAGTAGAACGGCACACCTGGTCTAGGTGGTGCCAATACTGCGGCGAAGCCAAGTACTTGTTTGATTTCGTCAAAGGCTGACTGGCACTCGTCATCCCAATGAAATGTGACCCCCTTGTGCAATAATTTGTTCATGGGTCGGCATTTGTCAGATAATTGCGCTATGAAGCGTTTAATCGACGCGACCTTTCCTTGCAGACTTTTGAGCTGCTTGATAGTGGTTGGGGGAGCCATTTCAAGGATTGCCTTGACTTTGTTTGGGTCCACTTCGATGCCTCTCTTTGAGACTATAAAACCCAAGAGTTTTCCAGATGTGACGCCGAACACGCACTTCTTGGGATTCGGTCGACCTTATGCTCTATGAGGCGATCGAGAATCTTGCTTAAGTCACCGAGATGATCTGAGCGCAAGAGAGACTTGGCTAACAAATCATCCATGTAATCTTCCAAAGTTTTGTGCATGTAATCGTGGAAGATATACGTCATAGCACGTTGGTATGTAGCGCCAGCATTTTTAAGGCCAAAAGGCATGACCTTATAGCAAAATGTCCCCCAAGGCGTTGTGAATGCCATTTTGAGTTGGTCTTCAGGATTGATACGAATTTGATTGTATCCTGAGAAACCGTCCATTAGGGAGAGCATTTCGTGACCTGCTGTAGCGTCTACCAATGCGTCGATGCTTGGCAAGGGGAAATCATCCTTAGGACTCGCTTTGTTTAGGTCTCGAAAGTCGGTGCATATGCGAATCCTCCCGTCGGGCTTCTTGACGGGAACCATGTTGGACAACCATGGCGGATAATCCACACAGATGACAAATTGTGCATCCAACAGCTTTTGCAATTCGTCTTTGACCATCAAGGCCACTGTTGGGTGCATCTTTCTTAGTTTTTGCTTTACAGGCTTGATTTTCGGATCAAGCGTTAAATTGTGCATGACTAGCTGCGGGTCTAGCCCTGGCATATCTTTGTACGACCATGCAAAAACTTCCTTCTTCTCTTTGAGAAGGGCAATATATTCGGCTTGCTCTTCGGGGGAAAGGCTTACCCCCAGCTTGAGAATCCGTGGATTCATTGGATCTGTGCCGATGTCTACGTCAGTCGTCTCCTCGACTGACATGTGGGATCCGTCCTCCAACTGATGTGGAGTTGGGATTAAATGGATATCATCAGCTGAGTTAAGATCTGCGTTTGGAACCTCGGGTTCCTCTTCAACTTGAAAAATATCCTGAGTTGTCCTTGGGGTAAAATGAAGCATTTCACCGAAAGGCCGATACTACGATGGTGACAATGGTGAATTGACGCGATCCCAATCGATGGCATCCATGTCTAGATGCAATGACCGTGATGGATCGGTCGGATTGCGGATGGGTGCGGTCAAATCAATGGAGATCATGTGGATGGAATGAATTTGGTCTCCAGAACCGTGGGTGTGATGACTTGATTCTTTTAGATGTTCCCTATACTATGGATCTGGCTCTACGGGAACGGGCACGAATGGATCCTCTCTAGGTGCAAATTCATCTCTATGTGTGAAAAGGAAGGCGGGGTCTTCCCTCGGCACTCTTTGTCATGATGGGATCTCGAGGTGGACGATGCTCATCTTGAATTTGGAGCCATAGGTCTAACACTTGGTCCCACCTCGGTGGGTCTACGTGCCATTCATGTCCTAACAGTATACCCATCTGTCCCATTAGATCTTCATGAGTTAGAGCGCGGTGATTTTGTCACGCATGTCTGAGATAGATCATCTCAGTCTCATCTGAATCACTTTCATAGATCCAAAATTGTTCATTCTCTTCGACATCTGTTGCTTGCGACGTTGAGGACTCTTCCTGTTCCGGTGAATTAATCTGGTCCCATTGCGGTTGTTCCACTCTTAGTGGAGGGACCTGATTCTCTTGAGGCTTGTGTTATTTCATATGGAACCTCTAAGGGGAACAGTTTTAGAAAGATGTCTGGCAGCCGTTGATGTTCTCTTTGAGGATTAATCTCCGAACTTTCGCCTCTCTCTAGCAAAGAAGAGGGATTCATTGTTGCTTCCGGGGGTGTTTGTTGACCATGGGAGGTAGTCTCCCAATGTGTATTCTGTATTCAGATTGGCATAAGGACCCAATGCCAATCCCCCCTTGTTGCCTATTTCTAGGCCTTGCATATTTTCAACCAAGATGTCTAATGGCGGGGGATGGTTGAACCCTACCCCTGACTTGTCATATGGCATCTGATATCTTGGTTGGCAAAGGATCCGCATCCCTTGCTCATATCTGCCGAGCCCGTATCCATGCCAATTGCATTGGCCGAGATATTTTAGGGCAAATTCGGGTTTGACGAGATAATTGATGTTTTCAACAAAAGGCTCTTCGTCTGTTTCCTTTTGTTGGCATGGTTCAAGACCATGATCAAAGCCCCCATACACAAAATTTGTGCGGTTCGGTGGGTAGCCTAGAGGGACGATTGTTCCAATGGGAAGGCGAGGTCTTCCCATGTCTTGTCTTGACTCCGAGTGTGGGGGTTGCCACAACATTTTGCACTAAGTATTCCCCCAGGCCTGTCTTGGCCATTTCAACGATGATTGTTGATGATTGGGTGGGAGGAAACGGTAGTCCTTCCTGAGTCCATTCCATGTTTGGTGGTTCAGGAATCTTGGTTTCCGTTGCGTTGGGCGCTTCCTCTGTTGTTATTGTTGAAATTGTGGGCAACCTTTCTTCTAAGGGCTTAACCTCTTCCATGATTTGTTTTCCCTTGTCCTTATGTTGGGCCATGATAGGTGGCGTTGATGATGAAGGAGCCGATGATGAAGTCTCACCTGGCTGGGATTTTGCCTTGTTGGCCACCAGTGGTGCCTGCGGTATTGGACCTTGTTTAGATGGATTTAATTGGAAATCCAAATGCGTTGAAGGGAGGGTCGATTGAGGTATGAATTGTACCGCATTGCAATACTTGAAGGGCTCTAAGTCCATTGGGACTACATGTATTTCTCCTTCATAAGCATACTTCAAGCACTGGTGGGCGATCGAAGGGACACATTTCATATCCATGATCCAAGGCCGCCCTAGCAGTATATTATAAGCCATTTCACCTTCCAGCACATGGCACAGTGTAGGTATTGACTTTTGTCCTACCTGGACTGCAGAATGACTGTGTCGACTATCGAGCATATTGCATCATTAAAAGCTCGCGAGTGTGTACGTGGAGGCTGTGATGTGAGAGGTTGGCAGCTTCAAATGCTTCAAGGCTGCGGTGGTTATGATGTTCTTTGGACGAGCCGGTATCTATCAGCACTCTCTTGTACGGAATCCCGTTGACCCGCACGATAACGTGCTGGGGTGGATCTGCCATGTCATTTGATATCGTTTTGACCTCATCTTCTCTGAATGTGATGACCGGCTCCGTACATTGTTTCACATGTCCCACGAAGGCGTTGAAAGAATTTGCCTCGTGGGGTTGTAATTCAATGGCTTTTAAAATGTCCATAAGAGCTTCTCTATGGGGAGCTGATTGTTGAATAAGCTCGTAGATGGACAGCCTAGCCGACGTGGTCCGCAAACTCTGCGTGAGTTTGGTTCGTATCGTGACCTCAGGTCTAGGCGGAGGTAACTGCGTTGGGCATTGTTGAGGATGCGATGTTGCCGGAACTTCCCTCGTAGCTACCTCAGGGGCAGCTGTCGGGTACCTTCTGTTCCTTGTTACTATGCTAATCATTCCCACAAATCCCTGTGTGGGAAGATCTTGTCGCACCTCGTTAATGCGGAGTGGTTTTGTTTGTGCCTCATGGGCTGGCAAGGGGTCCTTGAATACCCCCATTTGTTGGTTGTTTGGTGCGATGGGGTTGTCCACAACCAATGTTCTATTGTCGATCAAATCCTGGACTAGGTCTTTGAATTTCCAGCACCCATTCAAGTCATGTCCTCTGCGCCTATGGAATCTACAATACAATTCCTCTCTGTACCCCCTAGGCTTGGGAATGTTAGGGTCTATAATTTGGATTTTCGGCAGAGTGACTAAATTTGCCACTGACAAGCGGTCAAATAAGGAGTCCCTAGACTCCGCATATGGGGTGAAATTTTGCCTAGGGCGACGCGGGTAATTTTGCTCCTGTCTTCTATTATCTCTTTCATAAGAAGGAGGCACTTGCACGGTAGTTAGCCTTTTGAGGCTGCGTTTCTTGCACGAGCACGGGAACATTTATCGCAACTTGGTTGATTGCGGCATGTTGTGGTTGCGTTGTCCCAGTTTTAGTGGTTTTATTCCACTCTTTCTTCTTAGGCTTGGCAATTGCGCCTTCGCCTATCTTAATCTCTTCTATGACTATGGCTTGCGCCAAAGCTTCTTCTAAGCTGTCGTATTGTCGCGGCAACAATAGACCAGAGATTGATTTTAAGCAACTTTTTGTGAACATCTGCGTGAGATCAGACATAGGAGGACGGTAGGGTAACCTAGAAAGCAAAGCTCTCCATCGATTCCCGTACGTTGCCATTGTTTCCTCTTCAAATTGCTTGAGGCTCGCTAAATCACTTAGTGATGCCTTCTTCCTTGTGTTGAAGGCAAAGCGTTCAAGAAACGCATCTACTAATTGATCTAAATTGCTTATGTTGTGTTTGGGCAGTTGTGTGAACCAATCCGAGGCGGGGCCTACGAATGTGGTTATGAATGTTCTAAGCAACAATGCGTCATTATCTTGGATGCCGAAGCATTGGCTTAGAAATCGTGTAACGTGTTCCTGTGCGTCCTCTTCACCTTTAAAAACTGCCAATTGAGGCAACTTGAAGTGTTCGGGGTAAAGAGGTGTAGGCACCGAGGGATGCACCGGATTACTGCGGAGTAGACGTAATGTGGGTTTTTGATGCCCAGCAGCTTTTGTCTCCACGAGACTCCAAACGCTCCAATAGCGCTTGGTATGCATCGAAAGATTTTATTTCTTCCTCTCTTGTTCGCTCTTGTTGCAAGTTACGATAAACTGGAGGCCTATGGAGGGGTGGCCGAATGGCATCCCTCCTGCCTTGATGGGGAGTTTCAACATATTCCTCTTCTGGTTCATACTCCTCGTAAAATTCTTGAGGAGTCTCAGGGCGAAACCTATGACCCTGATCAAGCTCTTCCTGAAGGTACCCATCATTGTTTCGGGGAGTTGCCTCCCTCTCGAATCTATGAGGTCTTGGAGGCAGAGCTTGACGAGGTCGTGGAGACCTGTCCTGCACCAACGGATTACGCCTCTCATACTTTTTAGCTCTTTGGATGCGAGGGGTTGGCCCCCTCTCAGGTATTTCATAGCGTAACTCATCCGCTTCGCGTTGCATGCGCTCTCTATCCAAGCGGTGTCGATACTCTATCTCCTGATGACTTTGTTTAAGCCGCATGATTTGGGCTTGACGGGTGGTATATCTGGCGACAGCTGGGTCAATTTGGTCTACCCTATTTTTCTCAGGAGGTTCGAATGTTTCTCCTATGTGTTTACCTCGAGTTTCCTGGTCTAAGGTTTCAATGGGTCTCTTCCCTCTGTCGAGGTAAGCGGTATGTGCTCGAGGTTCTGGCCTCAAGGGGTGATCATGATATCCTGTTGGTGCGGAAATGCAAGGTTCCCGCATTGTTTGTTGCCCTCGAGGAATGCGATGGCTTTCCTCGTACTCCCTTTCATGGGTGTAAAGGGGGTGGGCGGAGTTAGGTCGCCCTATGTAAGGAGCCCTGCGCTCCGGATTTGGTCTCTCTGTTATGATGATAGGTAAAGAAGGGACGCCATATCCACGTTGCCCCTCCAAATGGACGGTGTGCCTGTCTAGCGCTTCATCGCGCGGTGGCCACTCATGCCTAACTTCAAGAGGTGATTCTCTATTTATGTCAAGGTCTACATGTAAGGCATCTTCCCGAAAGGGGCTGCTTTGAATAGGCATACCCCATCGAGGATTCTGAATTGGATTCTTTTGTAGGTTAGACCTATAAGGCGGTATGACCAAATCCTCAGGACTGAAGTGAAGGCGACTTGTGCACTACTTTTTGTGTACCTTCGGAGCTTCTGCCCTTGATTGGGCTTGACTGCGGGTGTACACCATTGCGGTGCTTCTATGCTATCTAAATAAGTTTTTATCTCGTTTATGATTTTTTTTTGTCTACACTAAGCAGAATTAAGCACACACATTCACAAAACCATGATTATCTCTTTTAAGGATTAAATGGTGTGTCCTAAACTGGTTTAGTGCATTTTGATGTTTTGTTTTGTTTTTGTAGGTTTTGAAGATCGTTTAAATGCATTATGACGGCTCATATAACTCCCAAAATGGTAGCCCCTTCAATATACCAACCAGGCCGATATACCAACCTCTCTATATACCCGCCCTTACGAGAGGGAGACTATAGGTACGTGAGAGCGAGAAGGTACGTGGTACGTAGGCGGTACGGAAGGGGGATTGTCCTGTTAATGGCACCTACCATAGAAAACTTATCCTCGCGCGCATGGGAATCACCCCAGCGACACTCGGTCTGTCTTCGTCGGGATTTATGCCTAACAACAGTTGACAATCGGGAAATGGATGCAAATCAAGCCAAGGTGGTGATGAAATCCACCGATGGTCTTGATCAAGGGCTGGGGTCTTACGACCAGCTCCTTGGTTTAAAATTGTTACGTGGAGTGTGTGAGGTTCATTTTATTTAACGAAAATGAAACAAGCATGAATGATTTTCCCTAAGTATGCAGGATAAAAATGAAAACTAGTCAAAGAAACAGAAAACAGAAATAGAAAATTTAATAGAGATTATAAAATCCCTACCTCTTCTCTGCCTGCTCCAGTTGCCTCTGAATTTCTGCTACGAAAATCCGTAGAGAGAAATTCGTCCCTCGGGGAGACGATTTACGAGACAGAAATCGTCCCTCGCAGAGACGAATTTGAATTCGTCTCGGGGTGGGACGATTTCCGATAAAGTAATCGTCCTAGTCGAGAGACGAATAGCAGTCTGCAAAAAAAAAATGTACCTGTCAAGCACAAAACACAAAAATTTAATTAGTTTTTGTGATTTTAAAAATAGGGAACAGGTCCCACCGTGATCGCCACTGAAAGCACGAGATTCTGGGCAAAGGGAGCACTAATTATGCAACATAAGACGAAATGTAACGCTTTAATCCTATGCACAAAAACGAAGAAAGGAGACAATTTGAAAATGAAAGAAAAGATGTAAAGAAATCACAGCCCTCTTTATTCAAATATCTTATCCTCGGTTACATAGACGTCTCCTCCCTTTTTGGGGGCTAGGAGCGTTAAATTCGTATTTGTTACAATATGTGACTTAGTCTTCCTCCTTTCGCGTGCCCACGATTGCAATGGGCGGGCCAAGATGATGCCGCCGCTTATGCTGATGAGTCCTTACCTCTGCTTGCTCCTCCTGCGAACAAAGAAACAACGAAGATGTCGGTAGCACCTGCTTCGCAAGTGAAAAGTGTTTGTTCTTCTAAAATCATCGAAAGATGCATGCAAACATTTATCTAAAACGAGTAAACAAAATGATTCTAAACAGCCTGAAAACTTGCCAGAAGACAGAAAATGTTACCAGAAGGCCATTGCCACTGAGACAGTCGGCCAATCTGCCTTCAACTGGAATTCGTCCCTGGGTGGGACGATTTTTGACTATAATTCGTCCCTGGGTGGGACGAATTCTTTTGTGTTGAAGAAGCCGACCTGCTGCTACTCCAATGTCGATTCTCGAGACCTACAAAACGCCTGCAAACAAGGGGGTTATGTAATTGGGGCCATTTTGGGATGACCCAGATGGTCGGATTCTCCCAATTTGGCCTCTACCCTCGGGAATTTGATCTCGCCACCTGCAAGTCAGTGAAACAACAAAGCGACACAAAACATACTAGAATATGACCAAAAGTTACGAAATTGCAGCTATGAGTTAACCAAACATAATAACACAAAATGCAACCTGAAAAAGTAATCTAGAATGCTCTAAAACTTAGAAAGTGCGGGGGTGCCCAAGTGGGCCTCCCACCGTTGGCACTTGATTTCGGTGCCAATCCACTAGGGATGGGCCCAAAACCTCTTAGGATTGGGGGGTCGGCGAATTGGTTGGTTCTGGTGTCCATGTGTTGGATTTGGGTCAGGTTCAAGCTTCCAAAAGCCACCCAACAACCTCCCTTGCAAAAGAGATTGGTGGATGTGGGAAGGTGAACCAAAAGGGATGCAAGTGGGTCTTCAACTCGGCAGCACTTCGTTGCTTGAAAACTCCTTCAACCTTGTATATCTTGGGTGAGAAAAGTCCCACCTTTTATAGACCCATGGGGTCTCTTTTGGGAGGGAAGCACAAATGCCATGTGTTGGTCATAGGCGCCATGTGGCAGTCTTGTCTTCCCATGAGGGAGGGGAGTCCTCCATTGACTTGGGCTTTCATAAATGCCTTTTGTGACAGTCCTCAAACGGCCCTATTTGCCCACTCACACACGCGTGCGAGGCAGGAGTCATCAAGCGAGCTGTTCCGGGCTGCCACTTGGCCTCATTTGTCTTTTTGCCCGTTAAACTTGGAAATCGTCCCACCCAGGGATGATTTCAGAAATCGTCCCGGTGAGACGACAATTTCAAACGACGAAATCGTCCCTGGGTGAGACGATTTCAATTTAGAAATCGTCCCTGGGTGAGACGATTACTAGGCAAAGTGTCTAAGTGTGCCAAATTGCTTCTTGACCTCACAAAATTGCTATGAAAGTGGTTAAGACCACTTTTTGACCTCTGAGGGCTGCCCTGGGGGCTGTTTTTGTCAAAGCGATCAGTGTTTGCAGTCACATAATCGGATTGGTGTTGTTTTGGTGTCTATAGACTTATCAGTCTAAAATCCCCAAAATTAGTAGCAGTATATTTTTTTTTGTAATGAGAGCAAGTAAAGTCGCATTGGCCACTTTAGGAATAAACTTGCTTCTCTGAACGTCTCTCATGGCTTCACAAACGTCCCCCAACAAATGTGCCAGAACTTCTAAAAGAAAATCGAGGGGAAACCATCAGGTCCTAGAGCCTTAAGAGAACCCATCCCCTTAACAACTTCAAGAATTTCATCATCATAAAATGGAGTTAGAAGCCACCTATTCCATTCCTTAGAAACCAACCTAGGGATAACTTCAAGCATAGTCTCCTCCATAAAAAGGTCCTGATCGGGCTCAGAACACGATAGATTGCTAAAGAAGTCAACAGCCTCCTCCCTCACCTTGTAAATACCAAAATCTACACTTCCATCACTTCTAATAATCTTTGTTATACTGTTACGACCTCTCCTTCTCAGTGTAGAAGCATGGAAGAAATGGGAGTTGCGATCCCCCTCCTTTAGCCACATCTCCCTAGATTTTTGTTTCCAAAACATCTCCTCCTAAGTCTCCCTATTGTGATATTCAAACAAAGCCCACTGTTCCTCACTTGATAGGTCCTTAGAATAATCACTTGCCTCCAAAGAAACCTCCAACTAACTAATGAGACCTTTCAGTCTCTCCTTTTCTCTAAAAAAATTTCTAAACGTGGATTTGTTCCACACTTTGAGGTAGCCCTTTAGCCTCCTAAGTTTATTAGTTAATATCAACAGACCTTGGCCCTCAACCTCCTCCTACCACCACTCCAAAAGTTGAGATTCAAAATCAGGGTGGGAACACCACATGGATTCAAAATAGAAGGGGCGAGGGAAAAAAGGTATATTATCAAGAGCTTCAAACCAAATGGGGTTATGATCTTTTCCAATCCTCGGGAGAGCCGACAAAGAGGTATCCTCGAACAAGTTTGACCTATGGCAAGATACATGAACTTTGTCCAAGTGATTCAAGAGCAAACTGTTACCTGTGTGCCTATTGCACTAGGTATACCTGGATCCCTTGAGGTTCAAATCATGGAGCTCAACATTGAAAATAAAGTCCACAAAATCTTGCATACTTCTATCATCCGTCAGGTTACCTACTTTCTTCTCCGAGGGAAACAAGGGAGAATTGAAATCACCTATAACCATCCAGTATTTATGTTGAAAGGTCTTGCGCATCTACAAAATCAAAGCCCATAACTTTCTCCTTTCCATATACGCATTCAAAGTGTAAATGTTGGACAACACCCATCTCTTATTGGTATATTTGCACTAGAAAAACATGTTAATAACTCTGCTTGATGCATAAATAACATGACCATCCAACCCAGGTGATTACAAAACAAAATAAGATCCCCAAAAGCATCCAAACCTTCACTGGCCATAAAACCAAACCCTTTCCAAACTATGTTTTGAATGTCCTACTATGAAGAGGTACCCAATTTTTACTCCTAAATACAAAGGATATCCGGAGAATGAAATTTTCTAAAAAATGCAAGCAACCTATATTTATAGGAGTTATTCTAACGTTCCACGAACAAATTTTCATTGAAGCTTAGAGGATAGATTCTTACCTACCCTTTCTCCCAAGGATGCCACCAAATCATTCTCCCTCCTGTCCATCGTCCTTCCATCAATTGATGGCAATGTTTCCCTATTGCTAGTATCTATAAATTCCATCAACCTCTTACGGCCCACCCTACCCGATGGGCAGCCAGGAGTCCTGACTACCCCAAGATCTAGTTTTTTCCAATGACTTTTGGTCTTAGGCCTAAGGGACCCCTTCTCCATCACTCTTGAACATACTGTGCTAGGCCTTTCTCCAGATCCCATCTCGCCAACTTTCAACAAGGGGGAACTTTCACCACTTCCTGGATGCGAGGGGATATTCACCTTCTCCACAAATCCCTCACCTATTTGTCCTTCCTCAAGGCACTCAAATGAATTTGAAAATTACAACTCCATCGCAATACCACTAAGGTTAAATCAATAATCCCCTCCTTCAATCACAGGGGACAAAACCAGAGGACACTTTGCTCGTATTTGAAAACATTTTTCCAAGGGTAGGCTCATACCCATACTTGTAAAATTTTTCTCTAAATTAGGGGATTTTACCTAGTTCCCATCTACCTTTTCTGCCAAAGCTTCCTTCTTTTAACGAAACGAAACTGACTTATTCCACATCGACTTATGACCCCCTTTCTGACCATCCTACCAGTGCTGGGATTTTTGTCCAATAAGCTCCTTTTGACCCGTCTTCTTGTACTAAGGATTTTGGCCAAAAATTCCTTTTGAATATTCTACTCTACACATTGAGGATATAGGTTTTGATGATGATCCCCTAAACCACACAACTTGCATGCCTAGGGCATGTTTTTGTATATCACCTCTTGCTTCCATAGCTCCACATGTGAAACAAGCTTCACCGATGAAGGCAATTTCCTCTCAATATCAACCATCACACACACACACAAACATACTATCTTTGATCCAGCAACAAAGAAACTTTGTCAAAAGAGAAAATCACCAATGCGACTGGCCACCGGTTTAAACATCGATTCATACCAAATGAAGGTTGGAAATTTGGGCAACCGCACCCAAACAAGCACCATATTGACCCTTTGAGTGGTTGGGTTAAAGGCGTGGCCCCACTTTCTCAAAAATAACCCTGTGTTTCCATAAAACCAAGGGCCCTCATACAGGATTCTACACACGTCCTCCTCACATGAGAGACAGATGTGGAAAAAAATATGGGTAAAGTGTCCAGCTCCAAAGAACCTCACAGTTTTTCATCGAGATAGGGCCCATATCTTAAGCACATCTAAACGCGGTCTACCTCTTACTACATTCCCCACCAAATCCCACAAGCCTTCCCTCAAAACATAGTTAACAGTATTGTCTGACACAAAAATATGCCCTAGTTCTGAGTTTACCTCACAAGGATCGAACACCTCCCCAAATGACATTCTCACCACCAACTGTGCAAAGGAAGGCACCTCAACAAATGGCTTTTGAACCTCCTTTTCCCTCCACACTAAGTTTTCCACCACCTTCGCTCGCACAGACCCTAGGTCCGAAAGCAACCTCGGAGCCTTAGTTCCCCCACCACCACCACTCTATGATCGAACCTCACCTATCCAAAAGACATCATCCAGATCTAAATCCTTCGGCCCCCAATCAATAGCGTCACCCCCAAAATAGCTCGAAGGACCAATAAAGTACCACATTTTTTATTTTCGATTTTGAGGGTTACAATTACTTGATACAAGTTATTAATCAATAAACAATTTAGATAACTTAATTCAAAGACTAGATTAGAATAAATATTTTTATTTTTCTTAACCATTTAGATATATTTCATGTATAATTAAAAAAAAAAATCAAGGAACAATACTCTAGCAATAATTTTATATTTATATACTTCAAGAAAATATATATCCAAAAAAAACAACAAATAAGCATAAGTTATAATAATGAATGCTTTAAAAAAAAATGCCTTAAAAAAATATCATTGAAAAACCATAAAAAAACCAAATTTTAAAAAAAAAAAAAAAAATCCCACAAAAAAAAAAATATAAAAAAATTAAATCAAACAAAGGCTTCTCTTTACTTCAAGAATAACTTCTCTTATTTTTAAGAAGAGAATAACTTATTGTCTACTTCCAAGGACAACCACATGAAGGTGGAAGTTTATCTAGCCTTCGCTACCCTGCTCATCCATCTTCCTTCATCGTCCCCTACCAACCCCCATCCATACTCGTCAACTATCCTCACTCATCATCCTAGTTGCAATCTAATTTATTATTAATTATTGCAATCTCATTAAAATTAATGGTTTTATACTTATGTAGATGTGAAAGTGCTTAGAATTTTAAATGTAAACTATGTAAGAGTTACATACTTACATTATGATATTGTTAAAAAAAATTGTCTATAAAATGTTAATTATATAGTATTTGGAAATATGATTAAACAATTCTATAAAGTTTAAATTGATGAATGGAGCAATTATAAAACAAATTAAATATATAAGTATAATTATTTAAATATTAGCTACATAAAACTTTATGAATGTGTAATTGCATTCATGAGTACATATATTAGTTGCATAAAAGTTCATAAATATTTATAAAATATTACAATCTAAACAAATGTTTAAATACCCGAATGCAATTATGAAAATTCTAAATAAATGTGTAATTATACAAATTCTAAAAGCTATTAAATAAACTTACATATTTAATATTTTTATATATTATCAATTCATAATTCAAAAGCAAATTCATTTTAATTAGCATAAAGTAAGTAGAGACATTAAATACTAAGAAACGAAGAACAATTTTTTAATAAAATAAAAATATCACACTTTCTTTTTCAAAAGTTATCTAAAAGTTGTCTAATAATAATTAGCTGGTACAAGTTATTAATTAATACACATTTTAGATATATGCTTGTTAGTGGTGCTAGTAGAGGCCGACCCAGGTTCCATTCCCATTGTCTTCATCCTGCAGATATATGGTATAGTTAGGAATGTCTTATGTCTTTGGTAGAGGCCGACAAGTCTCCATTCCTCCTATGCCCAACATGTTGAAAGTGGCACCCCAAAAGGGGTGTTTTCCACTATAAATTAATTTTAACCTAGGTGTTGTAGTTGAGTTGGAGAGGAGAGGGCAATCCTCCAAGGGAGGTCCCAGGTTAAAATCTCCACCCTACCAAAAACTTGAATTGGTTATCCAAAATCCAATTGATAATGTTGGTACAAGCAGGGTCGGGTACGACCCCAGGTGAATTTGATGATGTAGAACCCCTAATTATAATAATCAATTCTCTAAAGTAAGGCTACTTAATAAAATTGGTATTGAAATTCAATTAAATATCCTAATTTATAAAATTAAAATAAAATTCCATTGTAAATTCTCTTATTTTTTAAATTCCATTATAAATTCTCTTATTTTTTAAATTCCATTAGATATCCTAATTTATAACATTAAAATTAAATTCTTTTATAAATTCACTTTTAACTACAAATTTTAAGCTTCTTTTTTATTGTATTTTTTTAAGTATACGCTTATTTTTTATTTTTTTACAAGTTAAGCTTCTTTTTGCTTCAAGAATAACTTCTATTATTTTTAAGACGTTATTCTCTACTAACAAGGCCAACCACATGAAGGCCCCTACCCTACCCATCCCATATTCACTCATCGTCCCCTACCAACCCCGTCCTTACTCGTCAACTACCCTCACTCATCATCCTAGTTCCAATCTTATCTATTATTAATTATTTCAATCTCATTTAATTATTAATTATTAATTATTAATTATTTTATATTAATAAACAACGTAGTAGTGAAAGTGCTTAGAATTTTAAAGGTTAATTTTGTAAGAGCTACATACTTACATTACCATGTTGTTTAAATATTTGTCTATAATAAATTAATTATATAGTATTTACAAATATGATTAAATAATTATATAAAGTTAAATATAATTACAAGAAGTTTAGATACTTTAGAGCAACTATGAAGATTTTAAATATATAAGTACAATTTTTTGAATGTTAACTACATGAAACTTTATTAATGTGTAATTGCATTAATAAAAACATATATTAGTTGCATAAAATTTTATAAATATAATTGTGAACTTGAATTGTTTAAAAAACTTACAATCTAAACAAGTGTTTATTTAAATATGAATAACATGTCAACCGCTTGATATAAACATAAAAATATGTTTGATATAAGTCTAAAGTGAATGCTTATAACTTATAAATGTAATTTGTACAAAAATTCATGGATACAAATATTATAGGTGTAAAAGATTTGTAAATGAGAAATAATGTGGGTCATATTTGTCTTCATTTACCTAATATGTTAATTGTCTTCCATAAAAATGTGTAATTAATAAGAAATTAAATAATTCAACATATAGCTTATACATGTGAATGATAATTAAGCATAAATTCATAAATATTAAAATATGTAAATGTGGTTTATACATTGAATGTTAGTCATACATACAAAAATATTAGTTGCATAAAACTTTGTAATAGTGCTCATGAATGTGAAATACATGTGGGTCTTAAATAAATATTTATTTAATATTTATAACATGTTAGTGTTTCATATTTAAAAATAATTTACAAAAATTATGCAATTACAAAGAGTTTATATATGTGAGTTTGTGCATACATATTTAAATACAAATATTTATTTCACAAAAATAAGTGAATATGCATAACATGTTAATTGTAATGTTGTATATGATAGTGTATTAGAATACAAAAATGTCTAGTTGCACAAAGCTTTTTAATTCTACTCATGAATGTGAAATACATATGGGGGTCATATAAGTATTTCTCTTAAAGTATAAAATAAAATTTTAAGTGCTTAACTATTTAAAAAATAATTTACAAAAATTATGCAATTACAAAGAGTTTATATATGTGAGTTTGGGCATAAATCTATAGATACAAATATTTATTGCACAAAATTTAATGAATATGCATAGGATGTTAATTGTAGTGTTGTATATTATAGTGTATTATAATACAAAAAAATTTAGTTTCATAAAGCTTTATAATTGTACTTATGAATGTGAAATACATATGGGTCATATAAATGTTTCTATGAATGTACAAAACATGTTTTTAGGTGTAAAAATTATTTTAAAAACATATGCAATTGCAAATAGTTTATATATGTGAATACATGTTCACATTTTATGTATTAATTGTAAATATGTGAGTTTGACATAAATATATAAATACAAATGTTTATTGCACAAAAGTTAGTGAATATACTTTACATGTTAATTGTAGTGTTGTATAAGTTAGTCTATTAACAAACATGATTGTAATTAGTTTACACTTGAGAATATTTATAGTGCATAAATTCATGAATGAAAATGTATGTATAAGAAAACTTTAACTTGCAAAAAAAAAGGATCATATGATTGTTCTTTTGAATAATAAATATAAAATTTTGCTTTGAATGAAAATTATAAATAAAATTTGAATAAATATATTACGAAAAAAAACCAAATCTTAAAAAAAAAAAAAGAAAAAAAAAAGACAAGACAATAGACCTCAAGAAAATAGTCATGGCCAATGACTATTGCTTAGGCCTTGGAAAGGGGCTTTAACCCCTCTCCTCAGAAAAATGATTTTTATTATCATTGTATACTTGTAAATATATACATAAAAATAATAATTTTGGTTTTTTAAAAAAAACTTTCCTCTATAACCAAACTAAAAATATACAACATTTGTTTACTTTGCTTCGTTTCTTCTTCTTGGCTTATTTGATGCAAGCATGAAAACAAAGTATTCATTGGCTTTTGTACAATATATTAACTAATAGATAGATCATTCAAAACATAAAAATACTACCTCATGATATTTACATCTGATTACAACTCTTCCTTTGGAAATTAGGTTTGTATATTTTCTGCAAAATAACTAAAACAAATACAGTTATAAAACAAAACATTTATTTTGATATTTGATTTTTTAAATAACTCTATAAAAATATTAATTTTTTTTTTATTAATTCATATTTTTGTCATAAAATTTAGACCTAATAAAACCTATAATATAAAATAATTTAATATTTTTAATAGTAATAATTAGTATATATATATTATGAATTATATGGCTAAAACAGCGTAAGAATGTTATAATTAAAAAACTACACCCACAAACGAAAAAAAAAAAAACATGGCTCCACCTGTGATTTTGGAGGCAACGCAATCAATCACTGCAACGAATCCAGCAGCAACAGCCTGTAACATCGATGCATTTTGTAAAAATCTTAAAAGTCAAGTCCATTTTAAACTTTTGTTCGTAAAAATTTATCTGCACTTTTAAAAGAACACATCCAATCAATGCGGGTTTAGCAGTACAAAATAATGGTAAAAGGTTTTTCTGAGATCGTCTCCTTGTACAAATCTTCTCCTTCCAGAAATCATCTTCCTATTTCATTTTGTAAGGATCTATTGTAAAAGGTTTGGAAATTATTTCAAAAACCCATTTTTCAACCAATCATAAAATTATATTTTAATTTTTAAAGCAATATTTCACTTTTAGATACAAATTTTAAGATTCTCTTTGCTTTAAGAATAACTTATTCTCTTATTTATAAGAAGAGAATAATTTATTCTCTACTAATAAGGCCAACCATGACCTCCCCTACCCATCCCATCTTCACTCATCATCCCCTACCAAGCTCATCCTTACTCTTACTTTGTCCACCATCCTCACTCATTTTTCAAGGTGCAATCTTATTTGTTTTTAATTATTTTATACTAATAAAGTATGTAGACGTAAAAGTACTTAGAACTTCAAATGTAAATTATGTAAGAGTTATATACTTACATTATGATATTATCAGGTCCAAGGTTCAAATATCGAGTCTCACCAAACTAAACACTTGTCCCTTTCTTTGTGCTTTTAGCAACATAAAAGGTTTAAAATTATTGCGGCATGGTCGTTATAGGGACATACTGCATGAAGATCTGTGTGTCGGATTTCAAGGTGGGCAATGCAGAATACTGTGGTGGACATAAAATTTGGACAACCTGTCTAGATTCATGGCAGCTATCGATTCCACCATGTAAATTATATATATATAATATGTTAATTATATGGTATAAAAGTTCATAGATACGATTAAATAATTCTAAAAAGTTTAAATATATGAATGCAATTATGAGAAATTTAAATATATATGTACAATTATTTGAATGTTAGTTGCATGAAACTTTATGAATGTGTAATTGCATTCATGAATACATATATTTGTTTTTTATAAGATGGAAAGAAGAGGTTTTGAAAGGGTCCCCAAACCTTTTACATAATTACATCACTGTCTTAGAAGAAATAGGATAAAGCCAAACACCAAGTGAACATGACAAGTCCAAAAAGAAATATATTAGTTGCATAAAAGTTCATAAATATAATTGTAAACTTGAAGTATTCATTTAAATATACATAACATGTTAATTTTTTGATATAAACATATAATAAGTGTAAAGTGGTTGCTTATAATATAAATATAATTTGTGCATTCATGGATAGAGATATTATTAGTGTAAAAATATTTATAAATATATTAAATGTGGGTCATATTTGTGTTCATTTACTTAACATGTTAATTGCCTTCTATAAATATATGTAATTAATAATAAATTAAATCAAGTCAGCATATGGCTTATAAATGTGAATGATAATTGAACACAAATTCATCAATATTAAAATATGTAAATATGGTTTATACGTTACATGTGAGTTGTGCATAGATGCTAGAATACAAAAATGTTAGTTGCACAAAGCTTTGTAATTGTGCTCATAAATGTGGGTCATATACATGTTTATTTGATTGTTTAAAACGTTTTTAAATGTTTCATATTTAAAAATAATTTACAAAGCATTACATCTATAAATACAAATGTTTATTGCACAAAAGTTAGTGAATATGCATAACATGTTAATTGTAGTGTTGTATATGATAGTGTATTAGAATACAAAAATGTTTAGTTGCACAAAGATTTGTAATTGTGCTCATGAATATGAAATACATATGGGTCATATGAATCTACAAAAAAATATATTTATAAATTTGTGCAATTGCAAAGAATTTATATGTTTGAATGCATATGCACAATTTATTTATTAAGTGTAGATAGTGAGTTGGGCATAAATCTATGAATTCAAATATTTCTTGCACAAAAGTATAAATCTTTTATTTATATTAACTATTTGGATATATTCGATTTATAATAAAAAGAGAAATACCATAGCTCAAAATTTAAAGCAAATCCATTTTATTGAGTTACAAATAATTTAAGATGTTAAGTAAAAAAAATCAAATAAAAAGACACAATACACTTTGAAATGATGGAGAATGATTCTTTTATAAAATGAAAATGTGGTTAATCACTTTATTTTCAAATTTTATTTAATAATAATTAGTTGATGCAAATTATTAATCAATAAAAATTTTAAGAAACGTAGTAGTTTTTTTCTTTAAGTCATTTAATCTTTTACATAATTCAAATTTCAAATAAGTAGAAATATTTTTTATTTTTATTAATCCCATGTATAATTAAAAGACAAATACCAAAGCCCAAAATTTAAAACCATACTCTAGAAATCATTTTATATTTATGTACTTTTAAGAAAATTATATCCACACGCTAAATAAAACAATGGATAATGTCATATCATCTAATTGACACTAATTATATCAATCAATGCTTTAAAAGTAAAATTAATTAATAAAACTAGCATTAAAATTCCATGAAATATTCCAATTGATAATATTAAAAAATATTTCCCACTATTAATAAAATATTATAAATTTTTGAAAAACTATTTCTCTTTTAAATTACAAGCTTGGATTTCTCTTTGCTTCAAGAATAACTTATTTTCTTAATATGACCTAGTGATGGTGGAAGCCTACCTGGCCTCTCCCTTGGCCATCCCATCTTCACTCATTGTCCTAATATGTAAACTTATTTGTTTTTAATAATTTTATCAATTAAAATGCTTAGAATTTTAAATACAAATTATGTAAGAGCTACATAATTCAATTGTGATATTGTAAAAAAAAATAAATATGAGTAAACAATCCTAAAAACTATTAAATAAATGTACATGTTTAATATAAACAACATATTATTGCCAATTCATAATTCAAAAGCATATTCATTTTAATGAGCACAAAGTAATTAAAGAGATTAAATACAATTCACAATGATTAAATTAAAATGCTAAGAAAATTCTAACAAATGAAGACCAATTCTTTTATAAAATAAAAATATCACACTTTCTTTTCAAAAATTATCTAATAATAATTAGTTGATACAAGTAATTAATCAATAAAAATTTTAGATAAATAAATTCAAAGATTAGATTAGAATAATTGTTTCTACTTTGATATATATATTTTTTAAATATATATTTAAAAAATATATATATCAAAGAATTATATACTCCATCAATAATTTTATATTTATATACTTTTAAGAAAATTATATATCCAAAAAATAAAGAAAAAAAACATTACCACTAATTATAATAATCAATGCTCTAAAGTAAGACTACTTAATAAAATTGGTATTGAAATTCAATTAAATATCCTAATTTATAAAATTAAAATAAAATTCCATTATAAATTCTTTTATTTTTTAAATTCCATTAGATATCCTAATTTATAACATGAAAATTAAATTATTTTATAAATTCACTTTTAACTACAAAGTTTAGGCTTTAAGTTTAAGATTCTTTTTTAATTTTTTTTATAAGTTTAAGGTTATCTTTGCTTCAAGAATAACTTCTCCTATTTTTAAGAAGTTATTCTCTACTAACAAGGCCAACCACGTGAAGGTGGAAGCTTATCTGGCCTCCCCTACCCTATCCATCCCATCTTCACTCATCGTCCGCTACCAACCCCGTCCTTACTCGTCAACTACCCTCACTCATCATCCTACTTCCAATCTTATCTATTATTAATTATTTCAATCTCATTTAATTATTAATTATTTTATACTGATATAAAGTGTAGTAGTGAAAGTGATTAGAATTTTAAAGGTTAATTTTGTAAGAGCTACATACTTACATTACGATATTGTTAAAAAATTTATCTATAATAAGTTAATTATATAGTATTTGCAAACATGATTAAATAATTTTATAAAGTTAAATGCAATTACAAGACTTTAGAGCAACTATGAAGATTTTAAATATACAAGTACAATTGTTTGAATGTTAACTACATTAAACTTTATTAATGTGTAATTGCATTTATAAAAACATATATTAGTTGCATATAAATTTTCATAAATATAATTGTGAACTAGAATTGTTTAGAAAACTTACAATCTAAACAAGTGTTTATTTAAATATGAATAACATGTCAATTGCTTGATATAAACATCAGAAATTATTTGATACAAGTCTAAAGTGAATGTTTATAACTTATAAATGTAATTTGTACATAAATTCATGGAGACAAATATTATTGGTGTAAAAATTTGTAAATGCAAAATAATGTGGATCATATTTGTCTTCATTTACCCAATATGTTAATTATCTTCCATAAAAATGTGTAATTAATAAAAAATTAAATAAGTCAACACATAGCTTATACATGTGAATGCTAATTAGGCATAAATTCAAAATTATTAAAATATGTAAATGTGGTTTATACATTGAATGTTAGTTATACATAGATGCTAGAATACAAAAATATTAGTTGCATAAAACTTTGTAATTGTGCTCATGAATGTGAAATACATTTGGGTCTTATATAAATATTTATTTAATATTTAAAACATGTTAGTGTTTCATATTTAAAATTAATTTACAAAAATTATACAATTACAAAGAGTTTATATATGTGATTTTGTGCATACATATTTAAATACAAATATTTATTTCACAAAAGTAAGTGAATATACATAACATGTTAATTGTAATGTGGTATATGATACTGTATTAGATTACAAAAATGTCTAGTTACAGAAAGCTTTGTAATTATACTCGTGAATGTGAAATATATATGGGGGTCATATAAGTATTTTTCTTAAAGTACAAAACAAAATTTTAAGTGTTTAATTATTTAAAAAATAATTTACAAAAATTATGCAATTGCAAATAGTATATACGTGAGTTTGTGCATAAATCTATAGATACAAATGTTTATTGCACAAAAGTTAATGAACATGCATAAGATGTTAATTGTAGTGTTGTATATTATAGTGTATTATAATACAAAAAATTTTAGTTTCATAAAGCTTTATAATTGTACTTATGAATGTGAAATACATATGGGTCATATAAATGTTTCTATGAATGTACAAAACATGTTTTTAGGTGGTGTATTTAAAAATTATTTTTAAAAAATATGCAATTGTAATTAGTTTATATATGTGAGTTCGACATAAATATATAAATACAAATGTTTATTGCACAAAAGTTAATGAATGTACTTTACATGTTAATTGTAGTGTTGTACATGTTAGTCTATTAACAAACATGATTGTAATTAGTTTACACATGAGAATATGAATAGTGCATAAATTCATGAATGAAAATGTTGATTATAAACAAGTTGATGTATAAGAAAACTGTGACTTGCAGAAAAATGATCATATGATTGTTCATTTGAATAATAAATGTAAAATTTTTCTTTGAATGCAAATTATAAATAAGATTTGAATAAATATATTACGAAAAGAAAAGAAAATCTAAAAAAAAAGAAAAAAAAATAGACAAGACAATAGACCTCAAGAAAATTAGTCGTGGCCAATGACTATTCCTTAGGCCTTGGAAAGGGGCTTTAACCCCTCTCCTCAAAAAAAATAAATTTTATTATCATTATATACTTGTAAATATATACATAAAAACAATAATTTTGGTCTTTTAAAAAAAAACTTTCCTCTATAACTAAACTAAAAATATACAACATTTGTTTACTTTGCTTCATTTCTTCTTCCTGGCTTCTTTAGGAAGAAAATGCGCCCTGCAATTACAAAACAATAAAAATAGGATATATATATATATATATATATATATATATATATTTTGATGCAAGCATGAAAACAAAGTATTCATTGGCTTTTGTACAACATATTAACTAATAAATAGATCATTCAAAACATAAAAGTACTACACCTCATGATATTTACATCTGGTTACAACTCTTCCTTTCGAAATTAGGTTTGTATATTTTCTGCAAAATAACTAAAACAAATACAGTTATAAAACAAAACATCATTTTTGATATTTAATTTTTTAAATAACTCTATAAAAATAATAATTTTTTTTATTAATTCATATTTTTGTCATAAAATTTAGACCTAATAAAATCATAATATAAGATAATTTAATATTTTTCATAGTAATAATTAGTATATATACTATGAATTATATGGCTAAAACAGCGTAAGAATGTTATAATTAAAAACTACACCCACAAACGAAAAAAAAAAAAAAACATGGCTCCACGAACCTGTGATTTTGGAGGCAACGCAATCAATCACCGCAACGAATCCAGCAGCAACAGCCTGTAACATCGATGCATTTTGTAAACATCTTAAAAGCCAAGTCCATTTTAAACTTTTGTTCATAAAAATTTATCTGCACTTTTAAAAGAACACATCCAATCAATGCGGTTTAGCAGTACACTTCTGAAATTATTCGTGACAAACTACGAATAGAAATAATGGTAAACAATCATTTTCAGCTATTTTCATGGTATCATGCTAAAGAAAAAGAAAGGAACCTGAAAACATCTAAAAGTCTAAATTTGTTCGTGACAAACTACGAGTAAAATTCCTTTATAAGGCGGTGGCATCACAACCCCGACAGGCAGCATCCCCACTAGTTTTGGACCGACTAGCTCCTTCAACAGCACATACAGTGGCTCCGCATCAGCCTTTCAATATCTGTGCTCATCGCTTAAATTCCTCTATATGTCGCCTATTAACATGAAATCTTATACCTTCTCATTGTTTACTAGTGCCATTTGCTGCAAGTATACTCTGGCTAAAGGAGGCTTATACAGAAAAATGCACATCTCATTCAGGTATTTCGGAAGAAGATGCATCTGAGTTGGTTGCATGCCATTAAGGTCTCTGTCTATTTTTTTTTAGAGACTCGTAGGGAACATTTGTTTTCAAATTTTCTGTGTATATTTTAGACTTTGTTGAGGAACCTCTGTCGTCATTGCCTGCTCATCAGTAATTATTGGGTAGGAGTTTAGATTCTATATCATCAGCACTAAACTAGTAAGCTAGTATTTATAAAGTCCTGTTCCCAAGCATTGTTTTAGCTTTTCAAAGAAAGAAGACATTGTCACGCGGCATTAAGGTGTCCCACTAATTGACTTTGTGCAGCATATGGGCCTATGCTATGGAAGTTAGATTTTAAAAAAATAAAACCCTTTCCATCTCATGAGATGCGTTTACTCATGTGAAGAAAAATATTATTTAAAAATACTAATAATTTTATTACAATTAACAATTCAAAACCACTAATACCATAAAGTTATAATTAATTTAAACCAACAAAACTATAGAAGTTAAAAGTTATAAAATATTTAAACCATCCAAACTGTAGAGAAATAATAAAACTAAAAAAACACAAAAATTATTAAAAAAACAAAATAAATTTGTCAATAATATACTAATTTAAAAATTAAAAGTAAAATATAAATATAAATTTAAAAAGATGATACATGAAATTTTATATACTAAAAATTATACAAAGTAAAATAAAATTATCAATAAAATATTAAATAAAAGTTATTAAAATAGATAAATTTAAATACTATAAAATAATAAAGAAATTTTGATATACCTATTCGAATATAACACAACCTAAACAATTATAAGGAAAATATCAAACACCTATATAAATACATTTTATCAATCATATAAACACATTTAGTTAAAAATATATTAAAAAAAAAATCTAAAACTAAAATAGACATGTCCTATAAACTTTTAATGTAAATATATATATACAAATTATCTGCTCATGTAGAGGGGTTGGAGAGCAAGTGGGTAGTTAAAACTCTCCAAGGCCCAGGTTCAAATCTCTCCCCTCAAATGTTGCGGATATGTTGTATATAAAAGGTTCTTCATCACAAAAAATATATATATATATAAAATTTAAATAGAATTTTACAACTAAAATATCTAAACCAATCAAATAAAACAAATCTGAAAACCTTAGTGTATATATAACATTTAAGTTTCATAATTTAAAATAAAATAAACATAAATATCATTATATTACTTATTAATAATATATGAAAATTATCTAAAATATAAAAAATAATACATTAAATTTTACAAATATTTATTTAAAAAAATAAATTAAGAATAAGTACATATAAACAAAATTCCATAAAAAAATTCAAGTCAAATATCAAAAAATTTACCTGTATTTTTTTAGTTGTGCTTGCTCTCCTACTCTACTCAACCTTCTTTAAAATTCTTGCTCCCTCTTTAAAAAAAAACCGATAAAATTTAAAATAAAATAAATAAAATAAACAAACCCTTCATAAACCCTCTGTAAAATTTAAAACAAACAAAATAGTTGAAATAAGGAAAAAAAAACCATTTAAAAAACATAAAACCCTATTGAAATCCTGAAACTGTAAAAATAAATTGAAAAAAAATAACATGGCGCCATGCTAAAAAATAAAAACAAAATTCATCTATTAAACGAAAAAAACAATGAAAATGAAAATAGACCCACCTCCCTACTCTCTGCCCTGGCTACGCTGCCCTCCCTGTTCTCTGCCCTACGGCTGTGCTTCCCTCATTCTTCTGCCTCTGCTCTCTACCTTTCGGCTGTGCTTCCCTCATTCTTCTGCCTTTGTTGCCTCTGCTGCCTCTGCTCTCTGCCCTGCGGCTGTGCTTCCCTCATTCTTCTGCCTCTGTCACTTCAACTTACCCACTCGGCCAACTATACACAAACTTCGAAATAAGAGCTTCTTCCAACTTTACCGTATTTTAATTATGAAATACGTTTCCAAATTTAATTTCATTCTTCTCTGTGGTGAGGCTGTTGCTTCACCTTAAAATTTAACATCCAGCTTGTTGTACAAGCTTCTGACAGAAACTTATTTTTTCAAATGAACTTACCTAACGGCTCTTTTCTCCGTGGTGAGGCTGTCGCTTCACCTTACCCACTTCGCCAGCTCAACGCAAACTTTGGAATAGGAGCCTCTTCCAACTTTACCGTACTTTTATTATGAAATATGACTTTTAAAATTTGACTTCCAACTTGTTGTGCAAGCTTCGAGATGGAAGCTTATTTTTTCAAATGAACTTACCTAACGGCTCTCTAACGGTTTTTTTTATTATTTTTCTTTTTATTTTACAAATTATTATTTTTATTAATTTTAGTTTTTAATTGTGAGGGGTGAATGTAGTTTATGGCTTCCACGGGTAGTTATTAATCTACTCGTGGAAGTTGTTTTCGAAGCGTATTTTTTCAAATGAACTTACCTAACGGCTCTCTAACGGTTTTTTATTTTTTTTTATTTTACAAATTATTATTTTTATTAATTTTAGTTTTTAATTGTGAGGGGTGAATGTAGTTTATGGCTTTACGCGTGGAAGTCGTTTTCTACATTCGCCCCTCAAAACAAAATAAATTTAAATTTTTTATGGGTTAAGAGGAAGTCGTTTTTTTTTTTTTTTTTTTTTAATTTTAATGAATTATTTATGATTAATAATTTTGGCTAGGTGTAAATTAAAATACAAGTATAATTATTTTAATTAATTATATAGAACAATACATGTTTTAATTTATTGTATTATGAATTTTTAATGGTATTATAACACCTTGAATATTAATTATGTATTATTTAGTAAAATTTGAAGCTAGGTTTCTTTCTTAAATGTTGAAGAATATAATAAATTGATAAATGTTATAAGTAAAATTATTACTCTTATTTTAGACGTGTAAGAGATATCGAAATTGTATGTCTTTGGGTTTTCATTCACTAGACCCAAGTTTAAACCCTAAAATGAGGGGACCAAGATTTCTTATAAAAATCTACACTTTAATTCAAAATTTGTGTCTCGTGAGGAATATTGTATTGGTATGGGACCACGACCCTTTTCAAAAAAACATATTTTACCTTAAACAAATTTGCACACAAAGATATAGGTCGATTGGTAGCATTTGAATGTTTGTCAATGGGTTAACCTAGTTAGATTTGTTAGTCTCACAATGACACTGAGAGGGGGGGTGAATCGGTGTAGCTCTTTAAAACTTAAATCTTCAACTCTTAAAGTCGAAACAATGAAAACTTAAAACCAAGTAAAGCAAATATAACAAGAGAGCATCACACAACACAATATGTATCGAGGTTCACCAATTTGGCTACTCCTCAAAAATTGATTGTTTGGACTCCCATCCAAATCTAGTCTTTGTAAAGCAACAACTTTACAATCAATTTATCAGCACCCACTGGAAGGAGCACTAACCCTTGATTTATCTATACTAACAGAAAGGAGCACCAACCCCTGATTTATCTGCACCAACAGAAAGGAGCACCAACCCCTGATTTACCAGCACCAACTGGAAGAAGCACCAACCCTTGATTTATCTACACTAAGAGAAAGGAGCACCAACCCCTTATTTATCTGCACCAACAAAAAGGAGTACCAACCCCTGATTTATCTGCACCAACATAAAGGAGCACCAACCCCTGATTCCAAGCACCAACTTGGACTTTTTGAAGCTAGAAGATTGACATAAAAATGCCTTCACTTTTACAAGACCCTGACTGGTCTATTGCTTACTCAACATCGCCCATAATTCACAAAACACACATCCTTCTCACTTGCCTGTCGCGTGCCTCTCGCTCTCCTCTCGCTCTCTTCTTGCGCTCCTCTCACACACTTCACCGAATAAATTCTCCAACTAAAATTATCCAAGCAACGCTCCTTTTATAACCATATTGTCTCTTTGTAACTCCAGTTGTAACTCCTCCTTTCATTTCTCATACGCCACTTGTCAATTGTAACGCCTTCTATATGTAACTCCTTTTCTATATATAGAGTAGGCATTTCATCAAACACATTACATGCAACGAATTGACACCATATACTCCTACCATGATTGTTCGTCTTCTCGATCATGACTATTCATTTTCTCCTTTGTGCATGCATGCGTTTTGATTTTCGAAAAAGCTTTTCATTTCTATTTTGATGACTGTTCGTTTTCTCCACCACGACTGTTCATTTTCTCCTTCTTCGACTATTTTTTTTCTCCACCATGATTGTTCGTTTTCTCCTTCTTCAACTTTTCATTTTCTCCACCATGACTGTTCATTTTCTCCTTCTTTGACTGGAGAAAATCTTCGACTGTTCTTTTTCTCCATATGGGCATGCGTCCGCTTCTTTCCACATGAAAAATCCATCTTAAATGATTTCAAATCATTAAATATTCTTTATGGGTCCACGTCACTATGCAGTCTTCAGTTTCACCATCCTGGTCTTCAGTCGCAAAAATGCGACATGTCACGATATCACAACACTTTTGTTTCATTGCCTGCCTAGCCTTTTTGAGTCGTAAAAATGTGACATGTCGCGATATCGTAACACTTTTGTTTCACTACCTGCCTGGCCTTTTCGAGTCATGAAAATGCGACATGTCACGATATTACGACACTTTTGTTACTCTACCTGCCTGCCCTTCTTGAGTCACGAATATGCGACATGTCGCGATATCGCGACACTTTTGTTACTCTGCCTGCCTGGCCTTTTTGAGTCACGAAAATGTGACATGTCGCGATATCGTGACACTTTTTCTTTCTATTCTTTCCTTCCCTTTCTGAGTCGTGAAAATGCGACATGTCGTGATATCGCAACACTTTTTCCTTCTTGCTCTCTCTCTTCGCTTTGGACCGCAAAAATGCTACATGTCGTGAAATTGTGACACTTTTTCCTTCTTGCTTTCTCTCTTCACTTTGGACCGCAAAAATGCTACATGTCGCAAAATCTTGACACTTTTTCCTTCTTGCTCTCTCTCTTCGCTTTGGACCATGAAAATGCTACATGTCACGAAATCGTGACACTTTTTCTTTCTCTCTCTTTCTCCTTGCTTTGGCTTGCAAAAATACATGTCACAAAATCGCGATACTTTTTCTTTCTCTCTCTTTCTCCTTGCTTCGGCTTGTGAAAATACAACATGTTGCAAAATCACGACACTTTTTCTTTCTCTCTTTCTCCTTGCTTTAGCCCGCGAAAATACATGTCGCGATATCATGACACTTTTTCTTTCTCTCTCTTTCTCCTTGCTTCGGACCGCAAAAATACAACATGTCACAAAATCATGACACTTTTTCTTTCTCTCTTTCTCCTTGCTTTGCTCGCAAAAAAACAACATGTCGCGATATCGCGACACTTTTTCTCCTTGCATTTTCTCTTCTCTTCTGGCCGAAAAAAATTCAACATGTCGCGATATCGCGACACTTTTTCTCCTTGCATTTTCTCTTCTCTTCTGTTCGTGAAAATGTAACATGTCGCGATATCGCGACATGTTACATTTTCTCCTTGCATTTTCTCTTCTCTTCTGGCCGCGAAAATGCAACATGTCACGATATCGCGACACTTGTTCTCCTTACATTTTCTCTTCTCTTTTGGCCATGAAAATGCAACATGTCACGATATCATGACACTTTTTTCCTTTTGTTTTTTCACTTCTCTTTTGGCCGTGAAAATGCAACATGTCGTGATATCGCGACACTTTTTTTCCCTTTGCTTTTTTGCTTCTCTTTTGCATATGGGCCACTTCGGTCTTCTTGGACAACTTGTAACAAGTTCACCCAAACATCAGAAACATCCTCATAAGCATTTAACATCACTGTACATACTTTGAGTAACCTCTGAACTCCTGTCCACTACATCAACTGATTTATCTGACTGTATTGACAATAATGACAATACTGTCGTTGCACCTTGCTCAACAATCTCCCCCTTTGGAATTGTTAGCAACACACATGCAATATCCTGTAACTCTTGACGAATTTCTTGTAACTCTTCTACAATTTCCTGTAACTCTTCTCCCCCTTTGACAACAATACCAAAAGGGTTGTTGTAAACTCCCCCTGAGTCCATGCACAACATTCTCAGGCAAAAATTATTACACTTAGCAAAAATCACAAATATGAGCAAAAAGATAAACAAATACACAAATGCTCCCCCTAAGAATGTGATCCCGATGGCTAGTCAATTCTTGGGAAGCGTGACCACTCCCAATGTATTGCGAAGGTACTCAAAGACTTTATTGGGTAACTATTTTGTGAAGATATCCGCTACTTGCTCTGTTTTTGGAACAAAATCCAACTTAACCTCACCTTTCGCAACTTTCTTCTGCGTATAGCACGTTGTCGTTGCAATATATTCTGCCTCTGCTATGGATAAGGAGACTGACTCTGGTTTCTTACTGTGCCACATGACCAACCTGTCTCTAATATAGAATGCACCTCCACTGGTACTCTTTCTTTCATAAAGTCTTCTTGGATAAGCACTCTAATATTTGCTCATCATATTATAATTCTTGTTGTACCTTGCTTTTACTTATTTAGTATAGCTTGATCCTTTTGACTACCACCTCCTCTGTGACTGATGACTTTGCCTCGCATTCGTTGTGTAGTTCAATGTCTCTGGTTTCTAATGGCTGCCATGAATGTTTTCATCGCCTACGCAGGTATTGACAGTGGACCATTACCTCTAGCATTGGAACCTCAATCTACACATAGTCATCAACACTCGGTATTCTACTTCTTGCTAGGGCATATGTTAGGGCTACTCAATGTCTTAGGTGAACGTTCTTCACACGATTCCAAGAAGCATTTCTCCTCACTACAATCAAGGGATTCCTCGGGCAATATCTCACATTCCTCAAATAATGCAAGACTTTCTTAGGTGCATAGGCATCTTGTCCTCCTTGGAGCTTCACCACCTGGGTGCTATTCTCTTAATGTCTCTGCCTTGCATGTGCCACTTGGCACTCTTGACGAACTGGGTGCTAGTGCTAATTTTTGCTTTGACTCTGGAATCTCTTTGATAACGGCTACTTCTTTAGAGAAAATTAATGCTCTCTTATACCAAACGATGTGTTGTATTTTTGGTTAAGAAACACACGCCTTCCCACCTACACGTTGGCAGTAATTTTCATAATGATCATGAAGAGCTTTACCATAGTCCTCCCTCGATATTGATAGATGAATCAAGATGTACTCACAACACAGATTCTATTTTATCTACAAATTGGGAATGTTACAGGCTTCAAAACCAGCACCTGCCAGCTTATGCTTCCATGACACAACAACCTGTGCTGCATGTTCTATCTCAGATAACACCTATCAGTTGTCACATCAAAAACCTAGTTGTTCACCATGTTGTTTTGCTAAATCACATCAGTTTGACACTATATGCTATTGTAACCACCATTACCAGAGAGATTTTACAATAATAATAAAAAGACGGCTCTGTCAAGCCAACGTCTCATGCTCCTGCTTATTACCTCCACAAATATCTACATGAACTGAAACACATTTTGACAACTATACGAAAAATCCCCCTGACTACTTGCCTTTCATCCTTAGATAACCAAACAACATAGGAGCATTAAAATAAAACTTTAAGATTGCTCCCCCTGAGGATGTGCTACCCGGAGTTGCTTAGTGCAATAGAGGAGTAGTCTCCTTCGGTCCAAGGAGACACGATTTCCTCTCTTCTTTCTTTCTCCAATATTTCTTGAACTTGGGCTTTAGTTTTTCAACTGCATCCCTATTTTGAACCTTTTCGTGAACTTGAACATTTCTCTTGGGTGGTTGTCTCTTGTGCATCCTTGATGGATGATTATTTTCCTTTCTTTGATGCACATGATTTCTTCCCCGTCTGTGTTGCATTTTTTATGTCTGATGAAATCTACTGTCTTGCCTTAGATTAGATACAAAATTTCTTGGACAAAACCTTGCTATGTGCCCATGACCATTACATTTAAAACATTGCACATGGTGTTCAACCGGAATAACAGATGTATTTCTACCAACATAACTCTTTGATCTATTATTCAATCCACAATAAATTGCCTTGTGACCATAATTATTGCATCTAAAACAATATCCATTGAAAGCATTATTATGAATAAAGTGAGAGTGATAGAACCTCTTTTGTTGTGGTTGCTTTACTGTAGATATCCTTTGATATTTTCTTCCTTTTGAAGATTCAACTTCAGACTTTTCTTTCTTCGATCTTTCAATAGTGAACTTCTTCTTCTCTGCATATTTGGAAGATGAAGGTTGTTCAGCTTTACATCCAAGACCAAGCTTAGACATGGGGCTTCTTTGTTGCCTTATCATTTCATCTAGCAACTCTGTGCTCTTCTCAAATTTGAGATTTGTATTGGCCTCTTCTAGTTGTTTCCTTAATAAAACAATCTCCTCTTCTTGTTTGCAGCAAACAATCTCTTTCTCATTGATCTGTGACCTGAGAGTTTCTTCAATCCTTTTGGACTCTTCTACTTGCATCTTTAGATCACTAAAAACTTTGTTAGATTCCTCTTCACGTTTGCTACATACATCGACTTTATCATCCAGGTGTGACTTCAAGGCTTCTTCTATTTTCTTGGCTTTATGAATTTGTAAGAAGAGATCTTCGATCTTATCCCCATATTCTTCCAAATTCTTGGACAGTATTCTGTTCTTTTTCTTTCTATATTCAACTCTTCAACTACAGCGATCAACCCACCTTCTAGATATACTTCAGCCTCAAGGTTTTCATCATATACTTCAGAATTCACTCCTTCAACCTTTTTTAGTTCAATTTTCTCTTCCACAGGAACTAAAACTGACTGAGATACCTTATTTGAGGAGGATCTATTCTTCTTACCCATTGCGTACTAATCCAAGATCAACCCTAGCTGATTTAGCCTGATAAGGGAAGTTGGCTCTGATACCAATTGTTAGTCTCACAATGACACTGAGAGGGGGGTGAATCAGTGTAGCTCTTTAAAACTTAAATATTCAACTCTTAAAGTCAAAACAATGAAAACTTAAAACCAAGTAAAGCAAATATAACAAGAGAGCATCACACAACACAAGATGTATCGAGGTTCACCAATTTGGCTACTCCTCAAAAATTGACTGTTTGGACTCCCATCCAAATCTAGCCTTTGCAAAGCAATAACTTTACAATCAATTTACCAGCACCCACTGGAAGGAGCACCAACCCATGATTTATCTATATTAACAGAAAGGAGCACCAACCCCTAATTTATCTGCACCAACAGAAAGGAGCACCAACCCCTGATTTACCAGCACCAATTAGAAGGAGCACCAACCCCTGATTTATCTGAACTAATAGAAAGGAGCACCAACCCCTGATTTATCTACACCAATAGAAAGGAGCACCAACCCCTGATTTATCTACACCAACAGAAAGGAGCACCAACCCCTGATTCCAAGCACCAACTTGGACTTTTTGAAGCTAGAAGATTGACATAAAAATGCCTTCACTTTTACAAGACCCTGACTGGTCTATTGCTTACTCAACATCGCCCACAATTCACAAAACACACATCCTTCTTGCTCGCCTATCATGCGCCTCTCGCTCTCTTCTCGTGCTCCTCTTGTGCACTTCATCGAATAAATTCCCCAATTGAAATTCTCCAAGCAACGCTCCTTTTATAACCATATTGTCTCTTTGTAACTCTAGTTGTAACTCCTCCTTTCATTTCTCATATGCCACTTGTCAATTATAATGCCTTCTATATGTAACTCCTTTTGTATATATAGAGTAGGCATTTCGTCAAACACGTTACATGCAACAAATTGACACCATATACTCCTACCATGACTGTTCGTATTCTCGGTCATGACTGTTCATTTTCTCCTTTGTGCATGCATGCGTTTTGGTTTTCAAAAAAGTTTTTCATTTCTATTTTGATGACTATTCATTTTATCCTTCTTTGACTGTTCATTTTCTCCACCACGACTATTCATTTTCTCCTTCTTGGACTATTCGTTTTCTCCACCATGACTGTTCATTTTCTCCTTCTTTGACTGTTCGTTTTCTCCATATGGGCATGCATCTGCTTCTTTCCACATTAAATGTCCACCTTAAATGATTTCAAATCATTAAAGATTCCTTATGGGTCCACGTCACTATGTAGTCTTCAGTTTCACCATCCTGGTCTTCAGTCGTGAAAATGCGACATGTCGCGATATCGTAACACTTTTGTTTCACTGCCTGCCTAGCATTTTCGAGTCGCAAAAATGTGACATGTCGCGATATCGTGACACTTTTGTTTCACTGCCTGCCTGGCATTTTTGAGTCGTGAAAATGCGACATGTCGCGATATCGTGACACTTTTGTTACTCTGCCTGCCTGCCCTTCTTGAGTTGCAAAAATGTGACATGTCACGATATCATGACACTTTTGTTACTCTACTTGCCTAGCCTTTTCGAGTCATGAAAATGCAACATGTCGCGATATCGTGACACTTTTTATTTCTCTTCCTTCCTGCCCTTTTCGAGTCGCAAAAAAGCGACATGTCGTGATATCGCGACACTTTTTCCTTCTTGCTCTCTCTCTTCGCTTTGGACCGCAAAAATGCTACATGTCACGAAATCGTGACACTTTTTCGTTCTTGCTCTCTCTCTTCACTTTGGACCGCGAAAATGCTACATGTCACGAAATCGCGACACTTTTTCCTTCTTGCTCTCTCTCTTCGCTTTGGACTGCAAAAATGCTACATGTCATGAAATCACAACACTTTTTATTTCTCTCTCTTTCTCCTTGCCTTGGCCAGCGAAAATACAACATGTCACGAAATCACGACACTTTTTCTTTCTCTCTCTTTCTCCTTGCTTCGGCCCATGAAAATACAACATGTCGCGAAATCGTGACACTTTTTCTTTCTCTCTCTTTCTCCTTGCTTTGGCCCACGAAAATACAACATGTCACGATATCGCGACAATTTTTCTTTCTCTCTCTTTCTCCTTGCTTCGGCCCACGAAAATACATGTGAAATCACGACACTTTTTCTTTCTCTCTCTTTCTCCTTGCTTTGGCCCGTGAAAATACAACATGTCGTGATATCGTGACACTTTTTCTCCTTGCATTTTCCCTTTTCTTCTGGCCACGAAAATGCAACATGTCGCGATATCATGACACTTTTTCTCCTTGCATTTTCTCTTCTCTTCTGGCCGCGAAAATGCAACATGTCGTGATATCACGACACTTTTTCTCCTTGCATTTTCTCTTCTCTTCTGGCCGTGAAAATGCAAAACTCTATCCAAATAGCAGATACTACACCAAAAGTGATTATAAAAGATGATATGATTAAACATGATATAATGGTTCTTAAAACCGGAGGGTTAATATGTAAGTTCCATGGATACTAACCAAGTTTTTCTAAGATTCTATATTGAATCAAAGTTGAAATGGGGATAGAATTAAAAATTACTCCATGAATTTTCTTCCAAAAGGATTTTTTCTTATTATTTTTTGCAATTCAAAAATAAGGGATAAATTAATGGATGGAGGTTTGTGGATTAGGGGTAAAGATACATTATATTTAAGACCTTTTAGTGATATTTTTTTTATCGATGCAAAAATGATTAAAAGGCTTTTGATATAATTTAGGTGAATTCCTCTAAGAGGGACCAACTACTAAGGAGATAAGGCATGTTGTATGCACTCAAATATGTTTTGCCATGGATATTTAAAAACATTTACCATAGTCGATTAGGATTAAATCTAAATTAGGATAATGTGATCAATAAGTGGATTAAGAAAACATTGCATTATGATGTCATAAATGTCATGAAACCGGGCACATGGCAAGATATTGTAAAGTGAAAGTGAAGGACAAAGAGATGGAAATTTTTGGGCATGAGGGTAGCTTTAATTCGAAACAAGGAGATCATATCATAGACGAAGCTATGTCAAATCAAGGATTTTTCACTTCTAATAATGTGACAAGAAAAACTCCTCTACACCATCAGATGGCAAAGGCCATTACAGTTCACTCAAATCAACCATTAGAAGAAAAAAATGATATGAGGGATAAGAAAGTACAATGTGCAAGTTCAAATATGGGAGGAGCTAAATATGCAAAGGAAAAGGGTAAGGTAAATTTTAAAGCAAAGGAATATGGGAAAGCGAAGGAGGTCAAACTTAATCCAAATAAATTACCTTTATTTTCCTCAAGTAACGTAACATATTCTCCATACAATAAAAATGAAAGTAGTACAAAGTGTATTTCTTGCACTTTAGGGTTCCAAGAGCAATACAATAAAGAAAATCTTATGGAGGATATCCAAGGAAATTTAGGTTTCCAGGCCAAAAAAAGAAACTAATGACTATGGAGGATCATCTATGCAATTTAGAGTTTTTAGGGAAACTTAAAGAAGAAAATGATAATGAGATTATTCCTTGCACTTTTGATTCTTTAAAGAAACATAAATCTTTAAATGATAAGTCTCATTATATGAAAAATAAAAAATAAAATAAAAGATATTAGTGAAGATGAGAGTGTTGGTGGGAATGGAAGAAGGAGAGGAAGACCATCAAACCAGGAACAAAGAGAAAAAGAAACTCAAAATGATATTGACCTAGATAGTCAAATAAAATTATCATAGGAGTTAACAATAATTTTTACATAATAGCTCTCTAACATTCCCACTTTATTTAACAAATTATTAGAATGTAGAAAACAAATTTTGTGGTTAGAGTTTTTTCTAGTTTTATTTTAATGGGTTACTTTGATTTATATGTTTCCTTGGTGATAAAAACAAGTAAATAGTAGTAAGTGAATTATAGTAATGAAATTATAAGTATTTTTTCAATTTATTATTACATTATTGTAGTTACAATACCTTAAATATTATTAATGTATTGTTTAGTAAAGCTCAAATTTGGGTTTTCTTTTAAAAGGTTGAAGAATATAATTTGTTGAGCTAAATAACATTTAATAAAAATTATAAATAAAACACTACTATAGACTTTTGGGGATGTTGTAGTGGTATATTTTTGGATATTTTATTCACGAGATCCAACTTTAAACCTTGAAATGAGAGGACCAAGACCCCGTATAAAAACCTATGCTTTTTACTCAAATACTTACTTTACACCAATCTTGAAGTATAATATATTGAGTGTCGGATAATTCTAGAGAAAAAATAGTAAATTAGTAATTGAGAATAAAGAATTCATCATATATGACAAAGAAAATGGGAACTAAACAGTGGTTGTTGTACCTATGACTAAGAGAAAAAAGAAATTTGTATCATACAACCATTGAGTACAATAACTAGTTATGGAACGAAAGGTATGGTCACCTAAAATTTTAAGCTTTTTTTTTATTGAATGCTAAAGGAATGTTCCATGTACTACCTTGCATAGAAGTAAGAAGTAAAACATGTGAAGGTTGCACAAAGGGAAAACAATATATATATAAGGTTCTACTTTATTGCTTCTATGAATGATCATTCCAAAAAAAATTGGTATACTTTGAAGAATAAAAATGATGTTTTTAAAGTATTCAAGAGATTCAAATCCACAATATATATAATTAAAACATTAAAAATTGATCATGGTGATGAGAATTGTTCCAATAAATTCAATCAATTTGGTAATGAGCAAGGGACAAGAAGACAATGGAAAACCTATATACCTCAATAAAATAGAATGACATAAAGGAAGAATAGGACAACCATGGAGATCAAAATAAGCATGGTACTAGAAAAATATTTGAATAATTATTTATGGGATGAAGTAGTTACAAGAATAGTGTATATTCTCAATACAAGTTCCATACATATAATAAAGAATATGAATCCTCATGAGGCATGATATGAAAAATATTTGATACGTCACTTGAGAATGTTTGGTTTTTTAACTTATGTTCATTTTGAGAGATGATAAAGGAAGAAGTTAGGTCCAAAGAGTAAATCATACATGTTTTAAGGCATATAGCTGATATGCCTCCAAATATGACAATGTTTAGAGATGTAATTTTTTATGAAAGGAGAGTACATGGATAGCTAGAAAAAATGCCAAGAAGAAAATTTTAACTAAATTACTTAATGTGTCACAAGTATCAAGAGGATGCATAAATATTTCTCCAAAGATACGTACAAAAGAGAATAAAATATTACAATCACATCCAAGCTTCCAAATATTGGATCAAAAGTTTGAAATCTCAAGAACAAAGACAAAACGAAAAAGAATATAATATGTTGAACTATGCACTATTATCCAATACTAAAATGGAGACATTAAATTTTGAGTAAGTAGCTGATTGTAAGGTATGGATCAAATCCATAGAAAATAATGATACTTGGGAGTTATGTGATCTTCTAAAGAACAAGAAGGTATTTGGAGTGACATGAGTGTTCAAGACCAAGTATAATAATGATGGGTAAATTAAAAGACACAAAGAAACATTAGTGATAAAGGGTATACACAACAAATTTTTATATATTATGATGAGACAGATGCACTTATTACAAGGTAAGATACAATAAAAATGGCCTTAGTCTTAATAGCCGAAAAAAGATGGACTATATATCAACATGATGTAAAAAGTGTATTCTTGAATAGAAATATTAAAGAAGTGTTTTTGAACAACCACAAGGATTTGAAGTTAAAGGTAAAAAAGGATATATCCTCAAGTTAAAATAAAAACTATATAAATTTAGACAAGCACCAAATTATGTTATTAAGGAATTCATGTATACTTCTTAAAGTTTGGATTTATGAGAAGTATGAATGATCCCACATTATACTACAAAAGGAAAGGTGATGAAATTTTGATTATTTTGTTGATTTTTATGAGCTAATTTTCATAGGAAGTTCATCAAGAATGAAAAAAGAGTTCAAGCAATCCATGATGCAAGAATTAAAAATGAGTGATTTGTGTTTGATGTATTATTTTTATACCATGGAGATACATCAAACACATGATAGAATCTTCATTTGTCAATCTAAATATGCACATGATATTTTAAAAATATTTTGCATTGAAAGTTAAAAATATATTTTGCATCATTTTATTAGAGATTTCATTGAAGAAAATAGAGCTAAATTGAAACATTTTATTTAAAATATTAGTATGTAGATAATTTTACAAATGTAGTGATAAAGAATTAGTTTATTTCACTTAGATATAAAATGGGAAATTTTCCCACTTAATCTCAAGGGGAAGAATGTTGGAAATTATGATACAAAAATTAGAACAAGGTAAGAATGGGATAAAAACTAGAAGAAGACAAGAATAATTCAAAAACTAAAATAGGACAAAACTAGAATTGCAAGTGAAAATTAAAAAAACAAAAAATAAATATTCTCACCCAAATTTGGAGAGAATGTGAAGCACTAAGAGTCTTTTAATAAAAACAAGATATATCTTGCTATATATAAGTAAAGGATATGGTAGTGAAGTCGAAAATCCATATTTAGAGATGGATGAAGTACTTTTTTGAATGTTTTTATTGTGATTTAATTTTATCTTCCTTTACTCCTTTTCATTATGTATTTTTATTATTTAGAGTGCCACAAAATATTTGAATGTTATACCTTAAATATTTTAATATACATGGGATAGTGCAACTGAGCAGTCAGCATCATCTCGTCGCAGGCGATTGGATGAGGGGGGCGATAGCAGGCGTGAAGTGGGGGCTAGTAGTAGCCGCCCTTCAGGGTCCCATAAGACCCATACTACGGGGGGTAGTTCCCGTCGCACCAATCCTGCGTGATCATGGTGGTCGACGCCTTAGGTTGGGTTTTTGGATATGATTGCGGGGTCTGAGGACCGGTTTTGTAGCCTGCGGACATCTTTTTGACGATATATATATATATATATACCGGTTTTATTGTGGTTTTTTACATGTGATGATGTGATTTTTGTTATGCATGATGGCTAATGACTATGGATGTATGCATGTTTATTTATTTTGATGAATGCTTATGTTATGATGAATGCAAATGTTTTTGATTTCTTTTTGATATGCACTTTGTATGTATACATGTGGTTTTTATTTTTTTCTTTTTTTTTTGTATTTTCTCGTGGTATTGTAAGGGTGAAAAGTAGTGCAGTTGGTTTAGAAATGTAGCTATGGTTTTCTGAGACTCAGACAGTTTTTAACTCACTAGCCATGACTGTACTTTATCTTACAAGACTTTTGAACAAGGTATGAATCGGACTTATTTTTGACCAAGCTATTTCACATCCCTGTGTGTGCAATTGAGTTCGTTATTGTGGTATTTATCAAGATACCGCCAGTTCCAGATGGGCTTTCAACCAAACCTGTACTGAGGATCACCTAATTAGCTCCACTAACTCCTTTGTTGTATTTAGTTAGATTAATATGTGGTGTTATCTAGGACGCCATAGGCTAGCTCATCCACATGCAAACATTGATCTATACACAAGTTAATGTGATAGATATATCGTCATGCGAGAAGTTTGCCGCCAGTGACCAATAGGTTATCAACCTAACCGGTACTGAAGCTTACCTCATGACCTTTTAGAATGCTGAGAGTTCCAGGGATTCAAGGTCAACTCCCTTCTTTTTTTCACTTGTATTGGGATACTTGCTCGTTTGTAGTGATAAGATCACTGCTTATTTTGATTGGTTTTTCTTTTGAGCAAGGGATTGGGGATATGGAGTGACGAAAATCACTATTGCTTGTGCCTTTTGATGTGTGCACTGTAGGATGTCAAATTTTGGAGTTTTGACGTTTTGCAAATTTTTTGATGTTTTGCAACTATTGAGAACTTATGGGTTCTTAGGGAATTGGGTAGGGAGGATGCTTGTCCTTTTGCCAACTCTCAGCATTCTTAGGGTCATTCGCACAGGGGGATGAGCAAGATAATCGTTTTGCTTTTGGTGACCTGGATTACTGTGTAGGTTTCATCTTTCGTTTACACAACTTAGGAATTGTTTTATGTGTTTTGATTTGTGTTGGGATGTTACGTAACAAGGTGTATTTCAAGTATGATTCTACCTTCGTAAAATCTGTTTGACTCGGTACATTACGGAGCTAAAGAGCAAAATGATGACTGAATCACGAAAACTCTTGATACATTAGAAGACCACTGACTCTAGTGTGGTAAAAGCAATGCATGGTGTTTTTGTTGTTTTTGTAAAATGAAACAGTGTGGAGCAAGATGGACTTAGTAGGGCAATTACAGCCTATGGTGCCTTTGACTTATGCGACCACAAATATGCAATGTATGGATGCAATGCTTAATGCAGCTACATGTTTTTGTATTTTTGATGGATTGGTTTTTGTGAATATGAATATGAGGTGCGAGAAGAGCTCTCAATTGATGAATTTGAGTATGCCTAAATATGAGATGCAAATTTTTGGTTGTTTTTTATTATTTTTTTATTTTGACCAAGTGATTGTGGACATCCTTGGAGCATTTTTGTGACCAAGTGATTGCGATAATCCTTGGAGCTTTTTGGGTGACCAAGTGATTGCGATAATCCTTGGAGCTTTTTGGTTTGACCAAGTGATTGCGATAATCCTTGGAGATTTTTTGGTTTGACCAAGTGATTGCGATAATCCTTGGAGCTTTTTGGTTTGACCAAGTGATTGCGATAATCCTTGGAGCTTTTTGGGTTACCAAGTGATTGCGATAATCCTTGGAGCTTTTTGGGTTTTGAGATTGTGATAATCCTTGGAGCTTTTTTTTGTTTGACCAAGTGATTGCGATAATCCTTGGAGCTTTTTGGTTTGACCAAGTGATTGCGATAATCCTTGGAGCTTTTTTGGTTTGACCAAGTGATTGCGATAATCCTTGGAGCTTTTTGGGTTTTGACCAAGTTATTGCGATAATCCTTGGAGCTTTTTGGTTTGACCAAGTGATTTTACGGATCCTTGGAGCATTTTTGGGATATGGCTCTCTTAGATATAAAATGGTCGCAAATGACTGATATTCAAGGGTTCTGTTTCCTTGATACCATCAAGAGAAGCTAGCCGGTACGTCTCGGGTCCTATTTTGCTATCAATGACATATGGACCTAACCAATTTTTCGTGAACTTGTCCCTTAGGTGGGACGAAAAATTAGAGTTATGTTGGTTTTCCTTCAAAACCAAATCACCAACCTGAAAGTCCCTTAGGTGAACTTTCATGTTGTAAGCTTTCTTAAGCCGCTCTTGGTAGATACGTAAGTGCTCGAGAGCATTAACGCGTCGTTCTTCAAGCAACGTAAGTTGGTCTAACCGAGCCTACCGTGCAGTGTCATCATCGATGAACTCCTGCATTGATATGCGAAGGGAAGGAATTTCCAACTCGAGAGGCATTACTGCCTCTGAGCCATACAGGAGCGAAAATGGAGTTGCCCCAGTTGGCATCCGAACGCTAGTGCGGTAAGCCCAAAGGGCAAGTGGGATTTGTATGTGCCAATCCTTATGACTGTCTGCGACTATCTTTTTAAGGATGGCCACTAGTGTTTTGTTTGATGCCTCTGCTTGCCTGTTTGCTTGCGGATAATAGGGCGTTGAAAAGTTGTGCTGAATTTTGTACTTTGTGGTCAAAGCACGCATGTCTTTGTTCTTGAATGATGGCCCATTATCCTATATTATTTTGGATGGAATACCAAAACGACATATGATGTTATGCAAGATGAACTCCACAATGCGGGGTCCTTTCGTTGAGGTTAACGGAATTGCTTCCACCCATTTAGTAAAATACTATGTGGTCGTTATGATAAACGTGTGACGGCCTGACAATGCAGGGGAGATCTTTCTGATTAGATCGAGGCCCCACTGCAAAAATGGCCAAGCAGACTGGACTGTCTGTAGGGCCTAGGAAGGTACATGCATCAAATTGGCATGATGTTGACATTTCACGCACTTCTTGACATATGCGCAACAATCTCGCTCTAAAGATGGCCAATAATAGCCCATGCGAAGAATGCGCTTTGCGATGGCCATACCACTAAAGTGACCACCACATGTACCATCGTGCGCTTGGGCGACTGCCCAAGTGGACTCTTTCTGGTCCAAACAACGAAGAAGAATTCCGTCATAGCTATGACGATACAAAATGTCTCCTATCAAGACATACTTAGCCGCTTTCTTCTTGAATGTTCGTTTTGCGACGTGCGTCAATCCAAAGGGAAGATTACCTAACTTGAGGTAGTCTCTAATGGGTAAATACCAATCCTGTTGATCAGAAACATCGACAGTATGAACAACCAATACCTTTCAAAGTTCTTCCCTAACAAATGCTGAATGGGATAGAACTTGTAAGAATAGTGTTGTGTTGCTATTAGTGGGAGTGGGGGAAAACAAGGACTCCCAGTTGGCACATTTCATACGATCTCGGATTCGAAAGAACTTATCCGAGGATGGTTCAATCTGGATCATGTGGATTCCTGACGTCAATTCTGAGCTTGTGCACTCTATCGTGGATTGCGATAAGGTTTTGACTTGAATAGTTGTCATATCATCGGAAAGGTCTTGCGGGATTAGTGACCCCAAGGAAGCCATTGTGTCCGCAAAACGATTCGATGATCGAGGGAGTGCCTCGATGTCATACCACTCAAGTTTTGCCAGGAATTTGTCCACGAGGGCTTTGTAAGCCTTCATAATTGGGCATTTGCATTGATATACCCCTTTGAATTGATTGACTATTAACAGTGAATCACCAAATATGTTTAGTCGTTTGATGTTCATGGCGATTGTTGTCTGAAGACCTAGGAGCAAGGCTTCATATTCTGCATTATTTTTGGTGCACTGGAAGTTTAATTTAAATGACAGGGGCATTGGAGCACCCTACGGTGTGAAGAATACAATTCCCACACCACCACCTTGCTCACATTTAGAACCATCAAAGAATAGGGTTATGTCGACTTGTGACTCAGGCTCATCAAAATCTGGTGATTCTGAGACATGGAAGACCCCATCATCGGGTAGTTCTATGACCAGAGGCTGATCATCTTCAAGAGGAGCCTCTGCTAGTTGATCAGCTATGACTTGTACTTTGATAGATTTTTGCCCAATAAACTCAATGTCAAATTCCATCAACAACATGATAAATTTTGTCGTGCGACTACTATGATAAGTACGACTCATCATGTATCACAATGGATTCTCCTTAGACACAACATACGTAGTGTTGCTCAGCATGTAGTGGCGTAGCCTTTTGGTAGCAAACACCACTGCCAAGCAGAGTTTTTCAATGTATGCATAGTTAAGTTCGTAACTGACCAGGGTGCGACTAAGATAGTAAGTAGCCTATTCTTTGTGAAGTTAATTCTTCTGGGCTATATTAGATTAGAATAATTGTTTCTACTTTTCTTAACTATTTAGATATATTTCGTGTATATTTAAAAAAAATATATATCAAAGAATTATATACTCCATCAATAATTTTATATTTATATACTTTTAAGAAAATTATATATCCAAAAAATAAAGAAAAAAAACATTACCACTAATTATAATAATCAATGCTCTAAAGTAAGACTACTTAATAAAATTGGTATTGAAATTCAATTAAATATCCTAATTTATAAAATTAAAATAAAATTCCATTATAAATTCTTTTATTTTTTAAATTCCATTAGATATCCTAATTTATAACATGAAAATTAAATTATTTTATAAATTCACTTTTAACTACAAAGTTTAGGCTTCTTTTTTTATTTTATTTTTTAATTTTAAGTTTTTTTTTTTTTTTAAGTTTAAGATTCTTTTTTAATTTTTTTTATAAGTTTGAGGTTATCTTTGCTTCAAGAATAACTTCTCCTATTTTTAAGAAGTTATTCTCTACTAAAAGGGCCAACCACGTGAAGGTGGAAGCTTATCTGGCCTCCCCTACCCTATCCATCCCATCTTCACTCATCGTCCGCTACCAACCCCGTCCTTACTCGTCAACTACCCTCACTCATCATCCTACTTCCAATCTTATCTATTATTAATTATTTCAATCTCATTTAATTATTAATTATTTTATACTGATAAAAAGTGTAGTAGTGAAAGTGATAAGAATTTTAAAGGTTAATTTTGTAAGAGCTACATACTTACATTACGATATTGTTAAAAAATTTATCTATAATAAGTTAATTATATAGTATTTGCAAACATGATTAAATAATTTTATAAAGTTAAATGCAATTACAAGACTTTAGAGCAACTATGAAGATTTTAAATATACAAGTACAATTGTTTGAATGTTAACTACATTAAACTTTATTAATGTGTAATTGCATTTATAAAAACATATATTAGTTGCATATAAATTTTCATAAATATAATTGTGAACTAGAATTGTTTAGAAAACTTACAATCTAGACAAGTGTTTATTTAAATATGAATAACATGTCAATTGCTTGATATAAACATCAGAAATTATTTGATATAAGTCTAAAGTGAATGTTTATAACTTATAAATGTAATTTGTACATAAATTCATGGAGACAAATATTATTGGTGTAAAAATTTGTAAATGCAAAATAATGTGGATCATATTTGTCTTCATTTACCCAATATGTTAATTGTCTTCCATAAAAATGTGTAATTAATAAAAAATTAAATAAGTCAACATATAGCTTATACATGTGAATGCTAATTAGGCATAAATTCAAAATTATTAAAATATGTAAATGTGGTTTATACATTGAATGTTAGTTATACATAGATGCTAGAATACAAAAATATTAGTTGCATAAAACTTTGTAATTGTGCTCATGAATGTGAAATACATTTGGGTCTTATATAAATATTTATTTAATATTTAAAACATGTTAGTGTTTCATATTTAAAATTAATTTACAAAAATTATACAATTACAAAGAGTTTATATATGTGATTTTGTGCATACATATTTAAATACAAATATTTATTTCACAAAAGTAAGTGAATATACATAACATGTTAATTGTAATGTGGTATATGATACTGTATTATATTACAAAAATGTCTAGTTACAGAAAGCTTTGTAATTATACTCGTGAATGTGAAATATATATGGGGGTCATATAAGTATTTTTCTTAAAGTACAAAACAAAATTTTAAGTGTTTAATTATTTAAAAAATAATTTACAAAAATTATGCAATTGCAAATAGTATATATGTGAGTTTGTGCATAAATCTATAGATACAAATGTTTATTGCACAAAATTTAATGAACATGCATAAGATGTTAATTGTAGTGTTGTATATTATAGTGTATTATAATACAAAAAAATTTAGTTTCATAAAGCTTTATAATTGTACTTATGAATGTGAAATACATATGGGCCATATAAATGTTTCTATGAATGTACAAGACATGTTTTTAGGTGTAGTATTTAAAAATTATTTTTAAAAAATATGCAATTGTAATTAGTTTATATATGTGAGTTCGACATAAATATATAAATACAAATGTTTATTGCACAAAAGTTAGTGAATGTACTTTACATGTTAATTGTAGTGTTGTACATGTTAGTCTATTAACAAACATGATTGTAATTAGTTTACACATGAGAATATGAATAGTGCATAAATTCATGAATGAAAATGTTGATTATAAACAAGTTGATGTATAAGAAAACTTTGACTTGCAGAAAAATGATCATATGATTGTTCATTTGAATAATAAATGTAAAATTTTGCTTTGAATGCAAATTATAAATAATATTTGAATAAATATATTACGAAAAGAAAAGAAAATCTAAAAAAAAAGAAAAAAAAATAGACAAGACAATAGACCTCAAGAAAATAGTCGTGGCCAATGACTATTCCTTAGGCCTTGGAAAGGGGCTTTAACCCCTCTCCTCAAAAAAAATAAATTTTATTATCATTATATACTTGTAAATATATACATAAAAACAATAATTTTGGTTTTTTTAAAAAAAGCTTTCCTCTATAACTAAACTAAAAATATACAACATTTGTTTACTTTGCTTCATTTCTTCTTCCTGGCTTCTTTTGGAAGAAAATGCGCCCTGCAATTACAAAACAATAAAAATAGGATATATATATATATATATTTATTGATGCAAGCATGAAAACAAAGTATTCATTGGCTTTTGTACAACATATTAACTAATAAATAGATCATTCAAAACATAAAAGTACTACACCTCATGATATTTACATCTGGTTACAACTCTTCCTTTCGAAATTAGGTTTGTATATTTTCTGCAAAATAACTAAAACAAATACAGTTATAAAACAAAACATCATTTTTGATATTTAATTTTTTAAATAACTCTATAAAAATAATAATTTTTTTTTATTAATTCATATTTTTGTCATAAAATTTAGACCTAATAAAATCTATAATATAAGATAATTTAATATTTTTCATAGTAATAATTAGTATATATATTATGAATTATATGGCTAAAACAGCGTAAGAATGTTATAATTAAAAACTACACCCACAAACGAAAAAAAAAAAAAAACATGGCTCCACGAACCTGTGATTTTGGAGGCAACGCAATCAATCACCGCAACGAATCCAGCAGCAACAGCCTGTAACATCGATGCATTTTGTAAAAATCTTAAAAGCCAAGTCCATTTTAAACTTTTGTTCATAAAAATTTATCTGCACTTTTAAAAGAACACATCCAATCAATGCGGTTTAGCAGTACACTTCTGAAATTATTCGTGACAAACTACGAATAGAAATAATGGTAAACAATCATTTTCAGCTATTTTCATGGTATCATGCTAAAGAAAAAGAAAGGAACCTGAAAACATCTAAAAGTCTAAATTTGTTCGTGACAAACTACGAGTAAAATTCCTTTATAAGGCGGTGGCATCACAACCCCGACAGGCAGCATCCCCACTAGTTTTGGACCGACTAGCTCCTTCAACAGCACATACAGTGGCTCCGCATCAGCCTTTCAATATCTGTGCTCATCGCTTAAATTCCTCTATATGTCGCCTATTAACATGAAATCTTATACCTTCTCATTGTTTACTAGTGCCATTTGCTGCAAGTATACTCTGGCTAAAGGAGGCTTATACAGAAAAATGCACATCTCATTCAGGTATTTCGGAAGAAGATGCATCTGAGTTGGTTGCATGCCATTAAGGTCTCTGTCTATTTTTTTTAGAGACTCGTAGGGAACATTTGTTTTCAAATTTTCTGTGTATATTTTAGACTTTGTTGAGGAACCTCTCTCGTCATTGCCTGCTCATCAGTAATTATTGGGTAGGAGTTTAGATTCTATATCATCAGCACTAAACTAGTAAGCTAGTATTTATAAAGTCCTGTTCCCAAGGATTGTTTTAACTTTTCAAAGAAAGAAGACATTGTCACACAGCATTAAGGTGTCCCACTAATTGACTTTGTGCAGCATATGGGTTTCTTTGTTTTCATTTTGGTCTATGGAATTTAGATTTTAAAAAAATAAAACCCTTTCCATGCGTTTACTCATGTGAAAAAATAAGGAAAAATATTATTTAAAAATACTAATAATTTTATTACAATTAACAATTCAAAACCACTAATACCATAAAGTTATAATTAATTTAAACCAACAAAACTATAGAAGTTAAAAGTTATAAAATATTTAAACCATCCAAACTGTAGAGAAATAATAAAACTAAAAAAACACAAAAATTATTAAAAAAACAAAATAAATTTGTCAATAATATACTAATTTAAAAATTAAAAGTAAAATATAAATATAAATTTTAAAAAGTGATAAATGAAATTTTATATACTAAAAATTATAGAAAGTAAAATAAAATTATCAATAAAATATTAAATAAAAGTTATTAAAATAGATAAATTTAAATACTATAAAATAATAAAGAAATTTTGATATACCTTCCGCTCATGTAGAGGGGTTGGAGAGCAAGTGGGTAGTTAAAACTCTCCAAAGCCCAGGTTCAAATCTCTCCCCTCACATGTTGCGGATATGTTGTATATAAAAGGTTCTTCATCACAAAAAATATATATATATATAAAAAATTTAAATAGAATTTTACAACTAAAATATCTAAACCAATCAAATAAAACAAATCTGAAAATCTTAGTGTATATATAACATTTAAGTTTCATAATATACATTAAAACTATTAATTATTTTTACTTTAAAATAAAATAAACATAAATATCATTATATTACTTATTAATAATATATGAAAATTATCTAAAATATAAAAAATAATACATTAAATTTTACAAATATTTATTTAAAAAAATAAATTAAGAATAAGTACATATAAAAAAAATTCCATAAAAAAATTCAAGTCAAATATCAAAGAATTTACCTGTCATTTTTTTTAGTTTTGCTTGATCTCCTACTGTACTCAACCTTCTTTAAAATTCTTACTCCCTCTTTAAAAAAAAAACCGATAAAATTTAAAATAAAATAAACAAACCCTTCATAAACCCTCTGTAAAATTTAAAACAAACAAAATAGTTGAAATAAGCAAAAAAAAAAAAAAAAAAAAAACCATTTAAAAAACATAAAACCCTATTGAAATCCTGAAACTGTAAAAATAAATTGAAAAAAAATAACATGGCGCCATGCTCAAAAATAAAAACAAAATTCATCTATTAAACGAAAAAAACAATGAAAATGAAAATAGACCCACCTCCCTACTCTCTGCCCTGGCTACGCTGCCCTCCCTGTTCTCTGCCCTACGGCTGTGCTTCCCTCATTCTTCTGCCTCTGCTCTCTGCCCTGCGGCTGTGCTTCCCTCGTTCTTCTGCCTTTGTTGCCTCTGCTGCCTCTGCTCTCTGCCCTGCGGTGAGGCTAATTATGAAATACGTTTCCAAATAAGAGCTTCTTCCAACTTTACCGTATTTTAATTATGAAATACGTTTCCAAATTTAATTTCATTCTTCTGTGTGGTGAGGCTGTTGCTTCACCTTAAAATTTAACATCCAGCTTGTTGTACAAGCTTCTGACAGAAACTTATTTTTTCAAATGAACTTACCTAACGGCTCTCTAACGGTTTTTTTTTTCTCCGTGGTGAGGCTGTCGCTTCACCTTACCCACTCCGCCAGCTCAACGCAAACTTTGGAATAGGAGCCTCTTCCAACTTTACCGTACTTTTATTATGAAATATGACTTTTATAATTTGACTTCCAACTTGTTGTGCAAGCTTCGAGATGGAAGCTTATTTTTTCAAATGAACTTACCTAACGGCTCTCTAACGGTTTTTTTTATTATTTTTCTTTTTCTTTTTATTTTACAAATTATTATTTTTATTAATTTTAGTTTTTAATTGTGAGGGGTGAATGTAGTTTATGGCTTCCACGGGTAGTTATTAATCTACTCGTGGAAGTTGTTTTCGAAGCGTATTTTTTCAAATGAACTTACCTAACGGCTCTCTAACGGTTTTTTTTTTTTTTCATTTTACAAATTATTATTTTTATTAATTTTAGTTTTTAATTGTGAGGGGTGAATGTAGTTTATGGCTTCCACGGGTAGTTTTTAATCTACCCGTGGAAGTCGTTTTCTACATTCGCCCCTCAAAACAAAATAAATTTAAATTTTTTTATGGGCTATTTGGAAGTCGTTTTTTTTTTTTTTTTTTTTAATAATGAATTATTTATGATTTATAATTTTGGCTAGGTGTAATTATTTTAATTAATTATATAGAACAATACATGTTTTAATTTATTGTATTATGAATTTTTAATGGTATTATAACACCTTGAATATTAATTATGTATTATTTAGTAAAATTTGAACTTAGGTTTCTTTCTTAAATGTTGAAGAATATAATAAATTGATAAATGTTATAAGTAAAATTATTACTCTTATTTTAGATGCGTAATTTTATGCTTTTGGGTTTTCATTCACCAGACCCAAGTTTATACCCTAAAATGAGGGGACCAAGATTTCTTATAAAAATCTACACTTTAATTCAAAATTTGTGTCTCGTGAGGAATATTGTATTGGTATGGGACCACGACCCTTTTCAAACAAACATATTTTACCTTAAAAAATTTGCACACAAAGATATAGGTCGATTGGTAGCATTTGAGTGTTTGTCAATGGGTTAACCTAGTTAGATTTGTTAGTCTCACAATGACACTGAGAGGGGGGGTGAATCGGTGTAGCTCTTTAAAACTTAAATCTTCAACTCTTAAATTCGAAACAATGAAAACTTAAAACCAAGTAAAGCAAATATAACAAGAGAGCATCACACAACACAATATGTATTGAGGTTCACCAATTTGGCTACTCCTCAAAAATTGATTGTTTGGACTCCCATCCAAATCTAGCCTTTGTAAAGCAACAACTTTACAATCAATTTACCAGCACCCACTGGAAGGAGCACTAACCCTTGGTTTATCTATACTAACAGAAAGGAGCACCAACCCTTGATTTATCTGCACCAATAGAAAGGAGCACCAACCCCTGATTTACCAGCACCAACTGGAAGAAGCACCAACCCTTGATTTATCTACACTAACAGAAAGGAGCACCAACCCCTTATTTATCTGCACCAACAGAAAGGAGTACCAACCCCTGATTTATCTGCACCAACATAAAGGAGCACCAACCCCTGATTCCAAGCACCAACTTGAACTTTTTGAAGCTCGAAGATTGACATAAAAATACCTTCACTTTTACAAGACCCTGACTGGTCTATTGCTTACTCAACATCGCCCATAATTCACAAAACACACATCCTTCTCGCTCGCCTGTCGCGTGCCTCTTGCTCTCCTTTCGCTCTCTTCTCGCGCTCCTCTTGCACACTTCACCGAATAAATTCTCCAACTAAAATTCTCCAAGCAACGCTCCTTTTATAACCATATTGTCTCTTTGTAACTCCAGTTTTAACTCCTCCTTTCATTTCTCATACGCCACTTGTCAATTGTAACGCCTTCTATATGTAACTCCTTTTGTATATATAGAGTAGGCATTTCATCAAACACGTTACATGCAACGAATTGACACCATATACTCCTACCATGACTGTTCGTCTTCTCGATCATGACTATTCATTTTCTCCTTTGTGCATGCATGCGTTTTGATTTTTGAAAAAGCTTTTCATTTCTATTTTGATGACTGTTTGTTTTCTCCTTCTTTGACTGTTCATTTTCTCCACCACGACTGTTCATTTTCTCCTTCTTTGACTGTTTGTTTTCTCCACCATGACTGTTCGTTTTCTCCTTCTTCAAATTTTCATTTTCTCCACCATGACTGTTCGTTTTCTCCTTCTTCGACTGGAGAAAATCTTTGACTATTATTTTTCTCCATATGGGCATGCATCCGCTTCTTTCCACATGAAACGTCTATCTTAAATGATTTCAAATCATTAAATATTCTTTATGGGTCCACGTCACTATGTAGTCTTCAGTTTCACCATCCTGGTCTTCAGTCGCAAAAATGTGACATGTCGCGATATCACAACACTTTTTTTTCACTGCCTACCTAGCCTTTTTGAGTTGCAAAAATGCGACATGTCGCGATATCATGACACTTTTGTTTCACTGTCTGCCTGGCCTTTTCGAGTCATGAAAATGTGACATGTCGTGATATTACGACACTTTTGTTACTTTGTCTGCCTGCCCTTCTTGAGTCACGAATATGCGACATGTCGTGATATCGCGACACTTTTGTTACTCTGCCTGCCTGGCCTTTTTGAGTCACGAAAATGTGACATGTCGCAATATCGTGACACTTTTTCTTTCTCTTCCTTCCTTCCCTTTTCGAGTCATGAAAATACGACATGTCGCGATATCACGACACTTTTCCTTCTTGCTCTCTCTCTTCGCTTTGGACTGCAAAAATGCTACATGTCGTGAAATTGCGACACTTTTTCCTTCTTTCTCTCTCTCTTCGCTTTGGACCGCAAAAATGCTACATGTCACAAAATCTTGACACTTTTTCCTTCTTGCTCTCTCTCTTCGCTTTGGACCACGAAAATGCTACATGCCACGAAATCGGGACACTTTTTCTTTCTCTCTCTTTCTCCTTGCTTTGGCTTGCGAAAATACATGTCACAAAATCGTGATACTTTTTCTTTCTCTCTCTTTCTCCTTGCTTCGGCTCGCGAAAATACATGTTGCGATATCATGACACTTTTTCTTTCTCTCTCTTTCTCCTTGCTTCCGACCGCAAAAATACAACATGTCACAAAATCATGACACTTTTTCTTTCTCTTTCTCCTTGCTTTGGCTCGCAAAAATACAACATGTCGCGATATCGCGACACTTTTTCTCCTTGCATTTTCTCTTCTCTTCTGGCTGCAAAAATGCAACATGTCGTGATATCACGACACTTTTTCTCCTTGCATTTTCTCTTCTCTTCTGTTCGTGAAAATGTAACATGTCGCGATATCATGACACTTTTTCTCGTTGCATTTTCTCTTCTCTTTTGGCCACGAAAATGCAACATGTCACGATATTGCAACACTTGTTCTCCTTGCATTTTCTCTTCTCTTTTGGCCGTGAAAATGCAACATGTCGCGATATCATGACACTTTTTTCCCTTTGTTTTTTCACTTCTCTTTTGGCTGCGAAAATGCAACATGTCGCGATATCGCGACACCTTTTTTCCCTTTGCTTTTTCGCTTCTCTTTTGCATATGGGCCACTTCGGTCTTCTTGGACAACTTGTAACAACTTCACCCAAACATCAAAAACATCCTCATAAGCATTTAACATCACTGTACATACTCTGAGTAACCTCTGAACTCCTATCCACTGCATCAACCGATCTATCTGACTGTGTTGACAATAATGACAATATCGTCGCATCCTTGCTCAACAATCTCCCCCTTTGGAATTGTTGGCAACACACATGCAATATCCTATAACTCTTCTCGAATTTCTTGTAACTCTTCTACAATTTCCTGTAACTCTTCTCCCCCTTTGACAACAATACCAAAAGGGCTGCTGTAAACTCCCCCTGAGTCCATGCACAACATTCTCAGGCAAAAATTATTACACTTAGCAAAAATCACAAATATGAGCAAAAAGATAAACAAATACACAAATGCTCCCCTTGAGAATGTGATCCCGATGGCTAGTCAATTCTTGGGAAGCGTGACCACTCCCAATGTATTGCGAAGGTACTCAAAGACTTTCTTGGGTAACTATTTTGTGAAGATATCCGCTACTTGCTCTGTTTTTGGAACAAAATCCAACTTAACCTCACCTTTCACAACTTTCTCCTACGTATAGCACGTTGTCGTTGTAATATATTCTGCCTCTGCTATGGATAAGGAGACTGACTCTAGTTTCTTACTATGCCACGCGACCAACCTGTCTCTAAGATAGAATGCACCTCCACTGGTACTCTTTCTGTCATAAAGTCTTCTTGGATAAGCACTCTAATCTCTACTCATCATATTATAATTCTTGTTGTACCTTGCTTTTACTTATTTAGTATAGCTTGATCCTTTTGACTACCACCTCCTCCGTGACTGATGACTTTGCCTCGCATTCATTGTGTAGTTCAATGTCTCTGGTTTCTAATGGCTACCATGAATTTTTTCATTGCCTACGCAGGTATTGACAGTGGACTGTTACCTCTAGCATTGGAACCTCAATCTACACATAGTCATCAACACTCAGTATTATACTTCTTGCTAGTGCATATGTTAGGGCTACTCAATGTCTTAAATGAACGTTCTTCACATGATTCCAAGAAGCATTTCTCCTCACTACAATCAAGGGATTCCTCGGGCAATATCTCACATTCCTCAAATAATGCAAGACTTTCTTAGGTGCATAGGCATCTTGTCCTCCTTGGAGCTTCACCACCTGGGTGTTATTCTCTTAATGTATCTACATTGCATGTGCCACTTGGCACTCTTGACGAATTGGGTTCTAGTGCTAATGTTTGCTTTGACTCTGGCATCTCTTTGATAACGGCTACTTCTTTAGAGAAAATTAATGCTCTCTTATACCGAACGATGTGTTGTATTTTTGGTTAAGAAACACACGCCTTCCCACCTACACGTTGGTAGTAATTTTCATAATTATCATGAAGAGCTTTACCATAGTCCTCCCTCGATATTGGTAGATGAATCAAGACATACTCACAACATAGATTCTATTTTATCTACAGATTGGGAATGTTACAGGCTTCAAAACCAGCACCTGCCAGCTTATGCTTCCATGACACAATGACCTGTGCTACATGTTCTATCTCAGATAACACCTATCAACTGTCGCATCGAAAACCTAGTTTTTCACCATGTTGTTCTACTAAAGCACATCAGTTTGACACTATCTGCTATTGTAACCACCATTACCAGAGAGATTTTACAATAATAATAAAAATATGGCTCTGTCAAGCCAATGTCTCATGCTCCTGCTTATTACCTCCACAAATATCTACATGAATTGAAACACATTTTGACAACTATACGACAACTCCCCCTAAATACTTGCCTTTCATCCTTAGATAACCAAACAACATAGGAGCATTAAAATAAAACTTTAAGATTGCTCCCCCTGAGGATGTGCTACCTGGAGTTGCTTAGTGCAATAGAGGAGTAGTCTCCTTCGGTCCAAGGAGACACGATTTCCTCTGCTTCTTTCTTTCTCCAATATTTCTTGAACTTGGGCTTTAGTTTTTCAAATGCATCCCTATTTTGAACCTTTTCGTGAACTTGAACATTTCTCTTGGGTGGTTGTCTCTTGTGCATCCTTGATGGATGATTATTTTCCTTTCTTTGATGCACATGATTTCTTCCCCGTCTGTGTTGCATTTTTTACGTCTGATGAAATCTACTATCTTGCCTTAGATTAGATACAAAAGTTCTTGGACAAAACCTTGCTATGTGCCCATGACCATTACATTTAAAACATTGCACATGGTGTTCAACCGGAATAACAGATGTATTTCTACCAGCATAACTCTTTGATCTATTATTCAATCCATAATAAATTGCCTTGTGACCATAATGATTACATCTAAAACAATAGCCATTAAAAGCATTATTATGAATAAAGTGAGAGTGATAGAACCTCTTTTGTTGTGGTTGCTTTACTATAGATATCCTTTGATATTTTCTTCCTTTTGAAGATTCAACTTCAGACTTTTCTTTCTTCGATCCTTCAATAGTGAACTTCTTCTTCTTTGCATATTTGGAAGATGAAGGTTGTTCAACTTTACATCCAATACCAAGATTAGACATGGGGCTTCTTTGTTGCCTTATCATTTTATCTAGCAACTCTGTGCTCTTCTCAAATTTGATATTTGTATTGGCCTCTTCTAGTTGTTTCCTTAATAAAACAATCTCCTCTTCTTGTTTGCAGCAAACAATCTCTTTCTCATTGATCTGTGACCTGAGAGTTTCTTCAATCCTTTTGGACTCTTCTACTTGCATCTTTAGATCATTAAAAACTTTGTTAGATTCCTCTTCACATTTGCTACATACATCGACTTTATCATCCAGGTGTGACTTTAAGGCTTCTTTTATTTTCTTGGCTTTATGAATTTGTAAGAAGAGATCTTTGATCTTATCCCCATATTCTTCCAAATTTTTGAACAATATTCTGTTCTTTTTATTTCTATATTCAACTCTTCAACTACAGTGATCAACCCACCTTCTAGATATACTTCAGCCTCAAGGTTTTCATCATATACTTCAGAATTCACTCCTTCAACCTTTTTTAGTTTAATTTTCTCTTCCACAGGAACTGAAACTGACTGAGATACCTTATTTGAGGATCTATTCTTCTTACCCATTGCGTACTAGTCCAAAATCAACCCTAGCTGATTTAGCCTGATAAGGGAAGCTAGCTCTAATACCAATTGTTAGTCTCACAATGACACTAAGAGGGGGGGTGAATCAGTGTAGCTCTTTAAAACTTAAATCTTCAACTCTTAAAGTCAAAACAATGAAAACTTAAAACCAAGTAAAGCAAATATAACAAGAGAGCATCACACAACACAAGATGTATCGAGGTTCACCAATTTGGCTACTCCTCAAAAATTGATTGTTTGGACTCCCATCCAAATCTAGCCTTTGCAAAGCAACAACTTTACAATCAATTTACCAACACCCACTAGAAGGAGCACCAACCCCTGATTTATCTGTATTAACAGAAAGGAGCACCAACCCCTAATTTATTTGCACCAACAGAAAGGAGCACCAACCCCTGATTTACCAGCACCAATTAGAAGGAGCACCAACCCTTGATTTATCTGAACTAATAGAAAGGAGCACCAACCTCTTATTTATCTACACCAATAGAAAGCATCACCAACCCCTGATTTATCTACACCAACAGAAAGGAGCACCAACCCTTGATTCCAAGCACCAACTTGGAATTTTTGAAGCTCGAAGATTAACATAAAAATGCCTTCACTTTTACAAGACCCTGACTGGTCTATTGCTTACTCAACATCGCCCACAATTCATAAAACACACATCCTTCTCGCTCGCCTATCATGCGCCTCTCACTCTCTTCTCGTGCTCCTCTTGTGCACTTGACCGAATAAATTCCCCAACTGAAATTCTCCAAGCAACGCTCCTTTTATAACCATATTGTCTCTTTGTAACTCCAGTTGTAACTCGTCCTTTCATTTCTTATATGCCACTTGTCAATTATAACGCCTTCTATATGTAACTCCTTTTATATATATAGAGTAGGCATTTCGTCAAACACGTTACATGCAACAAATTGACACCATATACTCCTACCATGACTGTTCGTATTCTCGATCATGACTGTTCGTTTTCTCCTTTGTGCATGCATGCGTTTTGGTTTTCAAAAAAGCTTTTCATTTCTATTTTGATGACTATTCGTTTTCTCCTTCTTCGACTGTTCATTTTCTCCACCATGACTATTCATTTTCTCCTTCTTCGACTATTCGTTTTCTCCACCATGACTATTCATTTTCTCCTTCTTTGACTGTTCGTTTTCTCCATATGGGCATGCGTCCGCTTCTTTCCACATGAAATGTCCACCTTAAATGATTTCAAATCATTAAATATTCCTTATGGGTCCACGTCACTATGTAGTCTTCAGTTTCACCATCCTGGTCTTCAGTCATGAAAATGGGACATGTTGCGATATCGTAACACTTTTGTTTCACTGCCTGCCTAGCATTTTTGAGTCACGAAAATGTGACATGTTGCGATATCGTGACACTTTTGTTTCACTGCCTACCTGGAATTTTTGAGTCATGAAAATGCGACATGTCGCGATATCGTGACACTTTTGTTACTCTACCTGCCTGTCCTTCTTGAGTTGCAAAAATGTGACATGTCACGATATCGTGACACTTTTGTTACTCTGCCTGCCTAGCCTTTTTGTGTCGTGAAAATGCAACATGTCACGATATCGCGACAATTTTTATTTCTCTTCCTTCCTGCCCTTTTCGAGTCACAAAAAAGCGACATGTCACGATATCGCAACACTTTTTCCTTCTTGCTCTCTCTCTTCGCTTTGGACCGCAAAAATGCTACATGTCACGAAATCGTGACACTTTTTCCTTCTTGCTCTCTCTCTTCACTTTGGATCACGAAAATGCTACATGTCACGAAATCGTGACACTTTTTCCTTCTTGCTCTTCTTGCTCTCTCTCTTCGCTTTGGACCGCAAAAATGCTACATGTCACAAAATCACAACACTTTTTATTTCTGTCTCTTTCTCCTTGCCTTGGCCCGCGAAAATACATGTCGCAAAATCATGACACTTTTTCTTTCTCTCTCTTTCTCCTTGCTTCAGCCCACAAAAATACAAAATATCGCAAAATTGTGACACTTTTTATTTCTCTCTCTTTCTCCTTGCTTTGGCCCACGAAAATACAACATGTCACGATGTCGCGACAATTTTTCTTTCTCTCTTTCTCCTTGCTTCAGCCCGTGAAAATACATGTTGTGAAATCGCGACACTTTTTATTTCTCTCTCTTTCTCCTTGCTTTGGACCGCAAAAATACAACATGTGATATCGCGACACTTTTTCTCCTTGCATTTTCCCTTTTCTTCTGGCCACGAAAATGCAACATGTCGCGATATCATGACACTTTTTCTCCTTGCATTTTCTCTTCTCTTCTGGCCGCGAAAATGCAACATGTCATGATATCACGACACTTTTTCTCCTTGCATTTTCTCTTCTCTTCTGGCCGCGAAAATGCATCATGTTGCGATATCGCGACACTTTTTTCTCCTTGCATTTTCTCTTCTCTTCTGGCCGCGAAAATGCAACATGCCGCGATATCGCGAGAATTTTTCTCCTTGCATTTTCTCTTATCTTTTGGCCGCAAAAATGCAACATGTCGCAATATCGCGACACTTTTTTCCCTTTGTTTTTTCGCTTCTCTTTTGGCCACGAAAATGCAACATGTCGCGATATCGTGACACTTTTTTTCCCTTTGCTTTTTTGCTTCTCTTTTGCATATGGGCCACTTTGGTCTTCTTGGACAACCTATAACAACTTCACCCAAACATTAAAAACATCCTCATAAGCATTTAACATCACTGTACATACTCTGAGTAACCTCTGAACTCCTATCCACTGCATCAACCGATCTATCTAACTGTGTTGACAACAATGACAATACTGTCGCTGCACCTTGCTCAACAAGATTCTCTAAAATGTCAGGGTTTGATTGACTTTATCTTTACCCAATTGCCTAGGGATTATATAATGTTCCTATGCAAAAAAAAAAAATACTCTATCATTTTAATGATATTGTACAAAGTTTTATAATTTATTTAAAAATTATTTTTATTTTAAAGTAATAATAAAAATATAGTGCAAGTTGGAAGTGAGTGCGATTGGAAGGAGTGTATCCGTAAGTGAGTGTGAGTTGAGAGTGAATGCATCCAGAAGCGATTGTGAGTGCAACCGAAAGTGAGTGATAGTGTGAGTGTAAAATAAACGTGAGTGCAATCACGTGCGAGTTGGGAGCAAAGAGGAAGTGTGACAAGAAACAAGAAGTAGAAAGTAAAGTGAAATCAAGGAACAACTACTATTTCTTGTTTCAGATCTTAAGAGAATTTAAAAGATTTAGTTGAAGAAAATCTAGGTAACATGGAAAGAAAGTCATTTTTGAAAGTCCTTACTAAAAGTAAGAATGACCTAGTTGGAAGTATGGATACCATTGCTAGGAATAAGGGAAAGAGTGAATCTATGCCAAACTCTATCCAAGTAGCAGATACTACACCAAAAGTGATTATAAAAGATTATATGATTAAACATGATATAATGGTTCTTAAAACCAGAGGGTTAATATGTAAGTTCCATGGATACTAACCAAGTTTTTCTAAGATTCTATATTCAATCAAAGTTGAAATGGGGATTGAATTAAAATTACTCCATGACTTTTCTTCCAAAAGGATTTTTTCTTATTATTTTTTGCAATTCAGAAATAAGGGATAAATTAATGGATGGATGTTTGTGGATTAGGGGTAAATATACATTATATTTAAGACCTTTTAGTGAGATTTTTTTTACCGATGCAAAAATTATTAAAAGGCTTTTGATATAATTTAGGTGAATTCCTCTAAGAGGGACAAACTACTAAGGAGATAAGGCATGTTGTATGCACTCAAATATGTGTTGCCATGGATATTTAAAAATATTTACCACAGTCGATTAGGATTAAATCTAAATTAGGATAATGTGATCAATAAGTGGATTAAGAAAACTTTGCATTCTGATGTCATAAATGTCATGAAACCGGGCACATGGCAAGATATTGTAAAGTGAAAGTGAAGGACAAAGAGATGGAAATTTTTGGGCATGAGGGTAGCTTTAATTCGAAACAAGGAGATCATATCATAGACGAAGCTATGTCAAATCAAGGATTTTTCACTTCTAATAATGTGACAAGCAAAACTCCTCTACACCATCAGATGGCAAAGGCCATTACAGTCCACTCAAATCAATCATTAGAAGAAAAAAATGATATGAGGGATAAGAAAGTACAATGTGCAAGTTCAAATATAGGAGGAGCTAAATATGCAAAGGAAAAGGGTAAGGTAAATTTTAAAGCAAAGGAATATGGGAAAGCGAAGGAGGTCAAACTTAATCCAAATAAATTACCTTTATTTTCCTCAAGTAACGTAACATCTTCTCCTTACAATAAAAATGAAAGTAGTACAAAGTGTATTTCTTGCACTTTAGGGTTCCAAGAGCAATACAATAAAGAAAATCTTATGGAGGATATCCAAGGAAATTTAGGTTTCCATGCCAAAAAAAGAAAGTAATGACTATGGAGGATCATCTATGCAATTTAGAGTTTTTAGGGAAACTTAAAGAATAAAATGATAATGAGATTATTCCTTGCACTTTTGATTCTTTAAAGAAACATAAATCTTTAAATGATAAGTCTCATTATATGAAAAATAAAAACTAAAAAACAAAAATAAAATAAAAGAGATTAGTGAAGATGAGAGTGTTGGTGGGAATGGAAGAAGGAGAGGAAGACCATCAAACCAGGAACAAAGAGAAAAAGAAACTCAAAATGATATTGACCTAGATAGTCAAATAAAATTATCATAGGAGTTAACAATAATTTTTACATAATAGCTCTCTAACATTCCCACTTTATTTAACAAATTATTAGAATGTAGAAAACAAATTTTGTGGTTAGAGTTTTTTCTAGTTTTATTTTAATGGGTTACTTTGATTTATATGTTTCCTTGGTGATAAAAACAAGTAAATAGTAGTAAGTGAATTATAGTTACGAAATTATAAGTATTTTTTCAATTTATTATTACATTATTGTAGTTACAGTACCTTAAATATTATTAATGTATTGTTTAGTAAAGCTCAAATTTGGGTTTTCTTTTAAAAGGTTGAAGAATATAATTTGTTGAGCTAAATATCATTTAATAAAAATTATAAATAAAACACTACTATAGACTTGTGGGGATGTTGTAGTGGTATATTTTTGGATATTTTATTCACGAGATCCAACTTTAAACCTTGAAATGAGAGGACCAAGACCCCGTATAAAAACCTACGCTTTTTACTCAAATACTTACTTTACACCAAGCTTGAAGTATAATATATTGAGTGTCGGATAATTCTAGAGAAAAAATAGTAAATTAGTAATTGAGAATAAAGAATTCATCATATATGACAAAGAAAATGGGAACTAAACAGTGGTTGTTGTACCTATGACTAAGAGAAAAAAGAAATTTGTATCATACAACCATTGAGTACAATAACTAGTTATGGAACGAAAGGTATGGTCACCTAAATTTTTAAGCTTTTTTTTTATTGAATGCTAAAGGAATGTTCGATGTACTACCTTGCATAGAAGTAAGAAGTAAAACATGTGAAGGTTGCACAAAGGAAAAACAATATATATATAGAAGGTTCTACTTTATTGCTTCTATGAATAATCATTCAAAAAAAAATTGGTATACTTTGAAGAATAAAAATGATGTTTTTAAAGAATTCAAGAGATTCAAATCCACAATATATATAATTAAAACATTAAAAATTGATCATGGTGATGAGAATTGTTCCAATAAATTCAATCAATTTGGTAATGAGCAAGGGACAAGAAGACAATGGAAAACCTATATACCTCAATAAAATAGAATGACATAAAGGAAGAATAGGACAATCATGGAGATCAAAATAAGCATGGTACTAGAAAAATATTTGAATAATTATTTATGGGATGAAGTAGTTACAAGAATAGTGTATATTCTCAATACAAATTCGATACATATAATAAAGAATATGAATCCTCATGAGGCATGATATGAAAAATATTTGATACGTCACTTGAGAATGTTTGGTTTTTTAACTTATGTTCATTTTGAGAGATGATAAAAGAAGAAGTTAGGTCCAAAGAGTAAATCATACATGTTTTAAGGCATATAGATGATATGCCTCCAAATATGACAATGTTTAGAGATGTAATTTTTTATGAAAGGAGAGTACATGGATAGCTAGAAAAAATACCAAGAAGACAATTTTAACTAAATTACTTAATGTGTCACAAGTATCAAGAGGATGCATAAATATTTCTCCAAAGATAAGTACAAAAGAGAATAAAATATTACAATCACATCCAAGCTTCCAAATATTGGATCAAAAGTTTGAAATCTCGGGAACAAAGACAAAACGAAAAAGAATATAATATGTTGAACTATGCACTATTATCCAATACTAAAATGGAAACATTAAATTTTGAGTAAGTAGCTGATTGTAAGGTATGGATCAAATCCATAGAAAATAATGATACTTGGGAGTTATGTGATCTTCTAAAGAACAAGAAGGTATTTGGAGTGACATGAGTGTTCAAGACCAAGTATAATAATGATGGGTAAATTAAAAGACACAAAGAAATGTTAGTGATAAAGGGTATACACAACAAATTTGTATAGATTATGATGAGACATATGCACTTATTACAAGGTAAGATACAATAAAAATGGCCTTAGTCTTAATAGCCAAAAAAAGATGGACTATATATCAACATGATGTAAAAAGTGTATTCTTGAATAGAAATATTAAAGAAGTGTTTTTGAACAACCACAAGGATTTGAAGTTAAAGGTAAAAAAGGATATATCCTCAAGTTAAAATAAAAACTATATAAACTTAGACAAGCACCAAATTATGTTATTAAGGAATTCATGTATACTTCTTAAAGTGTGGATTTATGAGAAGTATGAATGATCCCACATTATACTACAAAAGGAAAGGTGGTGAAATTTTGATTATTTGGTTGATTTTTATGAGCTAATTTTCATAGGAAGTTCATCAAGAATGAAAAAAGAGTTCAAGCAATCCATGATGCAAGAATTAAAAATGAGTGATTTGTGTTTGATGTATTATTTTTATACCATGGAGATACATCAAACACATGATAGAATCTTCATTTGTCAATCTAAATATGCACATGATATTTTAAAAATATTTTGCATTGAAAGTTAAAAATATATTTTGCATCATTTTATTAGAGATTTCATTGAAGAAAATAGAGCTAAATTGAAACATTTTATTTAAAATATTAGTATGTAGACAATTTTACAAATGTAGTGATAAAGAATTAGTTTATTTCACTTAGATATAAAATGGGAAATTTTCCCACTTAATCTCAAGGGGAAGAATGTTGGAAATTATGATACAAAAATTAGAACAAGATAAGAATGGGATAAAAACTAGAAGAAGACAAGAATAATTCAAAAACTAAAATAGGACAAAACTAGAATTGCAAGTGAAAATTAAAAAAACAAAAAAGAAATATTCTCACCCAAATTTGGAGAGAATGTGAAGCACTACGAGTCTTTTAATAAAAACAAGATATATCTTGCTATATATAAGTAAAGGATATGGTAGTGAAGTAGAAAATCCATATTTAGAGATGGATGAAGTAATTTTTTGAAGGTTTTTATTGTGATTTAATTTTATCTTCCTTTACTCCTTTTCATTATGTATTTTTATTATTTAGAGTGCCACCAAATCTTTGAATGTTATACCTTGAATATTTTAATATACATGGGATAATAGATACATTGGACAACTTCATATTGTTAAAATTTGGATAGATTTATATTATCAAATACATGGATGCAAATGGAGTATACAATATCTTCAAATATTTTATTGTGAGCAAGATCAAATCATAAACCCATTATCTTGAGATGTAATTTACTCAATAATGGTTATTCAAAGGTATTTCAATTTTATTTTATATGGCTCCAAGTTCATAAACCCATTATTTATATGTTTGTTTAAATGATAAAATATTTTAAGGGGTTATTAAATATTTAGAATACCAAATATTTTTGTGACATATTAAAAGCAAAGGATAAAATTGAAACTAAACTAAAAAACTTACAAGGGATGGTAGAAATCAATGAAATGTGCAAGAATATGTATATGCAAGAAAAATAATTAATTTATGATTATAATTATGGATTTAAAAAGGAGTCATATTGTTCCAAAAATATAGGAAGAAATGGCTCAAGGAAGGGGATATAAATACCATTTTTTTCATGCTACAACTTTGTTAGAAAGAAAGTAGTTAACTAGATCAAATATTTTGTTAGATGTCAAGTAAGATACGAAGGCTTAAGTTAAGATTTTATAATATATTTCATTAATTATTATAAAGAGAAAAAATAAATATTGACAAGAAATATATTTATGGTGGAGCTATAGGAGGCAATTTTCTCTTTCCACCCTAACAAGGCACTGTGCCAAATGGATTCCTATAATTTTTCTTTCAAATATTTTGGGACATGATGAAGAGTGATATGATGGTTTTAGTTGAAGTGTCCAAAAAATGAAGACTATAATAGGTGATATTAATGCCATGTTTATTACATTGGTTCCCAAGAAATATGAGGCAAAATATTGAATATTTTTTGTCCAATACATTTTTGTAATATGATTTATAAAATTATTTAAAAAAACATGGCAAACAAATTGAAAATCATTCTAGATTACGTTATCTCAATGGGATAAGGTGGTTTTTTCATGTTAAATAAATTCTTAATACTGTAAGAATTAGATAAGAGGCTATAAATTTTCTTCATTCCATGAAAAATCTAGGTATGCTAAGAAATTTAGGTATGAACAAATCATATGGTAAATTTTACTATAGTTTTCTACATAATATTCTTAAAAAAAAGTTTTGATCAAGGTTTGTTTGAATGGATTAGATGTTATTATAACACTCCCAAATATTCTATTTTGATAAATGCATCGCATGATAGATACTTTGAATCATCTCATGGATCTCCTAGTGTGATCTATCATCTCCTTGTCTATTTATTATTCTTATAGAGGCAATAGAGAGAGATTTTTTAAAGGAAACTATGGAAGGACAAATCAAATATATTCAACTTGCAATAAGGGGTCCCTCTAAATATAATCTCTAATTTTTTAATGATACTTTTATCTAGGTTTAATGCTCAATCAATGAGACCATGGAGTTTAAAGTGAAATTATGATGTATTTTTTATTATACTAGAGGAAGCGATAACTTGTTACAATTTTCTACACCTCTTCACGGTTCAAATATCGCTCCTTATCGCCACTATAACCTCTAGTTGCATCGGGTAAAACTTTTTATGTAGCTAGCTACACTGAGTAACATGTCCACCGGTACTACTAGGATCAAGGGATTGGAAACCTAGTCTCCATGCTCCTATAGAAGTGTTTTGATCGTTGAACCAAGCCCTCAGAACCAATCAAAATTATGATGTTATGAGAAGGTTTTTGGAAAATTGGTTAATACTACAAAATCTAGGATATTTTGCATTGGCATTGTCATTATAATTATAATGTATTATTAATTGAAATTTTAGGGTTTAAAGTTAGAAAAAAATCATCAACATGTCTGAGTATTCCTTTGTATGATAAAGGAAATAAAAAGGAGCTTTGATACTCAATTTTGGATAGAAATAATTATTGTTTGATAGGTTGAAAAGGTAAGTTTTTAACTATCTTTGGAGGGATGCAACCCATAAAGACTACCTTGTAATTCACCCTTATATATTTCTAGTAGGTGTAGCATCCAAAATTGATAAAATTCAAAGAGAGTTTAATTAAAAAGGATATGAGTAAAAGTCTACGTTTCCTCTTTGTAAGTGGGATAGGGTTTTCAAAATAAAGAATAATGAAGAGGAAGGCATTAGAGGGAAACTTGGTGGGTATTATTCAAATATCAAGGAAAAAATTGGTTAAACATATTATTTTAAAAATATATAGGTCCTCTTGATTTAATAAAATTATTTAGAAAATGAAACCCAACCTAGAGGATCACCAACATGGAACTTCATATCAAATAGTTTGTAATTGATCAAAAAATATATTATATGGTTAGTCAATGAGGAAAATTCTAGAAATTTTTTGTTTGATGCTTGGTTAAATTCTTAGCGTCTTATTTATGATCAAAAATGATAATTGATGTCTAGTTTATAAGGGTCCAAATAAAAATATATACTAATGTGAGTAATAACTCCAAATCATGGATTTTTGTTAATAACCTGGTTGAAGGAGAAGAACTCAAACAAATAGGAAATGAACTTCATTAGATGCTTCAAGAGCCCTATTTTCCTATTTTCAGAAAAAGGATGATTTGGTTTGAAATTTATCAAAGGCGGTGGATACTCATTCATGTTGGAATATGAGGATTTAGGTTGACCAAAATTTTCTAGTCCCAATAATTTCCCTTCAAAGAATGTTTATTCACTGGAGGTCCTCCTTCAAGCCTAAAAGTTCCTTTAGTTAGTAGTCCAAAGCAATATTTTTAGAGGACAGAGTATGTAAAGAAGATGATATGTTAGACCTTTTAGGTGTACCTTGTGTGACAAGGATCTAGAAACATCAGATCATTTAGTTCTCCATCGTCCCTTTGCTTACATCATTTGTTGTTACTTTTTAAAAAATGTGAGAATATATTGCTCCATCAATGTTGAAATATTTGATGAAATGTTAGATTAGTTGTTTTAAAGCTAATGCATTATGAATTTTGTGGAGGATTGATCTTTTGATTATTTGAATGAATTTATAGCTTAAAAGGAATAATAGAATTTTAAAAAACAAATCTTAAATGATGCCCTAGTTTGAAGCTATATTAGTGTCTCTCTTATAGAATATTTATAGACATGGTGCTCATCATGGGAAGTTTCAAGTGCAAAAAAATAGGTGATAGCCTCTTGGTTATAGGATTTAAATATACATGGAAGGGTCATATTCAACAATAGAGTTAATATAAAATATATAATTTGATCTAATATAAAATGGAATTGTTCAAAATTGGGTTTTGTTAAAATTAATTTTGATGGTTCTTCCAATATAAATCTAATAAAATCTAGTGGAAGTGGTGTTTTTCAAAAATAATAAGAAGAAAATTGTATTGCTTACTTAAAATCATATGGAAATTTAGATAACTATGCAAAGGCTAAGGCACTTTTTAAAAGATGAAAATTACAATTAAAATAATGGAATAATATTTTAATTGAGGAAATTACTAGTATATCATTAGTCTATCGACAAAATAAGAATAGGAATTAGATAAAAAAATATCATTGTTGACGTTGATGAACTATTGTTAGAGATAATATCTCAAAAATATGAGCATACTCATTTGTTTATTGTATTTTATGGGAATTTTGATGGATCTATTGTGATATTATTTTCTTATGCAAGAGAGTAAATAGTATAAATATTGATTTGAATCTTAGATTGGTTTTGGATTAGCTCAAATGGCTCAATTCATTAGCTATCAAGGAGGAGACCTAGGTTGAAATCTTGCCAAGTGATACATGCATAATAGTCAAGTTGTTGTAATACCAATATGTAATGATGATTAATACAAGTGGGGCTCATTTCAATCTCATATAATCAATTAAAAAATAAAATAAAAATATATATTAAGTGACTACAACAAAAAATAAATTAATTCTTCTACAAAAACATCACTAGAATAGAGTATTATCGAAAGCACTATAGCACTAATAGGTGTGCTAAGAATTTTCAACACTATTAACTATCAAGATAATTTATATGTATCTAATATTCATGATGAAGAATAAATTTTTAGACTATACTAGTTATAGGTAAGACAAAATAGGGATAAATTGATTGCAACATAAAAGATAAGATAATCTTACACTATAATAAAAATAGATGAAATCTAAAAGTCATAATTTCCTAATTTTGTTATGAAAACAATGAATAAAAGATAAATTTAATAAAAATAAAATATTAAGCAAAAATATCCTAGTTTTTATCAAATAGCATTATCTTAATTGGTTATATTCCTCAAATTTCAAGGAGGAGACCTAGTTTGAATCTTGCCAAGCAACACATGCATAGTTGCCAAATTGTTGTATTACCACAATGTGGTCATTATGTGATACATGTGGGGCTAGTTTCGATACCATATAATAAATTAAAAATATATCATAGATCTAAAGACACAAGTCCTAAATGAAATCTATGATTTGTTAAGTTGCAATATTTTTGGAAGAATAGATAGAATTGCCATAAATGTCCATTACTTATGGATCGATGCTAGTGGTTATGAAAGCACTCCTACAAACAAACACATTCAAGGTTAACTTTTGCAACATATACAATTAAAGGATGTTAAAAATATGCTAAAAATAATAGAAATAAATCTAGACTACCACACAAAGAGAGATTAAAGTTTCTAGCCCAACAAGCAACTATAAATCATAGGAAAAAATAAATTAAAATTTTCATTTAAAGTACAAAAGTAAACAAAACTAAAGTTGTATCTAAAATAAATTATGGAAGCATTTTACATTGAGATAATGTAGGGTAACTTTGACAAATTTTTGATAAGTTGATATAATTCTTTCTAGGAAACTTTGGGAAAATCCAATAGAGCTTTGTTATCGAATCTCATGTTATCAATTGATATATATATATATATATATATATATATATATATATATATATATACATATATTTGAATAAATACTACTTATATTACTAAAAAGAATTCATAATACATCGTAGATACAAAGATTACAAAAACCTACTCAAGGACATCTAACAATCAAATTTATCCTGAGCAGAACAATCCTTAATGTCTTTCATCATCAACCTCTTAAACACTCTACATTGATCCTTGATATCAATAAAAAACCTAAAAACAATCATCAAAGCACTGAGTGCTTTATCCTTGAATATCAAACTGCACTTGGTCCTCCATATAGCATATATAGTTGTTACTCTAAATGATAGCCCACATACCCAACAGATGTTGAGGATAACCAAAATCATCACGAAAAAAATCTATTTTCCAGCTAAATTGATCCCCGAGAATAGAGAAATATGTCCACTCAAGGTTATTCCAAACTTTCTTTAAATTTTTGCAATCCCAAAATATATGTTTGACAGTTTCCTTCCTTCCACAACTACTGCATTAATCTAAAATTCTCATCCATTTTGCCAAACTAGCCTTACAATGAATACCCTAAAAATTAATAACCATAAGAAGACTTTGAGTTGAGGAGCTATCCTGAACTTCCATATCTGGGCAAGTCTCGTTTTCCAATTCTTTTCAAGGCAAACAATCCCCCAACACCTATTCAACACAATATGAAAGGAAACCTTAGGTAGAAGAGCTCTAAATCTTGCCATATTTAGAAGAAGTAATGATAACATGAAAACTCCAATGTCACTCATGCCATATGGGACCCGATAACCCACCATTTAATTTAAAATGTTGCTCAAACGAAATAAGAGAATGAATTTACATAATAACATCTCTGTCTAAAGATTTCAGCTTAAAATTACTGCATAAATCAGTCCACTTGACCCAACCTCCAACCCCTAAATCCCAAAGATCCAACCATTTCACAATACCTTTTTTAATCAGCCTCTTACATCTAAGGCGAGGGAGTTCTGAAGCATATACCCCATTCTTATTCCAAATCCAAATAGATCTATATGGAAGAACCCAACCCCTACATTCTTCCATATAAGCCTAGTAAACAGTTGAACCAACAGTCTTCCAAGCCTCCCAAATCCTCTTAACAAGAATACAACCTCTAATTTTAAACTTGTTGGGATGGCCCACAATGTCCTTGATATGAAAATCCCCTTTTAAACCTTCAACATGTTGAGTGTTATAAATTTTGAACCACAAAATACATTACCAAGAATAATTCCCTTCCAGAGCCCTAACCACCCATTTCATAGCCAAAACCTTACCCTATGTCTAGATATCCAATGAACCCAAATCTCCTTCATCCTTGGGAACAATGCAAAAATTCCAAGAAATAGAGGGTATTTTCTTTGATCCATCAAAATTAGACCATAAAAACCCACGAATAAGTCTTTCAAGCTTCCCAAATTGTGAAGCATTAGGTAGACAACATGAGGAATAGTAGAGGTGACAATTTTGAATAACCTTCCCAACAATTACCACTTTTCCAACAAAAGAAATAATTTTTGTCCAAACATATTTTAACAAAATTAATCAACATATATCATTAGCTTAATTGGTTATATTCCTCAAATTTTAAGGAGAAGACCTATATTGAAGCTTGCCAAGCAACACATGCATAGTTTTAAAATTGTTGTATTACCACAATATGGTCATTATGTGATACATGTGGGGCTAGTTTCGATCCCATATAATAAATTAAAAATATATCATAGATCTAAAGACATACATGTGGGGCTAGTAGAGAGCTCCTGAAGCTTTAAAAAATTAATCCAAATATATTTTAACATTAGTAAGGGAAAAAGCATCCAGTTTAAAGGATAAAAAAGAATCATCCGTAAAATAATTATTCAAAATAGAACCTCCAGGGGTATCATTTCCCTTAATCAAACTAGCAAAACTTCTCTCCTCCAACATATAACCCAAGGCATTTGCTAAAATCACAAAAATAAGTGGAGCAAGGGGGTAACCCTATCTGATGCACTTGAAGAAGCTAATCGTATTTGTGACCTTACCATTAACAACTTTAGTTGAGGCAAAAGTAAAAAAACCTAAATTTTATCAACAACTTGCCTGGTCAAACTAAGACATTCTGACATACTAAATATAAATGACCAATCCACTCGATCATATGCTTTATAAAAATAAATATTTAGGATAATCACATTTTTCCCACTTTCTTGACCCACTCCAAAGTCTCTCAAGGGGTGAGAATTGTGTCTAAAATGAATCTCCCCTTCACAAAACCAGTTTTTTCACGTCTCACAATTCAAGCAACAATATCCTTAAAATGAAGAGCCAAAGCCTTGGCAACAATATTATACAAAATATTCAATAGGGTTATGGGCCTCCAACCCCCCATAGTATCCTTCCTATTGCCCTTCGGAATAAGCTTAATCAGCCCCTGATTAAGAACAGGTGAAAGAGAATCTCTATCAAAAATTTCTTGAACCATTTGAGTATAATTATCACCAACAACATCCTATAAATTTTTGTAAAATTCCACTTCGATACCATTTGGAACCGAAGAGTTACCATCTTTCATTTTATAAGAGGGATTCAAACAGTTCCTCCTTGGAAAAGGTAGCTGCAACACAATTGCTCTCAAAACTAAACACTTTTTGGTAACACTCCTATTAATTTCCTCCCTAGCATCAAGAACCTCTGGAGACATAGGATAAGCAGATAAAATATTATGGAAATGCTCCTCAATAGCAGCTTTAATTCCATCATCATCCTCCATAAACCTATCGTTGGAAGTATGAATAGTTGTAATTCTTTTAAAAAATAATTTTCTTCTTAATATGACTAAAAAATAATTGAGAGGGAGCATTCTCTTGCTGCAACCAATGAATTTTTCTCCTAATTTTTTCCCCTCTTTTAATATAATCCTCATAACTATGAATCTCATGATCCCAACCAACAACTCCTTATTATGTTGAACATTAAAAGGATCTACCTCAAGAGCTCTTCTAGCATTATCTAAATATTTTCTAAGTTGCTTTAATCTTCCTTTATTCTCCTAGAAACCAAATTTTCCCAACCACACAAAAATTTTATAGTACGTTTAATAGTTGCCTCCCACTAACAAATCCACCCATTATCAACTACATAAGGCTCTAAAGTCCAAACACAAATGATAAGATCTCTAAAAGACTTAGAATCTACATGAGAAACATTAAGTTTAAAGGGAATATTCTTATCAATCACTATAACAACTCCCAAAAATATTGAAGAGCTAATTGGATAATGATCATATCCAATGGCAGATAAGTAAAAAAAACATCCCTTCTTCCTCTTACAACACATGTAAAAACATTGTTTTCCACATAAAGCCTATCCAATAATATATAATTCTATCACCACCTATCCTCTTATTAGACCGTTTAAACCATCCTCCTATTTCCAAACATTTTTGTCTAAAATTAGCATCAAAAAATTGAAGCAAAGCCTTCAAACTACTCTAGGATTCCTTTTTAGAACTAGAAATACAACCTCCCTAACCACCTTCTCTTTGCCCATCCCATTTGACCATATTAAAGTTACCTCCATAATCCAATGCACATCAGGTTAATTGTGTTGCATCCAAATCCACAAGATCATCCGCTCGCCAAAGGTGTTATGAGCATACAAAGAATAAATTCCAATCTCTAGACCAACTACAAAAAACATTACCCGACATATTCTACCCTAAGCATCCTCCCCCTATTCCACCATCGAGGTAGCCATCCAAGGTTTAATAGCAAGGACTAGCCCACCTAACCCTCTATCATGCATACAAGACCACCAAATCCCATTCCAACTTTTACTTGGACAACTATGGAGAGAAAAACCATAAACCTTGACCTCCTATAAATACACAACATCAACACTGACACTATGTTAAAAACTACTCACCAAACATCTTATGGGGGGAATTGACATTCCCCGAACATTCCACGAGCTGAATTCAACTTCCATTGAAAAACAACATCATTTAAAGCCTCAAAATGATTGCTAAGCTTAGTAGACCTTCCTTTGGGAGACCTACTCCTATCTATAGCTAAACTTCTGATTTTCCTCCTACTCTCAAGGGTGTCTAAATATTCACTTATATTTCTATTAAATCTTTATCGACTGATTAAGATGGTTGTTTTCCTTGGAAGTAAAAGTTCCTTCGCTAGATTTTCCTTGAGAAGAAAATGAGCTCTTTTTTAGCTTAGAAGACCTATGCCGTGAGTCCTTATCCTCTACATTTTTGAAAAATCCTCCAATATGAAACCCCCTTACTAATCACTAATTATTTAACTAAATCAGTCTCCATATCTTGTGGCTCATCATTTTTATCCCTACTTTTTTTATCATTCCCACTAATAATAGAGCTTTCTAAAATATTCTTGGCCTCATCTACTTCACTTGTTGTTGTTTTTTCTTAGGGCAATCATGAATGAGGTGTTCTTGAGATTGATATAAAAATCAAGCATTAGTAAGATTTAGGTAATGTAACTCTTGAGAAATTACCCCTTCCTGGGTAACAATCTTCAAATACTTGGGCAACTTTCTCGTAAATCTACTTCAACATGTACCTTGGGACTATATCTGAAAGACGTGCTTGTTATAGGTTCAATAGAAATTCTTTCAAACCTCTAAGCCATAGATTGCAACATAACTTAAAACTCTGATTTCATAGCCATAAACTCAATCCAAAGAGGATACCTAGCCTGGGTCACATCTTTGGAATAAAATTTCAAATGCCATGATTGCACAAAATCCATAGATCCAATAATTGACCAAGGTCCAAACAATAGCACATATCGGCAAGAATCTAAAATATCAAAAAGTAATGAGAAATATCTACCAACTAACCCCCAATACAATTGGACATATACTCCTTTGGTTTCCTAGTTCAACCTGACCCACTTATGGAAATCTGCTTTGGAAGGTATTTTCCTAAGAAAAAATAGAATAACCTCATTCTTTAATAACTGCCAAGTATTCCTCATGCTCCTCTACAATTAATGTGAACTCATCATCACCCATATCTACCAGTAAAAATTCCATTCTATCAAGTCGGGCAACTTCATATTCAAAAACATCATCATTGGGGTAACCAAAAACTTCCCCATCTACTATCATCCCTTTGCTAAAACCTCTACTCATAGAAGCCTGAAAAAATATTTTTTCAACCCCTTTAAGGCCTTCACCAACGACCCTCGTACTACCAATACTCATACCAGACATGCAAGCTTTATTTTCATTAGGCAAGCCTTCAAACCCACAAACCTTCGAAGACTTACCCAAAAAATCTAGAAAGGTAGCATGATATTTCAAATTAGAGGCTTTATGAAAAAGTGTAGGGCTCCCAAAAACCCTAGTAGTCATATTTTTTTCCTTTCATGGAGTATTTACCAACGATTATGCATTATGCCCTTTATTGCTAGTCGAATCAATATTAAATTATTCAGTGATCTACATCTTCTTCCCTGAATTGATACCTTCAACAAACTTGAGTAGAGGCTCCTTACACACTTGATCATCCTTCATACCAAATAATAAATGATTATTCATGACAGCCTGAACATCCTTTCGCACACCTTCGATGCTCAAAGGAAGGTTTAAAGCATCACCTTGGATGCCTTGTGAACCCTCAAAACCCTACAATAAATCTTCAAAATCTTTCTTGACACCTTTTTCCTCAATATTATCTACCACAAAATCTCTACCTAAATAAAAAAATCTATTAGAATATACACGTGATCCTCGACCAGCGCATTCAGATGCCTGAAACCCCCCTCTAGATCCTTGCAACACTCTTCCTATCGACATTATTTCTTGGTCATAATTTATATATTTTATAGATTGAGGAGGGATAAAATTAAATATTTGAGATCTTGGAAAGTTTATAATCCTGATATATTTGCTTTTTATGTCGAAAAGCAAAACAAGTTTTGTTTTAGAAAGTTTGGAAAGATTCTTGTTTGAGTTTTCAATTTTCCACTAAAATAACATTAAGGGCAAATAATTGGAAATATTATAATAGATTTGTTGGTAGAAAACTAATGTGATTTGATTACCTATTTTTTATTTTTTTTATATTTTAACAATAGTACTAGAGATATAAGTATCATAGTGCTATTATTAAGTTAGAACTGATACAAAAAGAGATGAGCTCAAGAAAATGATAGAAAACCTTGGTTCTTGTTGGGGATCAAAATCTATCCCAATGCCTCCTAAGCATTGTGACCCCCCATAATTGTGTTTTTCTCTTTGTCTCTTTCAAAGGATGCATCCAGTGCCCTACACCTTGTGTGTGGGGAGCCAATCCTAGAAAGTTCGAAGGAGCATGGGACTAAAATCCTCTAGATGACCTCCAATATTTTTTACCAAGGTTGGTTCCTTTTTTGAGTGTCATATTATGGAACTCATATTCTCCTTCCTAGGCTAGTCCTCTACCAGGGTTCTCTAGGGAAAAGGAAAAGGAAAGGGAAAGTAGAAAATAACATAAAATATAAACTATAAAAAACAAAAGAAACCAAGTAATGGCTAGAAAAGTAATATGTAAGAAATAAAAAAGCCTATCTAGCTTATATAGTCTATCTACATGTGGCAATGCAAAATCCATAAATAAATAAGATAGAATGAAGGAAATAACCTATTTGAAGATGGATGGCTTTCAATAATTACAATAAGAAGTAGTGTACATACTTATAGTTTACATTTTGACCCTTTACAATTTTTGATATTTAAGACTATTGCTTCAAAAACATTTTCCAAGGTACTCTATAATGATGATGTACAATATGGTGGACACTGAAATGAATTCCAAAACATGCTAATATCAAATATATAAGTTTAGGAAAAAATTGTGAATGAGGATCTCTACGAACTTAGGGTTTTAAATTTGATAAACAAAGAAGGAAGCTAGAACAGCTGGTTTCTTGGTGGGATTTTATTATTATACTATTTTTCCCTGGTCTAGGGCAATGGCAGACCATACTTAGTCCCAAGATACTTTACGAAATCCCTAATAGTTGTTGCTTCCATATTTACTCTAGGTAATGGCTCTTTTTCTGTATTTTCACATCCTCCTTCCTTTGATCGGAAGAATATAGATTCAATGATTCAAGATCTTACAGTAAGAACCAAGCTACAAACTCAACCAAATATGCATGCTCATCCTTCGAAAGGCACCTTCATGTCCAAAATATATGCGTTCCTTGTGGTTGAGGTACCACCAAATTTCACTCAGCACCATATTCTTACCTTATTTGCTCAAGCTTTAGCATGCAAGTTCATGGGTTTCTGGACTAACCCCACTATGATATAAAAATGAATCAACATGAACTAGGGAGCCAAAGTATCTTCTTATGAATTTATAATGGAAGGAAGAGGTTACTTTGTAGTAACCTTTATCTCCGTAGAATATGTAAATATCATATTTCATGTAGGGCCATGATTTCTTGGTTCTAGCCTATTGTATATGACTCCTTGAACCACAACATTTGACTCACAAGAGGAAGAACTCAAAGAAATATCATTATGGGGTAATATTGCCTTTATTGCCCCTCCACCTATGGAATATACCCATAATGGAGATCATAGGAAATGTTATTAGATCCTTCATAGATTATTTGGAATATACCCATAATAATGCATGAATATGTGTGTAGGTTATCCTAAAAGTGTTAGAAATAGATTATATTACATTATTTGGGTCATGTAAATGTACCTTCCTTTGTACATACTTAGGATATTAGATTACTTTAGGGGAAGTTATCTAGTTACTTCATGCAATGTAATAAATACACAAGTGTTAATGTGCAAGTTGTATATGTGCAAGGTGTACCTTGTACAACTGATAGAGTGTTGGCCAAGGAACTTATCTTCCTAGAAAAAGGGTCATAGATAGTAGATGTAAGAGCAATAGTAGTGAAGCATAAGTAGTGTAGAATAGACAATAGTGTAGGGTGTGTGATCTATAAGCTCAAATATCATTCATTGAGTAGTAGCTTATATCATGGAGTGTTCATTTACTCCATAGTTACTATTGTATTTATTTTTATCATTTCTATTTATAGCATATTTTAGTCATCTCGTAGATTTAATTTCTTTCTTATTATTGTGCATCTTATGAATGATATATCCCATTGCATGTTGTATCAAAATCTAACAGTGGCATCAGAACTACAATCTTATCAAGCTAATACAGATAAAATAGGAAAATAACAATTATCATTGATCCTAAGTTTTCTGTCAACCTGATGTGCCATTGGACCAATCACTGTCAAAATTTCTCATAAGATTCTATGTGATAGAATTAGGGAGAGCCACAAGTGAGGACTAAAACAAACATTAGTTTCAGAAATATTGAGATTATATATGGCTAGAGTCTTTCCACAGAGTTGCAAGAAAACTCGTGAAGACTAGGACTCATCATTTGATCCACTAGTTTGATGAATCAACTAGTGAAGCTCATCTAATAAATCTATAAATATTTACCTGAAGTTTATTTTATTACAGGGAATTAATTCTCAGATGATTGGGACACCTCCTACAATATGAAGCTAGGAGACCTCAACTTCATCGCCTGAAGTTTAGATTGCCTTCATAGTGCAGAGATTAGTTGTTCCAGAGAGGAGAATACTTCAAAATAAAATTTTGAAAAAGATTCATGGTAAAATTCAGGAGACAGGAGATCTTCAATGCTAGATTGAAGAACTTCACAAAAAGAAAAAAACCATAGAAGCCTTGATCCAAAAGAAAATTTCATAGACACCTTAATCCATAAGAAAAGGCCATAGAATCCTAGAAATAGAAGCCTTGATATTTAAAAAATACCATAGAAGCCTTAATATTTAAGAAAATGCCACATAAGCCTTGATATTGAAAAATGCCACAAAAGCCTTGAAAAGACCACAAAAGCCTTGATATTGAAATATACAACATAAGTCTTTATCCTGAAGAAGACTTCAAAAGAGAGTATCAAATTCAAAAGTAGATTTCAGTACTAATAATTTTGTTGTAGGAAAAGGAGATCCAGTAAGTTGAAAAATCTTCCTAGAAGAAAATTACGAAGAGTTAAAGATATTGTTGTAATAAAAGGGTTAATAATAATAAAGTAATGGTTATGAAAATAAAGATATTGCCATTATGATAATCACTCTAAGATTCACCAAAACCAAAGGAAGGAAATAAAAAGTGTTTGGAGGTGAAGCGAAAATCAAAATTGGAAAATCAAGCGAAACAAGAAGATGAAATGAGATGAAGGAGAGGAAAATAGAAAGTGGAAAAGAAGAGATTGGTAAAATTTTAAATACTTCTTAGAAACAAGGAGAAGGGGCTGGTTTTTTTGGCAAAGAACCAGAATGCTGCCAAAATTTGAATGTAAAAACTAGAAATTCTATTTTAATGCAAATGTGGTTTCAATTTAGGCCTTGTTAGCAAGAAATAAGGAGAAAAGTTTGTATGCTATGATTTACTTGTTTATTTTTCCCTTTTTCAGATTTCAGACTTATAAATGAATTTTAATGCATTTTTATGGTTACTTCATGAGGATGTTCGAAGTCTGAAATTTATGTACGTACCCTAGGAGCTAGCACTTTGTTTATTTCAATTGTGCAAATGCAGGTTGAATAGACTAGTTTGCATGTAATAGTTTCTCACATCTTCGGTTTTGAAGTATGAGGTACTATCAAACTGATAAAGCTTTTCATGTTTGTGTTTTCAGCATTTAATTTATTTCAGATTTTTATTTTTCAGTTTTCCAACTTTTATTTTACAGATTTTTATTTTATTTTTAGGCATTGAAATAAAAATCGAAAAAAATAAAATGATAAAATAATTACATGGTTGTGAAGAATGATGTATAATATTCCATACGCAATAGATTTGGACTCATTCTGAGGTCATTTCAATTTTATAATTATTTTTTAAAACTGTTGTCAAGCGACTCGTCGCTTTTCTCACGAAGGTCATTCCCTCATCGATTCGTCGCTTAATGGGGTAGTCACAAGTCACCAATCAACAATCACACACCCAATTAAGGAAAACGGCATGCATTCAAACAATCATTGACAAAGACAATTACGCTCCTGCTTGGGGCAGTAAACAAGCAACAATCAAATTGATCAAACACTTGGCATTTCGCGAATCATGAACACAAGGTTCCCCTGTGGATAAAAGGTTGCGCCCTTTGCCTAATCATGACTGATCTATGTCCAAGCTCAAGTCACACCTCACCAAAATAGGTTAATACTTGAAATCAAACTCCTTAGCTCGTCAGAAGCAAGGATTCAAGAATGCATGCCCTTTCCATGCTTGGGGCATCAAAAGTTGGTTAGGTTACCAAGAAACCCTAATCATTAGTGCTTTGGTTATCTATTTTTGCTCGACGCTGTGCCATGCACAGCGCATCCCAAAAAGGGGCATATTTAGACACCAAAACAACACCAATCCGATTATGTGACTACAAACACTGATCGATTTGACACACACAGCCCCCAGGGCAGCCCTCAGAGGTTAAACAGTGGTCCTAACCACTTTTACAGCAATTTTGGAAGGTCAGAAGGCAATTTGGCACCTTCGGACAACCTACTCCAAATTCGTCCCACCCTGGGATGAATTCAAATTGGAATCTGTCTCACCAAGGGACGAATTCTAAATTCGTCCCTGGGTAGGACGAATTCTAGGTTTAACGAGGCAAAAGAAGAATGGCGCCAAGTGGCAGCCAAAGACAGATCGATTGATGACTCTCGCCTCGCATGCGTGTGTGGGTGGGCAAATAGGCCGTTAGAGGACTGTCACAAGGGCGATTATGAAAGCCCAAGTCATGGAGGACTCCCCTCCCTCAATGGGAAGACATGACCGCCACATGGCACCTATGACCAACACATGGCGCTTGTGCTTCCCTCTCAAAAGAGACCCCATGGGTCTATAAAAGGTGGGACTTTTCTCACCCAAAAGACAGATTGGAGGCGATTTCAAGCAACGAAGTGCTGTCCGATTGAATACCTATTTGCATCCTTTTGATTCACCTTCTCACATCCACTAATCTCTTTCGCACGGGAGGTTATTGGGTGGCTTTTGGAAGCATGGATCCAAACCAAATCCAACATTTGACCACCTTACACCACCAATTTGCAGACATCCCAATCCTAAGAGGTTTTGGGCCCATCCCTAGTGGATTGGCGCCGGAATCAAGTGCCAACGGTGGGAGGCCCACTTGGGCACCCCCGCACTCTCTAAGTTTTATTCTAAAGCATTCTAGATTATTTGTTCATATGGCATCTTATGTTATTCTGTCTGGTTAACTCATAGCTTCAATTTCATAACACTTTGATCAGATTTTATCATGCCTTTTGTTGCTTTGTTGTCCTACTAACTTGCAGGTGGCGATATCGAATTCTCGAGGATAGAGGCCAAATTGAGAGAATTCGACCATCTGGGTCATCCCAAAATGGCCCCAATTACATAACACCTCTGTTTGCAGGTGTTTTGGAGGTCTCGGGAGTCGACATTGGAGCAGCATCACCTCGGCTTTTCCAACACAGCAGAATTCGTCCCACCCAGGGACGAATTGCAGTCAGAATTCGTCCAGTTGAAGGCAGATTGGCCGACTATTTCAATGGCAGTGGCCCTCTAGTGATGTCTTCTATCCTTTGTCAGGTTTTCAGGTCATTTAGAGTCATTTTTTCTATCGATTTGGATAATTATTTACATGCATCTTTTGGCGATTTTAGAGAACAAACACTTACTATTTGCAACAAGTGCTACTGACATCTTTGTTGTTTCTTTGTTCGCAGGAGGAGCAGCAGAGGTTAAGGACTCATCAACATCAGCGGCGACATCATCTTGGCCTGCCCATCTCAAGTGTGGGCACGCGAAAAGAGGAACCTTAAGTCTTGATTGTAATCAAATTCTTTTAACGCTCCTAGCCCCTGAAAAGGGAGGAGGCATCTTTGTAACAGAGATCAAGAGAGTTTAATGAAAGGGCTGTGTTTTCTCCATTTGCTTGTATCTCATTCCAATGCGTCTCTTTCATTTCATGCATTCTACATTTCTAGGACTTAAGCATATTTGATTTTGGATGCATCGCAATTAGTGTTTCCTTTGCCTGGAATCTCGTGCTTTCGGGAGTAGGATAGTGACAATGTAAACCCTGACATCAATTTGCTATGCCAAGAGGTTAAGTGCAAGAGCACTTGTGTCTGGCAATGTTTATTGTTGTTTGTTGTTTTGATTTTCTTATTGTTTTTGAGTGGGCTTTGACCCATTTGTGACGTCATTTGGGGGTGAAATTGTCGAAAATCCATCTTCTCGTGGAGCGGTCCGACTATGGTAGCCTTCTTAGAGAGTAGGATAGTGACAATGTAAACCCCAACATCAATTTTTCTATGCCAGGAGGTTAAGTGCAAGAGCACTTGTGTCTGGCAATGTTTATTGCTTTTTTTTTTTGTGTTGCATTTATTTGTTGTTTTGATTTTTTTTTTTTTTTTGTGACACCATTTGGGGATTAAATTGTCGAAAATTCGTCCTCCCGTGGAGTGGTCCGGCTATGGTAGCCTTCTTCGGGAGTAGGATAGTGACAATGTAAACCCCGACATCAATTTTGCTATGCCAAGAGGTTAAGTGCAAGAGCACTTGTGTTTGGCAATGTTTATTGTTGGTTTTGTGTTGCATTTTTTGTTTTTTTTGTTGTTTTGTTGTTTTTTGTGACACCATTTGGGGATTAAATTGTCAAAAATCCATCTTCCCGTGGAGCGGTCCGGCTATGGTAGCCTTCTTAGGGAGTAGGATAGTGATAATTTGTGACCCCGATGTCGATTTTCTATGCCAAGAGGTTAAGTGCAAGAGCACTTGTGTCCGGCAATGCTTATTGCTGTTTGTTTTTGTGTTGCATTTTTTTGTTGTTTTGATTTTTTTTGTGACACCATTTGGGGATTAAATTGTCGAAAATCCGTCCTCTCGTGGAGCGGTCCGGCTATGGTAGCCTTCTTCGGGAGTAGGATAGTGACAATGTAAACCCCGACATCAATTTTGCTATGCCAAGAGGTTAAGTGCAAGAGCACTTGTGTCTGGCAATGTTTATTGTTGTTTGTTGTTTTGATTTTCTTATTGTTTTTGAGTGGGCTTTGACCCATTTGTGACGTCATTTGGGGGTGAAATTGTCAAAAATTCATCTTCCCGTGGAGCGGTCCGGCTATGGTAGCCTTCTTAGAGAGTAGGATAGTGACAATGTAAACCCCGACATCAATTTTTCTATGCCAAGAGGTTAAGTGCAAGAGCACTTGTGTCCAGCAATGCTTATTGCTGTTTGTTTGTGTTGCATTTTTTTATTGTTTTTGTTGTTTTTTGTGACACCATTTGGGGGTTAAATTATCGGAAATCCATCTTCCCATGGAGCGTTCCGACTATGGTAGCTTTCTTAGGGAGTAGGATAGTGATAATTTGTGACTCCCAACGTCTATTTTGTATGCCCTGGATGTCAGGTGCAGCAGCACTCCTATCGAGCAAATTTATTGTCTATTTTTAGTGCATTTTTGATCATTTTTTGATGTTTTTGAAGTTCTGGCCAGAATTCGTCCCTAGGTGGGACGAATTCTAGCTGTAGAATTTGTCCCTGGGTGGGACGAGCACTAACCAGAGCGCTCGTCCCAGTCAAGGATGAATTCTAGCTCAAAAGGCCTATTTAAGGGGCAAAACTTGAATTTGGGCTCATTGTGTCATTTTTTTCTTACGATTTTTGAGCTCTGGGAGGAGGAGGTAATTATGCGAAGCGAAGTGCTGCTGAAATTTTCCTTGCCATCATGAGTGCACAAACTAGTTTGAGCGGCGGAGCCGAAGCGAAACCTGTAAGTGTCTCCTAGAGTTTATTTTAAATTTGCACTTGTTTTATTTAATTATTTTGTTGTTGTTTTTCAAAATTTGTTTTTAAACTTAAACCCTGAAACTGTATTGAAGACAACTAAGACTTAGTGTACAATTAAACGTAACGTAAATATCTTAGACATATTTTTTTTGTTTATTTATTTATTTATTTATTTGAATTTTTGCTCTTTATGTTGTACAGTTCTTTTCCATGATTTTTAATTTTTTTTTGAATTGTTTTCTTTTGCAGGTAGGAGCCGGTACTGTGTACCTGCTGCTTTTACTGAGGCGTGGGGTGCACTGACTGATGATGATTGGGAATGGCTTGATGCCCTTGGGCTCAAGCAGGTGTCTCGATTGGAGCTTGCGGTCCCAAATCAGGCCTATCTGACGGCCCTGATCAAACTTTGGGATCCGTGGACCAACACGTTCCATCTCCCGACAGGGGAGATGACTGTGACTTTGGAGGATGTCTATCGGTTGCTTCGGATTCTGATAGATGGACTGCACATTAGGACATCGTCGCGTGATGAGCGGACTACTGTACTTACGAGATGCTTTGGGCATGGGGGGCGGCTGGGTGTAACGAACCCAGTGGAGACAGTCGAGGTGGACTGCCAGGCTGGCGGGATTTTGGTTGGCGGGTGGAAGGAGAGGGGGGTGTTAGGAGTGAGGCACACATTCTTGATGGGCCTCATTTCTAACATGCTTCTACCTGATTCGTCAGGCACGAGGTTCTCATGGAACCTGCTGGATTTGGTGTGGCAGTTGGTAGAGTGCCCGATAAAGGCATCGCTGATTTTGAGATGGGGACAGACATTGTTGGCACAGCTCTACGGGGAGCTGTATGGGGTCCGCTGTCGGCAGCGAAAGGGGGTCAGCTGTAGTTATCTGCTGCAGTGCTGGGGTTGGCAACACATAGCAGTTGAGATGCCGACCGGGTTACCATGGATGACTCGGGCTACGATGGATGATGTGGAGATAGGCTATGCAGTTTTGTGGCGGTGGTCTGCGGAGCAGGGGTAGAGTCGACGATGGGCAGGTGCTGTAGAGCACTATACTTATGCCTTCTCTCGGCTCATTCCAGGGGAGGTGGTTTGGTGCCCTTATCGGGACTATCCAGCCTGGCCGGAGGCTAGAGAGTGGCTCCGACAGGTACGCAGGGAGTGGTGGTTGATTGGGCGACACGGGACTGAGCATGAGTTTTTCTCATATAGTCGAGTTACATGACAGTTTGGGGTGCGCCAAGGGTTTCCTGGTGAGCTTGTGGTCTATCGACGTCGGGGTGATGAGAGGGATCTAGATCCACTGGTCATCGTGCCATTAGGCAAGGAGTCAGATGCGGTGATTGACATCCCGGACGTAGATGACATCGGGACTACCATTGAGTATGACTCATGGTGGGTGCTACGACGATGGAGAGGGGAGGGGCCACTAGGAGGTGCAGAGGCGGCAGTGGAGGGTGCTGAGGCAGCAGGGGATGATTGGGGAAGTCCGTTGGATGATGTGGAAATGGTGGATGTGGGGAATGAGGATGTTGATTTTGGTGCTTCGGATCAGCCGGACATGCAGGATGTGGAGGAGCAGTGGGAGCCAGAGCAGGCTGCTATTCCAGAGGGTCCTGTTCGTCAGGAAGATATAGAGGATATGGAGTCGGAGATACACGCTGAAAATGCGTGACTGACAGAGCTACTGCGGATGAGAGATCTGGAGCTGGGGGATGCGCTGTGGGAGAGGGATCTCCTACGGGCCCAGCTAGCAGAGCGGGATAGGGTTTTGGCACAAAATAATAATGCAGTATCGTACTATCATCGGTGGGAGGCAGAGTGGTTCCGACATTGGCTAGAATTGGAGAGGGAGGTCATCCGCCTTGGTGGGCGGCTACCTGAGCCCTCGGGTAGTGGATCTTCATGCCAAACAAGGGATAGTGCGACTGAGCAGTCAGCATCATCTCGTTGCATGCGATTAGATGAGGGAGGTGGTAGTAGGCGTGATGCGGGGGCTAGTAGTAGTCGCCCTACAGGGTCCCAGAGGACCCATACCATGGGGGGTAGTTCCCGTCACATCGATCCTATGTGATCATGGTGGTCGATGCCTTAGGTTGGGTTTTGTTATATGATTGCGGGGTCTTTTGACCAGTTTTGTAGCCTGCGGGCATTTTTTTTGACGATATATATATATATACCGGTTTTGTTTTGGTTGCGCATATGTGATGATTTGATCTTTATGCATGATGGCTAATGACTATGCATGTTTATTTATTTTGATGAATGCTTATGCAAATGATGAATGCAAATGTTTTTGATTCTTATGTGATATTCAAAATGGATGAATGGAATTTGTGATTTTTGGCTATGGCACCATAGACTGTTTTAGGATGCTTTTTATTTTTGTTTTTATGCGATCGTTATGATGCATGACGTTGTATATGTAACTGTGGTTTTTCTTTTCTTGTGTATTTTTTGATGGTATTGTAAGAATGAGAGGTAGTGCAGTTGGTTTAGAAATGTAGCTAAGGTTTTCTGAGACTTAGACATTTTTAACTCACTAGCCACGACTATACTTTGTCTTACAAGACTTTTGAACAAGGTATGAATCAGACTTGTTTTTGACCAAGCTATTTCACATCCCCGTGTGTGCAATTGAGTTCATTATTGTGGTATTTATCAGGATATCGCCAGTGCCAGATGGGCTTTCAACCGAACCTATACTGAGGATCACCTAATTAGCTCCACTAACTCCTTTGTTGTATTTAGTTAGATTAATTTGCGGTGTTATCCAAGATGCCATAAGCTAGCTCATCCACATGCAAACATTGATCTGTACGCAAGTTAATGTGATAGATATATCGTCATGTGAGAGTTTTACAGCCAGTTACCGATAGGCTATCAACCAAATCTGTACTGAGGCTTGCCTCATGACCTGTTAGAATGCTGAGAATTCCAGGGATTCAAGTTCAACTCCCTTCTTTTTTTTCAATTATATTGGGATACTTGCTCGTTTGTAGTGATAAGATCACTATTTATTTTGATTTGTTTTTCTTTTGAGCAAGGGATTGGGGATATGGAGTGATGAAAATCACTATCGTTTGTGTCATTTGATGTGTGCACTGTAGGATGTCAAATATTTGATTTTTGACATTTTGCAAATTTTTGATGTTTTGCAACTATTGAGAACTAGGGATTCTTAGGGAATTGGGTAGGGAGGATGCTTGTCCTTTTGCCAACTCTCAGCATTCTTGGGGTCATTCGCACAGGGGGATGAGCAAGATAACCATTTCGCTTTTGGTGACCTAGATTACTGTGCAGGTTTCATCTTTCGTTCACACAACTCGGGAATTGTTTTATGTTTTTTTAGTTTGTGTTGGGATGTTACGTAACAAGGTGTATTTCAAGTGTAACTCTACCTTTGTAAAATCTGTTTGACTTGATACATTACATGGCTAAAGAGCAAAATGATGACTAAATCATGAAAAACTCTTGATACATTAAAATACCACTGACTCTAGTGTGGTACAAGGCAATGTTTTTTTGTTGTTTTGTAGAATGAAACAATGTGGAACAAGGTGGACTAGCAGAGCAATTACAGCGTATGGTGCCCTTGACCTGTACGACCACAAATATACAATGTATGGATGCAATGCTTGATACAGCTACATATTTTTGTATTTTTGATGGATTGATTTTTGTGAATATGAAGATGAAGTGCGAGAAGAGCTCTCTATTGATGAATTTGAGTATGCCTAGAAATGAGATGCAAATTTTTTTTGTTTTTAGTGATTTTTGTTGTTTTTGAATTTTCTTAATTTTTGACCAAGCGATTGTGGAAATCCTTGGAGCATTTTGGGATTGACCAAGCGATTTTAGAGATCCTTGGAGCATTTTTGGGATTGACCAAGTGATTGCGATAGTCCTTGGAGCATTTGGGGTGACCAAGTGATTGCGATATTCCTTGGAGCTTTTGGGGTGACCAAGTGATTGCGATAATCCTTGGAGCTTTTTGGGGTGACCAAGTGATTACGATAATCCTTGGAGCTTTTTGGGTGACCAAGAGATTGCGATAATCATTGGAGCTTTTGGTGTGACCAAGAGATTGCGATAATCCTTGGAGATTTTCGGGTGACCAAGAGATTGCGATAATCCTTGGAGCTTTTTGGGTGACCAAGAGATTGCGATAATCCTTAGAGCTTTTTGGGTGACCAAGAGATTGCGATAATCCTTGGAGCTTTTTGGGTGACCAAGAGATTGCGATAATCCTTGGAGCTTTTTGGGTGACCAAGTGATTGCGATAATCCTTGGAGCTTTTTGGGTGACCAAGTGATTGCGATAATCCTTGGAGCTTTTTGGGTGACCAAGTGATTGCGATAATCCTTGGAGCTTTTTGGGTGACCAAGAGATTGCGATAATCCTTGGAGCTTTTTGGGTGACCAAGTGATTGCGATAATCCTTGGAGATTTTTGGGTGACCAAGTGATTGCGATAATCCTTGGAGATTTTTGGGCTCTCTTAGATATGAAATGGTCGTAAATGACTGATATTCAAGGGTTCTATTTCATTGATACCGTCAAGAGAAGCTAGCCGGTATGTCCCAGGTCCTATTTTGCTATTAATGACATATGGACCTAACAAATTTGCCGCAAAATTGTCCCTTAGGTGGGACAGCAAATTAGAGTTCTGTTGGTTTTCCTTCAAAACCAAATCACCAACCCGAAAGTCCCTTAGGTGAACTTTCATGTTTTAAGCTTTCTTAAGTTGCTCTTGATAGATATGTAAGTGCTCAAGAGCATTAATGTGTCGTTTGTCAAGCAACGTAAGTTGGTCTAATAGGGCCTGCCATGCAGTGTCATCATCGATGAACTCCTGCATTGATATGCAGAGGGAAGGAATTTCCAACTCGAGAGGCATTATTGCCTCTGAGCCATACACGAGCAAAAATGGAGTTGCCCCAGTTGGCGTCCGAATGCTAGTGCGATAAGCCCAAAGGGCAAGTGGGATTTGGATGTGCCAATCCTTGTGATTGTCTACGACCGTATTTTTAAGGATGGCGACTAGCATTTTGTTTGATGCCTCTGCTTGCCCATTTTCTTGCGGATAATAGGGTGTTGAAAAGCTGTGCTGAATTTTGTACTTTGTGGAATACCAAAACGACATATGATGTTATGTAAGATGAACTCCACAATACGGGGTCCTATCCTGGCCGTTATGATAAACGTGTGACGGCCTGATGATGCAAGGGAGATCTTTCCAATTAGATCGAAGCCCCATTATGAAAATGGCCAAGCAGACTGGACTGCCTGCAAGGCCTGGGAAAGTACATGCATCAAATTGGCATGATGTTGACATTTCATGCACTTCTTGACATATGCACAACAATATCACTCTAAATATGGCCAATAATATCCCATGCGAAGAATGCGCTTTGCAATGGCCATACCACTAAAGTGGCCACCACATGTACCGTCGTGCGCTTGGGCAACTGCCCAAGTGGACTCTTGTTGGTCCAAACAACGAAGAAGAATTCTGTCATAGCTGCGACGATACAAAATGTCTCCTATCAAGACATACTTAGCCGCTTTCTGCTTGAATGTTTGTTTTGCGGTGTGCCTCAATCCAAAGGGAAGATTACCTAACTTGAGGTAGTCTCTAATGGGTAAATACCGACTCTGTTGATCGAAAACCTCGACAGTATGAACAACCAATCCCTTTTGAAGTTCTTCCCTAACAAATGCTGAATTGGATAGAACTTGTAAGAATAGCGTTGTGTTGCTATTAGTGGGAGTGGGGGAAAACAAGGACCCCCAGTTGGCATGTTTCAGATGATCTCGGATTCGAAAGAACTTATCCAAGGATGGTTCAATCTGGATCATGTGGATTCCTGGCATCAAGTCTGAGCTTGCACGCTCCATCATGGATTGCGATAAGGTTTTGACTTGAATGGTTGTCATATCACCGGAAAGGTCTTGCGGGATTAGTGACCCCAATGAGGCCATTGTGTCCGCAAAATGATTCGATGATCGAGGGAGTGCTTTGATGTCATACCACTCAAGTTTTGCCAGGAATTTGTCCACAAGGGCTTTATAGGCCTTCAGAACTGGGCATTTGCATTGATATACCCCTTTGACTTGATTTACGATTAACAGCAAATCACCAAAGATGTTCAGTCTTTTGATGTTCATGGTGATTGTTGTCTGAATACCTAGGAGCAAGGATTCATATTCTGCATTATTGTTGGTGCACTGGAAGTTTAATTTAAATGACAAGGGCATTGGAGCACCCTACGGTGTGAAGAATACAATTCTCGCACCACCAACTTGCTCACATTTAGAACCATCGAAGAATAGGGTTATGTCGGCCTGTGACTCTAGAACCATCGAAGAATCTAGCGATTCTGAGACATGGAAGACCCCATCATCGGGTAGTTCTATGACCAGAGGCTGATCGTCTTCAAGAGGAGCCTTTGCTAGTTGATCGGCTATGACTTGTCCTTTGATAGATTTTTGTCCAATAAACTCTATGTCAAATTCCGTCAACAACATGATCCATTTTGCCATGCGACTACTATGATAAGTGTGACTCATCATGTATCGCAATGGATTCTCCTTAGACACAACATACGTAGTGTTGCTCAGCATGTAGTGGCGTAGCTTTTTGGTAGCAAACACCACTGCCAGCGGAGTTTCTCAACGTATGCATAGTTAAGTTCGTAACTCGACCGGGGTGCGGCTAAGATAGTAAGTAGCTCTGTTCTTTGTGAAGTTCATTCTTTTGGGCTAGCATGGCACCCAGTGCCACCTCGTAGGCTGAGATGTATAAGTAGAATGGCACTCCTGGTCTAGGTGGTGCCAATACCGGCGACAAAGCCAAGTATTGTTTGATTTCGTCAAAGGCTGACTGGCACTCGTCATCCCATTGAAATGCAACCCCTTTGTGCAATAATTTGTTCATGGGTCGACATTTGTCAGATAATTGCGCTATGAAGCGTTTAATCGACGCGACCTTTCCTTGCAGACTTCTGAGCTGCTTGATGGTAGTTGGGGGAGCCATTTCAAGTATTGCCTCGACTTTCTTTGGGTCCACTTCGATGCCTCATTTTGAGACTATAAAACCCAAGAGTTTTTCGGATGTGACGCCAAATACGCACTTTTTGGGATTCAGTCTGACCTTATGCTCTATGAGGCGATCGAGAATCTTGCTTAAGTCATCGAGATGATCTGAGCGCAAAAGAGACTTGGCTAACAAATCATCCATGTAATCTTCCAAAGTTTTGTGCATGTAATCATGGAAGATATACGTCATGGCACGTTGGTATGTAGCGCCAACATTTTTAAGGCCAAAAGGCATGACCTTATAACAAAATGTCCCCCAAGGCATTGTGAACGCCGTTTTTAGTTGGTCTTCAGGATTGATACGAATTTGATTGTATCCTGAGAAACCATCCATTAGGGAGAGCATTTCGTGACCTGCTGTAGCGTCTACCAACGCGTCGATGCTGGGCAAGGGGAAATCATCCTTAGGACTTGCTTTTTTTAGATCTCAAAAATTAGTGCATATGCAAATCCTCCCGTCGGGCTTCTTGACGGGAACCATGTTGGACAGCCATGGCGGATAATCCATGCAGATGACAAACTGTGCATCCAACAGCTTTTGCAATTCATATTTGACCATCAAGGCCACTGTTGGGTGCATCTTTCATAGTTTTCGCTTTACGGACTTGATTTTTGGATCAAGCGTTAAATTATGCGTGACTAGCTGCGGGTCTAGTCCCGGCATGTCTCGGTATGACCATGCAAAAACCTCCTTCTTCGCTTTGAGAAGGGTAATGTAATCGGCTTGCTCTTTAGGGGATAAGCTTACCCCCAGCTTGATGATCTGTGGATTCGTTGGGTCTAAGCCAATGTCTACGTCAGTCGTTTCTTCGACTGACATGTGGGATCTGTCCTCCAACTGATGTGGAGTCGAGATCAAATGGATATCATTAGCTAAGTTTAAATCTACGTTTGGAACTTTGGGTCCCTCTTCAGCCTGAAAAATATCTTGAGTTGTCCTTGGGGTCAAATGAGGCATTTCACCGAAAGGCCAGTACTCTGATGGTGATAAAGGTGAATTGACGTGATCCTAGTCGATGGCATCTATGTCTAGATGCAATGACCGTGCTGGATCGATCGGATTGCGGATGGGTGCGGTCAAATCAATGGAGATCATGTGGATGGAATGAATTTGGTCTCCATTACCATGGGTGTTATAGCTCGAACATTCTGGGTGCTCCCTATGATTTGGATCTGGTTCTGTAGGGACGAGTATGAACGGATCAGCCCTATGTGCTGATAGGAATACGGGGTCTTCCCTTGGTACTGATGTCATGATAGGATCTCAAGGTGGATGATGCTCATCATGAATTTGGAGCCATGGATCCAACACTAGGTCCCACCCCGCTGGGTCTACCCACCATTCATGCCCTAACCTTATGCCCATTTGTCCCATTAGATCTTCATGAGTTAAAGGGCGATAATTTCATCGTGCATGTCTGAGATAGATCATCTCAGTCTCGTCTTCTGAATCACTTTTGGAGATCCAAAAATGTGTATTCTCTTCAGCAACTATTGCTTGCAACGTCGAGGGCTCTCCTTGTTCCAAAAAGTTAATCTGGTCCCATTGCGGTTGTTCCACTCTTGGTGGAGGGACCTGATTCTCTTGACACTATGTTGGTTTGGTTGGAACCTCTAAGGGGAATAGCTTCAAAAAGATGTCTGGAAGCCGTTGATGTTCTCTTTGAGGATTAATCTCTGAAATCTCGCCTCTCTCTAGCAAAGGAGAGGGATTACTACTGTTGCCAAGGGTGTTTGTTGACCATGGGAGGTAATCTCCCAATGTATATTCTCGTATTTGGGTTGGCATAAAGATCCGGTGCCAATCCCCCTTGTTGCCTATTTCTAGGCCTTGCATATTTTTGACCAAGATGTCTAAGGGTAGGGGGTGGTTGAACCCTACTCCTGACTTATCATATGGCATCTGATATCTTGGTTGGCAAATGACCCGCATCCCTTGCTCATATCTGCCTAGCCCGTATCCATGCCAATTGCATTGGCCGAGATATCTTAGAGCGAAATTCGGGTTTGATAGATAATTGATATTTTCTGCAAAAGGTTCTTCATCTTCTTCCTTTTGCTTGCATGGTTCAAGACCATGATCAAGGCCCCCATACACAAAATTCATCTGGTTTGGTGGGTAGCCTAGAGGAACAACTGTTCCTATGGGAATGCGAGGTCTTCCCATGTCCTGTACTGACTCCAATGCGGGCTTTGCCACAACATTTTGCACTAAATACTCCCCCAGGACCATATTGGGCATTTCGACAGTGATTGTTGATGATTGGGTGGGAGGAAATGGGAGTCCTTCCTGAGTCCATTCCATGTTCGGTATTTTAGGAGTCTTCGCTTCTGCTGTGTGAGGTGTTTCTTCTGTTGATACCGTTGAAATTGTGGGCAACCCCTCTTCTAGGGGCTTAGCCTCTTCCATGATCTGTTTTCCCTTGTCCTTCTGTTTTTCCATGGAAAGTGGCGTTGATAATGAAGGAGCCGATGATGAAGACTCACCTGGCTGGGATTTTGTTGATTTGGTCACCAGTGGTGCCTGCGGTATTGGACCCTGTTTAGATGGATTTAACTGGAAATCCAAATGCGTTGAAGGGAGGGTCGATTGAGGCATGAATTGTACCACATTGCAATACTTGAAGGGCTCTAAGTCCATTGGGACTACATGTATTTTTCCTTCAAAAGCATACTTTAAGCACTGGTGGGCGATCGAAGGGACACACTTCATGTCCCTGATCCAAGGCTGCCCTAGCAGTATATTATAAGCCATCTCACCTTCCAACATGTGGCACAAGGTAGGTATTGTATTTTGTCCTACCTAGACTGGCAGAACAACTGTGTCGACTATCGAGCATATTGCATCGTTGAAAGCTTGCAGTGTGTATGTGGAGGCTGTGATGTGCGAGACTAGCAGCTTCAAATGTTTTAGTGCTGCAGTGGTAATGATGTTACTGGACGAGCCAATATCTACCAACACTCTCTTGTACGGGATCCCATTGACCCACGTGATAACGTGCAGGGGTGGATCTTCCATGTCATTCGATATTGTTTTGACTTCGTCTTCTCTGAAGGTGATGACCGGCTCCGTACATCGTTTCACATGTCCCACGAAGTTGTTGAAAGAATTTGCTTCGTGAGGCTGTAATTCGATGGCTTTTAAAATGTCCATAAGAGCTTCCCTATGGGGTGCTGACTGTTGAATAAGCTCGTAAATGGACAGCCTAGCCGATTTGGTCCGCAAAATCTGCGTGAGTTTGGTCTGTATCGTGACCTCGGGTCTAAGCGGAGGCAACTGCGTTGGGCATTGTTGAGGCTGCGATGTTGTCGAAACTTCCCTCGTAGCTACCTCGGGGGCAACTGCTGGGTACTTTTTGTTCCTTGTCACTATACTAATCATTCCCACAAATCCTTGCATGGGAAGATTTTGTCGCACCTTGTTAATCTGGAGTGATTTTGCCTAAGCTTCGTGGGAAGGCAAAGGGTCCTTGAATACCCCCATTTGTTGATTATTTGGCGCTATGGGGTTGTCCACGGCCAATGTTCTATTGTCGATCAAATCTTGGATTAATTATTTGAATTTCCAGCATCCATTCAAGTCGTGTCCTCTGCGCCTATGGAATCTACAATACAATTCCTCTCTGTATCCCCTAGGCTTAGGAGCGTTAGGGTCTATAGTTTGGATTTTTGGCAGAGTGACTAAATTTGCCTCTGACAAGCGGTCAAATAGGGAGTCCCTGGACTCCATGTAAGGGGTGAATTGTTGCCTAGGGCGACGCTGCTGATTCTGCTCCTGTCTTCTATTATCTCTTTCATAGCCAGGAGGCACTGCCTGGTAATTAGCCTTTTGTGGCTGTATTTCTTGCATAGGCGTGGGAACATTTATCGCAACTTGGTTAACCACAGCGTGTTGTGATTGCGTTGTCCTAGTTTTAGTGGTTTTATTCCACTCTTTCTTTTTAGGCTTGGTGATTGCGCCTTCACCTATTTTGATCTCTTCAATAACTCTGGATTGCGCCAAAGCTTCTTCTAAGCTAGCGTATTACTGTAGCTGCAATAGCCTAGAGATCGATTTCAAGCAACTTTTTGTGAACATCTGTGTGAGATCAGACATAGGGGGACGGTAGGGTAACTTAGAAAGCAAAGCTCTCCATTGATTCCCGTATGTTGCCATTGTTTCTTCCTCAAATTGCCTGAGGCTAGCCAGATCACTCAGTGATGCCGTCTTCCTTGTGTTGAAGGCAAAGCGTTCAAGAAATGCATCTACTAATTGATCTAGGTTGCTTATGCTGTGTTTGGGTAATTGTGTGAACCAATCCGAGGCAGGGCTTTCGAATGTGGTTATGAATGTCCTAAGCAAAAATGCGTCATTATCTTGGATGCTGAAGCATTGGCTTAGAAATCTTGTAACATGTTCTTGTGCGTCCTCTTCACCTTTAAAGACTGCCAATTGAGGCAACTTGAAATGTTCGGGGTAAAGATGTGTAGGCACTGAGGGATGCATCGGATGACTGCGGAGTTGACGTAATGTGGGTTTTTGATGCCCAGCAGCTTTTGTCTCTACAGACTCTAAACGCTCTAATAGCGCTTTGTATGAGTCGAAAGATTTTATTTCTTCCTCTCTTGTTTATTCCCATTGTAAGTTATGGGAGACTGGAGGCCTATGGAGGGGTGGTCGATTGGCAGCCCTCCCGCCTTGATGGGGTGTTTTAGCCCATTCTATTTCTGGTTCGTACTCCTCATAAAATTCTTGAGGAGTCTCTGGGCGAGACCTATGACCCTGATTGAATCCCTACTGAGGGTACCCATAATTGTTTCGGGGAGTGGCCTCCCTCTCGGGTCTATAAGGTCTCGGAGGCAAAGCTTGACGAGGTTGTGGAGACCTGTCCTGCACCAACGGATTATGCCTCTCATATTGTTTGGCTCTTTGGGTGTGAGGGGTTGGCCCCATATCAGGTAGTTCATAGCGTAACTCATCCGATTTGCGTTGCATGCGCTCTCTATCCAAGCGGTGTCGATACTCTATCTCCTGATGACTTTGTTTAAGCCGCACGATTTGGGCTTGACGGGTGGCATGTCTAGCGACTATCGGGTCAATTTGGTCTACCCTATTTTTCTCAGGAGGTTGGAATGTTTCTCCTATGTGTTTGCCTCGATCTTGATGATCTAAAATTTCAATGGGTCACTTCCCTCTGTCGAGGTAGGCGACATTTACTTGAGGCTCTGGCCTCGATGTATGATCATGATACCTAGCAAGTGCGGAAACGCAAGGTTCCCGCACTATTTTTTGTCCTCGAGGAATGCGATGGCTTTCCTCGTACTCCATTTCACGGGTTTGGAAGGGGCGAGCGGAGTTAGCTCACCCTGTGTAAGGATCCCTGCGCTCTGGATTTTGTCTTTTTGTCTTGACAACTAGAGGGGGTGAAGGAGGGATAGTGTAATCATGTGGTTCCTCCCGTCGAACCCTATGTTGGCTTAGCACTTCATCACGCAGTGAACACTCATAGCGAGCATCTAAGGGAGATCTCCTATGTATGTACCCCTCATGGAAGGGTGTGTGCTGAGTGCTATGCTGAACAGGAGTGCCCCTAGAAGAGGTGCCCCTATAGTCCCTTTCTGTTAAGGTGTGGAGGGGATTGCCTTGTGTGTTAAGTCGCCAAGGTGGTATGACCAAATCCTTGGGACTGTAATGGATATGATTTGTGCCTCCTTGGATATTCCCCACAGCATCCACCCGTGATTGGGCTTGGCTACGGGTGAGCACCATGACGATGTCTCTCTAAAAACCCTAAAAATTGAAATGAGTCAGATGGGGCCCAAAATTGGTGTGTGCATCCCTATTATAGTAGATAAGACAAAAATTAAGTTTCAAGTCCTATCTCTAAATACATTTGGAGATATTGACATCCAAACAGCTCAAAAAGTGTAAAAAATTGGGCACGTAATTTTAAAACCTAATTTTGGGGCACTATATGATGGAATTTGGCCCCAAAAACTGACTTTTCTAAGAAAATAGGATTCTAGAGAATTGTATTTGTTTAAAATTATCCAAACTAACTCCCTGTAAAATTTCAAGTCAATCGGAGCTACGGTTGAGAAGTTATGGCCTCGGCAAGATGCACTAAAATTTAGGAAAAAAAGTAAAATTTCCTAAATTTCGTTGGATGCTCCCGCATCACTTATGGGCACATTTGGGGTGCTTTTGGGTTGACCAAAGGGTTCATGGACACCTTTGGAGCATTTTGGAGTGACCAAAGGGTTCATGGACACCTTTGGGGCATTTTGGAGATGACCAAGCGATTGCGGGAATCCTTGGAGCTTTTTGGAGCGAGTGACAAAATGCATAGATTTTTATCTTTTGTTTATGATTTTTTTGATTTTTTTGTTACACTAAGCAGAAATGAACACACACATACACAAACGGTGATTATCTATTTTAAATATTAATGGTGTGTCCTAAACTAGTTTAGTGCATTTTGATGTTTTGTTTTGTTTTTACAAGTTTTGAAGAACGTTTAAATGCATAATGAAGGCTCATATAACTCCCAAAATGGTTGCCCCTTCAATATACCAACCAGGCCGATATACCAACCTCTCTATATACCCGCCCTTACGAGAGGGAGACTATAGGTACGTGAGAGCAGATGGTACGTGGTACGTAGGGGGTACGGAAGGGGGATTGTCCTATTAATGGAACCTACCATAGAAGACTTATCCTCACGCACATGGTAATCACCCCAGCGACACTCGGTCAGCTTTCATCAGGATTTACGCCTAACAACAATGACAATCGGGGAATGGATGCAAAGCTAAGCCAAGGTGGTGATGAACCCACCGTTGGTCTTGCTCAAGGGCTGGGGTCTTACGACCAGCTCCTTGGTTTAATTTACCACGTGTTGTGTGTGGGATTCATTTTATTTAACGAAAATGAAACAAGCATAAATGACTTTCCCTAAGCAATGCAGGATAAAATGAAAACAATCAAAGAAACAGAAACAAAAAATTTAACAGAGATTATAAAAAATCCCTACCTCTTCTCTGCCTAGGCCAGTTGCTTATGAAATTTTGCTCTGAAAATCTACAGGTAGGAATTCGTCCCTTTGTGAGATGAATTTCAGAACAGAATTCGTCCCTGCCAGAGATGAATTTGAATTCGTCTTAGGGTCAGACGAATTACAGTAAAGAATTCATCACAGTCAGAGACGAATAATAGTCTGCAACAAAAAAATGTACCTGTCAAGCACAAAACACAAAAATTTAATCAGTTTCTGTGATTTTAAAAACCAGGGAACAGGGTCCCACCGTGATCGCCACTGAAAGCACGAGATTTCGGGCAAAGGAAACACTAATTGCGATGCATCCAAAATCAAATACGCTTAAGTCCTAGAAATGTAGAATGCATGAAATGAAAGAGACGCATTGGAATGAGATACAATAAAATGGAGAAAACACAGCCCTTTCATTAAACTCTCTTGATCTTTGTTACAAAGACGCCTCCTCCCTTTTCAGGGGCTAGGAGCGTTAAAAGAATTTGATTACAATCAAGACTTAAGGTTCCTCTTTCCACGTGCCCACACTTGATATGGGCAGGCCAAGATGATGTCGTCGCTGATGTTGATGAGTCCTTAACCTCTGTTGCTCCTCCTGCGAACAAAGAAACAACAAAGATGTCAGTAGCACCTATTGCAAATAGTAAGTGTTTGTTCTCTAAAATTGCCAAAAGATGCATGTAAATAATTAGCCAAATCGATAGACAAAATGACTCTAAATGACCTGAAAACCTGACAGAGGACAGAAGACATCACCAGAGGGCCACTACCATTGAAACAGTCAGCCAATCTGCCTTCAACTGGAATTCCTCCCTGGGCATGACGAATTCTGACTGCAATTCGTCCCTGGGTGGGACGAATTCTGCTGTGTTGGAAAAGTCGAGGTGATGCTGCTCCAATGTCGACTCTCGAGACCTCCAAAACACCTACAAATAGAGGGGTTATGTAATTGGGGCCATTTTGGGATGACCCAGATGGTCGGATTCTCTCAATTTGGCATCTATCCTTGGGAATTCGATATCGCCACCTGCAAGTTAGTAGGACAACAAAGCGACAAAAGGCATGATAAAATCTGATCAAAGTGTTATGAAATTGAAGCTATGAGTTAACCAGACAGAATAAAATAAGATGCCATATGAACAAATAATATAGAATTCTTTAGAATAAAACTTAGAGAGTGCGGGGGTGCCCAAGTGGGCCTCCCACCGTTGGAACTTGATTTCGACGCCAATCCACTAGGGATGGGCCCAAAACCTCTTAGGATTGGGATGTCTGCAAATTGGTGGTGTAAGGTGGTAAAATGCTGGATTTGGGTTGGATCCATGCTTCCAAAAGCCACCCAATAACCTCCCTTGCGAAAGAGATTAGTGGATGTGAGAAGGTGAATCAAAAGGATGCAAATGGGTATTCAATCGGACAGCACTTCGTTGCTTGAAATCGCCTACAATATGTCTTTTGGGTGAGAAAAGTCCCACCTTTTATAGACCCATGGGGTATCTTTTGAGAGGGAAGCACAAGCGCCATGTGTTGGTCATAGGTGCCATGTGGCGGTCATGTCTTCCCATTGAGGGAGGGGAGTCCTCCATGACTTGGGCTTTCATAACTGCCCTTGTGACAGTCCTCTAACGGCCTATTTTCCCACCCACACACGCGTGCGAGGCAGGAGTCATCAACTGACTGTCTTTGGCTATCACTTGGTGCCATTCTTCTTTTTTCCTGTTAAACCTAGAATTCGTCCTACCCAGGGACGAATTCAGAATTCGTCCCTTGGTGAGACGGATTCCAATTTGAATTCGTCCCAGGGTGGGACGAATTTGGAGTAGGTTGTCCGAAGGTGCCAAATTGCCTTATGACCTTCCAAAATTGCTGTAAAAGTGGTTAGGACCACTGTTTAACCTCTGAGGGCTGCCCTGGGGGCTATTTGTGTCAAAGCAATCAGTTTTTGTAGTCACATAATCGGATTGGTGTTGTTTTGGTGTCTACATGTTGTTTTTAAGGGTTTCTATAATTTCAAAAAAATTATTTTTTTAAGTTTTGAGGTAAATCAGATTTTTGAATTATGCATTTTCATTCATAAGCATAAGATGACATTTCCTTTATGAAAATTCAATTTCATAACAGGGGAGGAAATTTTCGTGGCATTTCATGAGCCATCATTCTCGAAGCAATAAATGCACCTTTCTTCATGAAAATTCTGATTTCATTGAAGAGAGGTAATTTATCATTGCATCAAAAGATAGTGTTTTAAAGCATTAAATTATGTCTCTTTATGAAAATTATGATTTCATAAAAGAGGGATAATTTATGATGACATTTTGAGGCTATTATTTTCAAGCAATAAATTGGTGTCTCTTTATGAAAACTAATTTCATCAAAGAGAAATAAATTATTAATTACATCAAAGGCTTTGTTTATCTTCATGATAAAAGCTACATTTAATGGATCTTTTCATCATTTTAAATTCACATTCAAAGATAGATTTAATTTTCTATTTCATGCTTAAATTAGGATTTCATGCAAGAAAAAACTTGTTTAAAATCCACTTAATCAAGGAAGATAAAATATATCTTAAAATAATTAAAGATAAAAGGAATTAAGGCACTACATCATGGTCATATGAGATCCAATTCAAATTTAATTTTTGTTTGGTTTTATGAACAATCATTAACATAGCATGGTAAAATGAACCAACACATATCCCTTGTTAACAATTACTTGGAATCACTAAGGTGTTTCTAGCATTTCATTGATATTTTATTAATATTACTAATACACATGTGCAAATGCTAATATAGCAAAGACCTTGGAGAAGTTTTTGTGTTTAACTTCTTTGCAAGAGAGGGTTTTGGGATCAAAACTCTAAGGGAGAGTGTAATTTCATAATTGAGTAAAACTACCACTCAACAATACCTAATATAGATGATATTGAAATCCTAAAGTTTGTAGAAAATGATTCGAATGCTCTAATGATAATAACCTTTGATATCATTAATGAGATACAACCCTATATCACTTTAGCAAAATCATCTTCAGATGCATGGACAAGCTTGGAGAATTTTTTTTAAAGAAACTTCTTACTCAAGTTCCTATGATATATGCTACTTTCCTTAGGAACTTCATTCATTAAATATGAACAATGGAGAAAGAATAGAAGTTCCTAAGTAAAGTAGCATATATCAAAGGAAATTTTATTACCTTAGGAGAAATAGTTAAGGATGAACTTCTTACTCAAGTAACCATGAGAGCACTTCTAGACAGCTATAAACATTTGGTAACATATTTAGAAGTTCTAAGTAAAGATACTTCTTTTGATAACTTAGTCAACATTCTATAGGAATATGAAGTGGAAAATATAGTTAACTATGAGATGTCTAACACTACATTGTTGTCTAAAGATAATCCATAGGGAAATATTACTTCTTCATTAAAAGGATGAAAACCATGGTACAACAGGTATTGTTAGATATGCAAGAGAAAAGGTCATAGTACTAGCTATTACAGGTTCAATCCCAAAAATCAAAATCAAGAAAATAAAATTAATAATGGGAACCAATTTTATCCATGATAATATCAAAATCCTTGTCAGTAGTAATTTTAGTATCAAACCAATTATCCCCAATTGGAGTATCGAAAAGGAAATAAAAGGACATCTAGATCAGATGATAGAAGAAATTTAAGAACTAGGAGAATCGATAGATGATAATGAAATCAAAGCTCTTCCAACAAGAATGATATATTTTGAATATACTAACAACTTGCTTGAACAGGTTACAAAAATTAGAGAAGAAGAATAAAAATTCCAAAGTCAAGAGGAAGATCCACATTGAAGAGTAAAGTCTTCAATACCCAAATATTGTAATATAGGGATGTTAGAAATATAATATATTACATTATTTGGGTCATGTAAATGTACCTTCCTTGGTACATACTTAGGATATTAGATTACTTTAGGGGGAAGTTTTCTAGTTACTTCATGAAATGTAATAAATGCATAATTATCAATGTGTAAGTTATATATGTGCAAGGTATCCCTTGTACATCTATATAGAGTTTGGGCCACGAAACGTATCTTTCTATATAAAGAGCCATATATAGTATATGTAAGAGCAATAGTAGTGAAGCATCAGTAGTGTATGATAGACAGTAGTGTAGGGTATGTGAGCTATAAGCTTAGAGCTCATTCATTGAGCAATAACTTATATCATGGAGTGCTCATTTTCTCTATAGGTACTATTGTATTTTTTTCATCATTTCTATTTATAGATTATTTCAATCATCTCATAGATTTACTTTCTTTCTTATTATTATGCATCTTGTGAATGCTATCTCCCATTGCATTTTGTATCAAAATCTAACCAAAAAAGGATTACTAAATTACATTAGAATCAAGGTGTTCAACTGGGCACATAGTTAGCTCCTTGATTATGAACACATCCCATTCAAATGTATTATCTATCATGATCCCATTTCTCTAAGAACTAGCCAACTAGAGTGTCCAAAAAGAAGCATACAACCATTATTCTTGATATGGCTAGTACCTTTGATAGGGTAGATATTCAATTTCTTGAGCATGTGTTAGTTAGTTTGGACTTCCTCTTCAACTTATGAGATGGATTAAACCATGCATCATTGTCCCTTGGATCTCCCCATTGATCAATGGGGAACCTTGAACCTTTTTCAAGGCTTCTAGAGGCATTGGATAGGATTTCCCTTTATCCCCATATCTTTACATCTTGCTAGAAAAGACTCTAGGGAGATATCTCAACAAGCTAATAAGGGACCAAAATATTACAAGTATTAAGGTAGTTGCATGATACAAACAAGTTACTCATGCACATTTTTCTGAAAACACCATTATTATAGAAGAAATATCAAGGGAAAATGTGATATGGATCGAATAATGCTTAGATGGATTTACACAAGTTTTATCTACAGTTGATATTCTTCCACAGATATCTTCAAGTCATTGGTGGGATTCCTCTATTCAACTCGAGTGTTGGATCTGTAGTCTAGGTTCGTAGCTTTGGGGTTTCCTATTTGCCTTATTTTTTTTGTTGCTATCTTGAGGATCTCTGCTACATTTTTCATGGTCTTTGAAGGGGGACCTCATGCTTATTGTTACCTTCAAATAAAGCTTTCAGAAGAAGATTTGCATGTCTAGTTTTGGTGGTTTTTATTGGAGCCCGTCCTTTCGATTATTTTAGTTCTTGGAGGATCCTATGTTATTTTGATCGATAGTGTGCTCCTTGTGTTTCTTCCTATTCTAGGTTTGTTTCAACTAAACTTTTGATTTTGTGGACTTCGAAGATTCTTATTATTTTTATCTGATTTTCAAGCAACACATTCACATGGTCTCATGGTCTATGGAGACCTCCAACTACTATTGTTCTATTTTCAAGGCCATTGTAAGGATTTTCTCTATAGGTTTTTTTATTAGAGAGACTTTTCCAACCTTCTTATTTCTCCTAGCTAAGAAACAATGCTTAAGTTTATTCCCACTAGATGGGATACGGTGTTTGAATTTTGTTTTTTCCAGAATCCTCTTGAGCAAGATTCTATGTTTAAATTTTCTATGTTTTTTAATTCATTTCTCGAGCTCTTCTTGAATGGGATTCAACTTATAAATCTATATTTCTTAGGCTCCCACTAAATTGGTTTCTTTATTTTCTTTGATTTTTTGGGCTCCTCCTGTAGGGGATCCTTCATTTTGAGCAAGAAGTGCTTCCTTTTGTTCCACTTTGTTGTTCAATTTTGAGGTTGAAACTCATTTATTTTAAGTTTGAATGTATTGTAGTTGGTTTTTCTGATATCGTCTCCCTGTAAAAATATTCTCCTTCCAGAAATCATCTTCTTGTTTCATTTTGTAAAAGGTTTGGAAATTCTTTCAAAAACCCATTTTTCAACCAATCATAAAATTATATTTTAATTTTCAAAGCAATATTTCACTTTTAAATACAAATTTTAAGATTCTCTTTGCTTTAAGAATAACTTATTCTCTTATTTATAAGAAGAGAATAATTTATTCTCTACTAATAAGGCCAACCATGACCTCCCATACCCATCCCATCTTCACTCATTGTCCCCTACCAAGCTCATCCTTACTTTGTCCACCATCCTCACTCATTTTGCCAAGGTGCAATCTAATTTGTTTTTAATTATTTTATACTAATAAAGTATGTAGACGTAAAAGTACTTAGAACTTCAAATGTAAATTATGTAAGAGTTATATACTTACATTATGATATTATCAGGTCCAAGGTTCAAATCTTGAGTCTCACCAAACTAAACACTTGTCCCTTTCCTGGTGCTTTTAGCAACATAAAAGGTTTAAAATTATTGCGGAATAGTCATTATAGGGGTAGACTACGTGAAGATCTGTGTGTCGGATTTCGAGGCGGACAATGCAAAATACTGTGGTGGACATAAAATTTGGATAGCCTGTCTAGATTCATGGCAGCTATCGATTCCACCATGTAAATTATATATATATATATATAAATAATTATATAATATGTTAATTATATGGTATAAAAGTTCACAGATACGATTAAATAATTCTAAAAAATTTAAATATATGAATGCAATTATGAGAAATTTAAATATATATGTACAATTATTTGAATGTTAGTTGCATGAAACTTTATGAATGTGTAATTGCATTCATGAATACATATATTTGTTTTTTATAATATGGAAAGAAGAGGTTTTGAAAGGGTCCCCAGACTTTTTACATAATTACATCACTATCAAAGAAATAGGACAAAGACAAACACGAGGTGAACATGACAAGTCCAAAAAAAAATATATTAATTAAACAAAAGATCATAAATATAATTGTAAACTTGAATTGTGAATAAGTATTCATTTAAATATACATAACATGTTAATTTTTTGATATAAACATATAATAAGTGTAAAGTGGTTGCTTATAATATAAATATAATTTGTACATTCATGGATAGAGATATTATTAGTGTAAAAATATTTATAAATGTAATAAATGTGGGTCATATTTGTGTTCATTTACTTAATATGTTAATTGCCTTCTATAAAAATATGTAATTAATAAGAAAATAAATCAAGTCAGCATATGGCTTATACATGTGAATGATAATTGGACATAAATTCATTAATAATAAAATATGTAAATATGGTTTATACATTACATGTGAGTTGTGCATATATGCTAGAATACAAAAATGTTAGTTGCACAAAGCTTTGTAATTATGCTCATAAATGTGGGTCATATACATGTTTATTTGATTGTTTAAAACGTTTTTAAATGTTTCATATTTAAAAATAATTTACAAAGCATTACATCTATAAATACAATTGTTTATTGCACAAAAGTTAGTGAATATGCATAACATGTTAATTGTAGTATTGTATATGATAGTGTATTAGAATACAAAAATGTTTAGTTGCACAAAGATTTGTAATTGTGCTCATGAATATGAAATACATATGGGTCATCTCGAATGTACAAAAAAATATATTTATAAATTTATGCAATTGCAAAGAATTTATATGTTTGAATGCATATGCACAATTTATTTATTAAGTGTAGATAGTGAGTTGGGCATAAATCTATGAATTCAAATATTTATTGCACAAAAGTATAGATCTTTATTTTTTTTAACTATTTGGATATATTCGATTTATAATAAAAAGAGAAATACCATAGCTCAAAATTTAAAGCAAATCCATTTTATTGAGTTACAAATAATTTAAGATGTAAAGTAAAAAAAATCAAATAAAAAGACACAATACACTTTGAAATGATGAAGAATGATTCTTTTATAAAATGAAAATGTGGTTAGTCACTTTCTTTTCAAATTTTATTTAATAATAATTAGTTGATGCAAATTATTAATCAATAATATTTTTAAGAAACGTAGTAGTTTCTTTCTTTAATTCATTTATTCTTTTACATCAAATTTCAAATAAGTAGAAATATTTTTTATTTTTATTAATCCCATGTATAATTATAAGACAAATACCAAAGCTCAAAATTTAAAACCATACTCTAGAAATCATTTTATATTTATGTACTTTTAAGAAAATTATATCCACATGCTAAAGAAAACAATGGATAATGTCATATCATCTAATTGACACTAATTATATCAATCAATGCTTTAAAAGTAAAATTATTAATAAAACTAGCATTAAAATTCCATGAAATATTCTAATTGATAATATTAAAAAATATTTCCCACTATTAATAAAATATTATAAATTTTTGAAAACCTATTTCTCTTTTAAACTACAAGCTTGGATTTCTCTTTGCTTCAAGAATAACTTATTTTCTTAATATGACCTAGTGATGGTGGAAGCCTACCTGGCCTCTCCCCTAGCCATCCCATCTTCACTCATTTTCCTAAGATGTAAACTTATTTGTTTTTAATAATTTTATCAATTAAAATGCTTAGAATTTTAAATACAAATTATGTAAGAGCTACATAATTCAGTTGTGATATTGTAAAAAAAAAAAATTAAATATGAGTAAACAATCCTAAAATGTTCAAATACATGAATGCAATTATGAAAACTCTAAATAAGTGTATAATTACAAAAATACTAAAAACTATTAAATAAATGTACATGTTTAATATAAACAACATATTATTGCCAATTCATAATTCAAAAGCATATTCATTTTAATGAGCACAAAGTAATTAAAGAGATTAAATACAATGCACAATTATTAAATTAAAATTCTAAAAAAATTCTAACAAATGAAGACCAATTCTTTTATAAAATAAAAATATCACACTTTCTTTTCAAAAATTATCTAATAATAATTAGTTGATACAAGTAATTAATCAATTAACATTTTAGATAAATAAATTCAAAGATTAGATTAGAATAATTGTTTCTACTTTTCTTAACTATTTAGATATATTCCATATATATTTAAAATATATATATATCAAAGAATTATATACTCCATCAATAATTTTATATTTATATACTTTTAAGAAAATTATATATCCAAAAAATAAAGAAAAAAAAATTACCACTAATTATAATAATCAATGCTCTAAAGTAAGACTACTTAATAAAATTGGTATTTAAATTCAATTAAATATCCTAATTTATAACATTAAAATAAAATTCCATTATAAATTCTCTTATTTTTTAAATTCTATAAAGTTAAATGCAATTACAAGACTTTAGAGCAACTATGAAGATTTTAAATATCCTGTAACTCTTGACGAATTTCTTGTAACTCTTCTCCCCCTTTGACAACAATACCAAAAGGGCTACTGTAAACTCCCCCTGAGTCCATGCATAACATTCTCAAGCAAAAAATATTACACTTAGCAAAAATCACAAATATGAGCAAAAAGATAAACAAATACACAAATGCTCCCCTTGAGAATGTGATCCCGATAGCTAGTCAATTCTTGGGAAGCATGACCACTCCCAATGTATTGTGAAGGTACTCAAAGACTTTCTTGGGCAACTATTTTGTGAAGATATTTGCTACTTGCTCTGTTTTTGGAACAAAATCCAACTTAACCTCACCTTCCACATCTTTCTTCTACGTATAGCACGTTGTCGTTGCAATATATTTTGCCTCTGCTGTGGATAGGGAGACTGACTCTGGTTTCTTATTGTGCCATGCGACCAACCTGTCTCCAAGATAGAATGCACCTCCACTGGTACTCTTTCTGTCATAAAGTCTTCTTGGATAAGCACTCTAATCTTTGCTCATCATATTATAATTCTTGTTGGATAAGCTTGATCCTTTTGACTGCCACCTCATCTGTGACTGACGAATTTTCCTCGCATTCATTGTGTAGTTCAATGTCTCTGGTTTCTAACGGCTTCCATGAATGTTTTCATCGCCTACGCAAGTATTGACAGTGGACCATTACCTCTAGCATTGGAACCTCAATCTATGCGCAGTCATCAACACTCAGTATTCTGCTTCTTGCTAGGGCATATGTCAAGGCTACTCAATGTCTTAGGTGAACGTTCTTCACACGATTCCATGAAGCATTTCTCCTCACTATGATCAAGGGATTCCTCGAGAAATATCTCACATTCCTCAAATAATGCAAGACTTTCTTAGGTGCATAGGCATCTTGTCCTCCTTGGAGCTTCACCACCTGGGCGCTATTCTCTCAATGTCTTTGCCTTGCATGTGCCACTTGGCACTCTTGATGAATTGCATGCTAGTGCTAATGTTTGCTTTGACTCTGGCATATCTTTGGTAATGGCTACTTCTTTAGAGAAAATTAATGCTCTCTTATACCGAATGATGTGTTGTATTTTTGGTTAAGAAACATACGCCTTCCTAGCTACACATTGGCAGTAATTATCACAACAATATTGAAGAGCTTTACCATAGTCCTCCATCGATATTGGTAGATGAATCAAGACGTACTCACAACATAGATTCTATTTTATCTACAGATTGGGAATGTTACAGGCTTCAAAACCAACACTTGCCAGCTTATGGTTCCATGACATGATGACCTGTGCTACATGTTCTATCTCAGATAACACCTATCAGCTGTCACATCAAAAACCTAGCTGTTCACCATGTTGTTCTGTTGAAGCACATCAGTTTGACACTATCTGCTATCGTAACCACCATTATCAGAGAGATTTTACAATAATAATAAAAATACAGCTCTGTCAAGCCATGTCTCATGCTCCTTCTTATTACCTCCACAAATATCTATATGAACTAAAACATATTTTGACAACTATACGACAACTCCCCCTGACTACTTGCCTTTCATCCTTAGATAACCAAACAACATAGGAGCATTAAAATAAAACTTTAAGATTGCTCCCCCTAAGGATGTGCTACCTGGAGTTGCTTAGTGCAATAGAGGAGTAGTCTCCTTCAGTCCAAGGAGACACGATTTCCTCTCTTATTTCTTTCTCCAATATTTCTTGAACTTGGGCTTGAGTTTTTCAAATGCATCCCTGTTTTGAACCTTTTCGTGAACTTGAACATTTATCTTGGGTGGTTGTCTCTTGTGCATCCTTTATGGATGATTATTTTCCTTTCTTTGATGCACATTATTTCTTCCCCTTCTGTGTTGCATTTTTTACGTCTGATGAAATCTACTGTCTTGCCTTAGATTAGATAAAAAAGTTCTTGGACAAAACCTTGCTATGTGCCCATGACCATTACATTTAAAAAATTGCACATGGTGTTCAACCGGAATAACAGATGTATTTCTACCAGCATAACTCTTTGATCTATTATTCAATCCACGATAAATTGCCTTGTGACCATAATGATTGCATCTAAAACAATAGCCATTAAAGCATTATTATGAATAAAGTGAGAGTGATAGAACCTCTTTTGTTGTGGTTGCTTTGCTGTAGATATCCTTTGATATTTTCTTCATTTTGAAGATTCAACTTCAGACTTTTCTTTCTTCGATCCTTCAATAGTGAACTTATTCTTCTCTGTATATTTGGAAGATGAAGGTTGTTCAACTTTACATCCAAGACCAAGCTTAGACATGGGGCTTCTTTGTTGCCTTATCATTTTATCTAGCAACTCTGTGCTCTTCTCAAATTTGAGATTTGTATTGGCCTCTTCTAGTTGTTTCCTCAATAAAATAATCTCCTCTTCTTGTTTGCAGCAAACAATCTCTTTCTCATTGATCTGTGACCTGAGATTTTATTCAATTCTTTTGGAATCTTCTACTTGCAGCTTTAGATCACTAAAAACTTTTTTAGATTCCTCTTCATGTTTTCTACATACATCGACTTTATCATCCAGGTGTGACTTCAAGGCTTCTTCTATTTTCTTGGTTTTATGAATTTGTAAGAATATATCTTCGATCTTATCCCCATATTCTTCCAACATTTTGGGTAGTCTTCTATTATTTTTCCTTTCTATATTCAACTCTTCAAGTGCAGCGATCAACTCACCTTCTAGATATACTTCAGCCTCAAGGTTTTCATCATATACTTCAGAATTCACTCCTTCAACTTTTTCTAGTTCAATTTTATCTTCCACAGGAACTGAAACTGACTAAGATACCTTATTTGAGGAGGATCTATTCTTCTTACCCGTTGCGTACTAATCCAAGATCAACCCTAGCTAATTTAGCCTGATAAGGGAAGCTGACTCTAATACCAATTGTTAGTCTCACAATGACATCGAGAGGGGGGTGAATCAGTGTAGCTCTTTAAAACTTAAATCTTCAACTCTTAAAGTTAAAACAATGAAAACTTAAAACCAAGTAAAGCAAATATAACAAGAGAGCATCACACAACACAAGATGTACCGAGGTTCACCAATTTGGCTACTCCTCAAAAATTGACTGTTTGGACTCCCATCTAAATCTAGCCTTTGTAAAGCAACAACTTTACAATCAATTTACCAGCACCCACTGGAAGGAGCACCAACCCCTGATTTATCTGTATTAATTGAAAGGAGTACCAACCCATGATTTATCTGCACCAACAAAAAGAAGCACCAACCCCTGATTTACCAGCACCAACTAGAAGAAGCACCAACCCCTGATTTATCTGCACTAACTGAAAGGAGCACCAACCCCTGATTTATCTGCACCAACAGAAAGGAGCACCAACCCCTGATTTATCTGCACCAACAGAAAGGAGCACCAACCCCTGATTCCAAGCACCAACTTGGAATTTTTGAAGCTAGAAGATTGACATAAAAATGCCTTCACTTTTACAAGATCCTGACTGGTCTATTGCTTACTCAACATCGCCCACAATTCACAAAACACACATCCTTCTCGCTCACCTGTCACGTGCCTCTCACTCTCTTCTCGTGCTCCTATCACGCACTTCACCGAATAAATTCCCCAACTGAAATTCTCCAAGCAACACTCCTTTTATAACCATATTGTCTCTTTGTAACTCCAGTTGTAACTCCTTTCATTTCTCATATGCCACTTGTCAATTGTAATGCCTTCTATATGTAACTCCTTTTGTATATATAGAGTAGGAATTTTGTCAAACACGTTACATGCAATGAATTGACACCATATACTCCTACCATGACTGTTCATCTTCTCGATCATGACTATTCATTTTCTCCTTCTTCGACTGTTCATTTTCTCCACCATGACTGTTCATTTTCTCCTTCTTTGACAGTTCGTTTTCTCCACCATGACTGTTCGTTTTCTCCTTCTCCAACTGTTCATTTTCTCCATATGGGCATGCATCCGCTTCTTTCCACATGAAATTTCCACCTTAAATGATTTCAAATCATTAAATATTTCTTATGGGTGCACGTCACTATGTAGTCTTTAGTTTCACCATACTGGTATTTAGTCATGAAAATGCGACATGTCGAGATATTGCGACACTTTTGTTTCACTGCCTGCCTGGCATTTTTGAGTCACAAAAATGCGACATGTCGCGATATCGTGACACTTTTGTTTCACTACCTGCCTGGCCTTTTTGAGTCGTGAAAATGCGACATGTCGTGATATCGTGAAACTTTTGTTACTCTGCCTACCTGCCTTTCTTGAGTTGCAAAAATTTGACATGTCGCGATATCGCAACACTTTTGTTACTCTTCCCGCCTGGCCTTTTCGAGTCGCGAAAATGTGACATGTCAAGATATCGCGACACTTTTTCTTTCTCTTCCTTCCTGCCCTTTTCGAGTCGTGAAAATGCAACATGTCGTGATATCGTGACACTTTTTCCTTCTTGCTCTCTCTCTTCGCTTTGGACCACGAAAATGCTACATGTCACGAAATCGTGACACTTTTTCCTTCTTGCTCTCTCTCTTCGCTTTGGACCGTGAAAATGCTACATGTCACAAAATCGCAACACTTTTTCCTTCTTGCTCTCTCTCTTCGCTTTGGACCGCAAAAATGCTACATGTCACGAAATCGCAACACTTTTCTTTCTCTCTTTGTCCTTGCCTTGGCCCGCGAAAATACATGTCGTGAAATTGCGACACTTTTTCTTTCTCTCTATTTCTCCTTGCTTCGGCCCGCGAAAATACATGTCGTGAAATCGCGACACTTTTTCTTTCTCTCTCTTTCTCCTTGCTTTGGCCCGCAAAAATACAACATGTCATGATATCACAACACTTTTTCTTTCTCTCTCTTTCTCCTTGCTTTGGCCCGCGAAAATACAACATGTTGCAAAATCGCAACAATTTTTCTTTCTCTCTCTTTCTCCTTGCTTTGGCTTGCGAAAATACAACATGTCACGATATCGCGACACTTTTTCTCCTTGCATTTTCTCTTCTCTTTTGGCCGTGAAAATGCAACATGTCGCGATATCGCGAAACTTTTTCTCCTTGCATTTTCTCTTCTCTTTTGGCCGCGAAAATGCAACATGTCACGATATCACGACACTTTTTCTCCTTGCATTTTCTCTTCTCTTTTGGCCGTGAAAATGCAACATGTCATGATATCGCGACACTTTTTCTCCTTGCATTTTCTCTTCTCTTATGGCCGCAAAAATGCAATATTTCGCTATATCGCAACACTTTTTCTCCTTGCATTTTCTCTTATATTTTGGTCGTGAAAATGCCACATGTCGCAATATCGCGACACTTTTTTCCCTTTGTTTTTTCGCTTCTCTTTTGGCCGCAAAAATGCAACATGCGATATCACGACACTTTTTTTCTCTTTGCTTTTTTGCTTATCTTTTGCATATGGGCCACTTAGGTCTTCTTGGACAACCTCTAACAACTTCACCCAAACATCAGAAACATCCTCATAAGCATATAACATCACTATACATACTCTGAGTAACCTCTGAACTCCTGTCCACTGCATCAACCGATCTATCTAACTGTGTTGACAACAATGACAATACTGTCGCTGCACCTTGCTCAACAAGATTCTCTAGAATGTCAGGGTTTGATTGACTTTATCTTTACCCAACTGGCTAGGGATTATAGAATGTTCCTACGCAAAAAAAAAAATTACACTATCATTTTAATGATATTGTACAAAGTTTTATAATTTATTTAAAAATTATATTTATTTTAAAGTAATAATAAAAATATAGTGCAAGTTTGAAGTGAGTGTGATCGGAAGGAGTGTATCCGTAAGTGAGTGTGAGTTGAGAGTGAATGCATCCAGAAGCGAGTGCGAGTGCAACCGAAAGTGAGTGAGAGTGTGAGTGCAAACTGGAAGTGAGTGCAATCATGTGCGAGTTGGGAGCAAAGAGGAAGTGTGACAAGAAACAAGAAGTAGAAAGTAAAGTGAAATTAAGGAACAACTACTATTTCTTGTTTCAGATCTTAAGAGAATTTAAAAGATTTAGTTGAAGAAAATCTAGGTAACATGGAAAGAAAGTCATTTTTGAAAGTCCTTACTAAAAGTAAGAATGACCTAGTTGGAAGTATGGATACCATTGCTAGGAATAAGGGAAAGAGTGAATCTATTCCAAACTCTATCCAAGTAGCAGATACTACACCAAAAGTGATTATAAAATATGATATGATTAAACATGATATAATGGTTCTTAAAACCGGAGGGTTAATATGTAAGTTCCATGGATACTAACCAAGTTTTTCTAAGATTCTATATTCAATCAAAGTTGAAATGGGGATTGAATTAAAATTACTCCATGAATTTTCTTCCAAAAGGATTTTTTCTTATTATTTTTTGCAGTTCATAAATAAGGGATAAATTAATGGATGGAGGTTTGTGGATTAGGGGTAAAGATACATTATATTTAAGACCTTTTAGTGAGATTTTTTTTATCGATGCAAAAATGATTAAAAGGCTTTTGATATAATTTAGGTGACTTCCTCTAAGAGGAACCAACTACTAAGGAGATAAGGCATGTTGTATACACTCAAATATGTGTTGCCATGGATATTTAAAAATATTTACCACAATCGATTAGGATTAAATCTAAATTAGGATAATGTGATCAATAAGTGGATTAAGAAAACATTGCATTATGATGTCATAAATGTCATGAAACTGGGCACATGGCAATATATTGTAAAGTGAAAGTGAAGGACAAAGAGATGGAAATTTTTGGGCATGAGGGTAGCTTTAATTTGAAACAAGGAGATCATATCATAGACGAAGCTACGTCAAATCAAGGATTTTTCACTTCTAATAAAGTGACAAGAAAAACTCCTCTACACCATGAGATGGCAAAGGCCATTACAGTTCACTCAAATCAACCATTATAAGAAAAAAATGATATGAGGGATAAGAAATTACAATGTGCAAGTTCAAATATAGGAGGAGCTAAATATGCAAAGGAAAAGGGTAAGGTAAATTTTAAAGCAAAGGAATATGGGAAAACAAAGGAGGTCAAACTTAATCCAAATAAATTACCTTTATTTTCCTCAAGTAACGTAACATCTTCTCCTTACAATAAAAATGAAAGTAGTACAAAGTGTATTTCTTGCACTTTAGGGTTCCAAGAGCAATACAATAAAGAAAATCTTATGGAGGATATCCAAGGAAATTTAGGTTTCCAGGCCAAAAAAAGAAAGTAATGACTATGGAGGATCATCTATGCAATTTAGAGTTTTTAGGGAAACTTAAAGAAGAAAATGATAATGAGATTATTCCTTGCACTTTTGATTCTTTAAAGAAACATAAATATTTAAATGATAAGTCTCATTATATGAAAAATAAAAAATAAAAAACAAAAATAAAATAAAAGAGATTAGTGAAGATGAGAGTGTTGGTGGGAATGGAAGAAGGAGAGGAAGACCATCAAACCAGGAACAAAGAGAAAAAGAAATTCAAAATGATATTGACCTAGATAGTCAAATAAAATTATCATAGGAGTTAGCAATAATTTTTACATAATAGCTCTCTAACATTCCCACTTTATTTAACAAATTATTAGAATGTAGAAAACAAATTTTGTGGTTAGAGTTTTTTCTAGTTTTATTTTAATGGGTTACTTTGATTTATATGTTTCCTTGGTGATAAAAACAAGTAAATAGTAGTATGTGAATTATAGTAATGAAATTATAAGTATTTTTTTCAATTTATTATTACATTATTGTAGTTACAATACCTTAAATATTATTAATGTATTTTTTAGTAAAGCTCAAATTTGGGTTTTCTTTTAAAAGGTTGAAGAATATAATTTATTGAGCTAAATATCATTTAATAAAAATTATAAATAAAACACTACTATAGACTTGTGGGGATGTTGTAGTGGTATATTTTTGGATATTTTATTCACGAGATCCAACTTTAAACCTTGTAATGAGAGGACCAAGACCCCGTATAAAAACCTACGCTTTTTACTCAAATACTTACTTTACACCAAGCTTGAAGTATAATATATTGAGTGTCGGATAATTCTAAAGAAAAAATAGTAAATTAGTAATTGAGAATAAATAATTCATCATATATAAATAATTCATCATATATGACAAAGAAAATGGGAACTAAACAGTGGTTGTTGTACCTATGACTAAGAGAAAAAATAAATTTGTATCATACAACCATTGAGTACAATAACTAGTTATGGAATGAAAGGTATGGTCACCTAAATTTTTAAGCTTTTTTTTTTATTGAATGCTAAAGGAATGTTCCATGTACTACCTTGCATAGAAGTAGGAAGTAAAACATGTGAAGGTTGCACAAACGGAAAACAATATATATATATATATATATATATATATATAATACTATGGAGAATATATATATATATATATATATATATAGGGTTCTACTTTATTGCTTCTATGAATGATCATTCCAAAAAAAATTGGTATACTTTGAAGAATAAAAATGATGTTTTTAAAGTATTCAAGAGATTCATATCCACAATATATATAATTAAAAACATTAAAAATTGATCATGGTGATGAGAATTGTTCCAATAAATTCAATCAATTTGGTAATGAGCAAGGGACAAGAAGACAATGGAAAACCTATATACCTCAATAAAATAGAATGACATAAAGGAAGAATAGGACAATCATGGAGATCAAAATAAGCATGGTACTAGAAAAATATTTGAATAATTATTTATGGGATGAAGTAGTTACAAGAATAGTGTATATTCTCAATACAAGTTCCATACATATAATAAAGAATATGAATCCTCATGCGGCATGATATGAAAAATATTTGATACGTCACTTGAGAATGTTTGGTTTTTTAGCTTATGTTCATTTTAAGAGCTGATAAAGGAAGAAGTTAGGTCCAAAGAGTAAATCATACATGTTTTAAATTATTCTAAAAACATTAAGGCATATAGATGATATGCCTCCAAATCTGACAATGTTTAGAGATGTAATTTTTTATGAAAGGGGAGTACATGGATAGCTAGAAAAAATACCAAGAAGACAATTTTAACTAAATTACTTAATGTGTCACAAGTATCAAGAGGATGCATAAATATTTCTCCAAAGATAAGTACAAAAGAGAATAAAATATTACAATCACATCCAAGATTCCAAATAATGGATCCAAAGTTTGAAATCTCGAGAACAAAGACAAAATAAAAAAGAATATAATATGTTGAACTATGCACTATTATCCAATACTAAAATGGAGACATTAAATTTTGAGTAAGTAGCTGATTTTAAGGTATGGATCAAATGCATAGAAAATAATGATACTTGGGAGTTATGTGATCTTCTAAAGAACAATAAGGTATTTGGAGTGACATGAGTGTTCAAGACCAAGTATAATAATGATGGGTAAATTAAAAGACACAAAGAAACGTTAGTGATAAAGGGTATACACAACAAATTTGTATGTATTGTGATGAGACATATGCACTTATTACAAGGTAAGATACAATAAAAATGTCCTTAGTCTTAATAGCCAAAAAAATATGGACTATATATCAACATGATGTAAAAAGTGTATTCTTGAATAGAAATATTAAAGGAGTGTTTTTGAACAACCACAAGGATTTGAAGTTAAAGGTAAAAAAGGATATATCCTCAAGTTAAAATAAAAACTATATAAATTTAGACAAGCACCAAATTATGTTATTAAGGAATTCATGTATACTTCTTAAAGTGTGGATTTATGAGAAGTATGAATGATCCCACATTATACTACAAAAGGAAAGGTGGAGAAATTTTGATTATTTGGTTGATTTTTATGAGTTAATTTTCATAGGAAGTTCATCAAGAATGAAAAAAGAGTTCAAGCAATCCATGATGCAAGAATTAAAAATGAGTGATTTGTGTTTGATGTATTATTTTTATACCATGGAGATACATCAAACACATGATAGAATCTTCATTTGTCAATCTAAATATGCACATGATATTTTAAAAATATTTTGCATTGAAAGTTAAAAATATATTTTGCATCATTTTATTAGAGATTTCATTGAAGAAAATAGAGCTAAATTGAAACATTTTAATTTAAAAGATTAGTATGTTACAAATGTAGTAATAAAGAATTAGTTTATTTCACTTAGATATAAAATGGAAATTTTCCCACTTAATCTCAAGGGGAAGAATGTTGGAAATTATGATACAAAAATTAGAACAAGATAAGAATGGGATAAAAACTAGAAGAAGACAAGAATAATTAAAAAACTAAAATAGGACAAATCTAGAATTGCAAGTGAAAATTACAAAAACAAAAAAGAAATATTCTCACCCAAATTTGGAGAGAATGTGAAGCACTAAGAGTCTTTTAATAAAAACAAGATATATCTTGTTATATATAAGTAAAGGATATGGTAGTGAAGTAGAAAATCCATATTTAGAGATGGATGAAGTACTTTTTTGAAGGTTTTTATTGTGATTTAATTTTCTCTTCCTTTCCTCCTTTTCATTATGTATTTTTATTATTTAGAGTGCCACCAAATCTTTGAATGTTATACCTTAAATATTTTAATATACATGGGATAATAGATACATTGGACAACTTCATATTGTAAAAATTTGGATAGATTTATATTATCCAATACATGGGTGCATTTTGGTGATTTGTCGACGGATGGTGGGTTCACCAGGAAACATTTGGCGGCAGTTTCCATGCCTAGGTTTTGGGAATGAGTTTTGATGAGTTCGTTTTATTTTTAAACATTCATCCTAGGTTTGGCCGAATGATTCTAACTTAAACTACATGAAAATGCAATTTAAATGAATACAGCAAACAGAAAAGAAAGCAGAAACAGAGAATTTGCAGGAGGCCAATGAAGATTACCTGATCCGGAAGTCTGATGAAGTTTCTGATTACTTGTAGCAGTATGGATCATCTGCAATTCAACAGAATCGCCTTCAATTTGATAAAATCATCTAAACTGACAGATCGTCTGTAATCTGACGAATTCGTCAGACGAATTCATCGTAGACCTGCAAAACAGCAAACAGATGCGAAATACAAGAAATTCTATTTTGTAAACAGGGGCAAACTATATGAAAAAGTAATATGAGTATTGAACAATATACAAGAACAAAAGTAAATGCAAATCACCGTGTTTAGATAGCATAATATGATCTTAATATGCAAACTAGACAAAATGGGTGAACTCCAGATGCAATATAGTATAAAAACTGAATAGACAATCTAATTTATAGCATAAAATGACAGATAAAAGAGAAAGAAGAGCAAACTCCAGCCACTGATTGCCTCGATGTGTGCTGCAGTCGAAATCATCTCGCATCAGTACGAGATCGTCCCGAATTTGACTGAGATCGCCTCCGATCTTGACAGGTTCGTCGGCTACGATAGGTGCTGGCTCCAGCTGAAAACCAGTGGTGTACCTGCAATAAAATTAATATAGGACTAGTGCAAGAGCAAATTTGAAGTGTTTTAGCGCATAGGGAGTTGATTTACATAAAAATTCAGCCAGGGGTTGGGGAAGGAAAAGTTTTAGAGTTAAATAGGCATAGGATAGTTGTTGGGAGGTTGGAGATCATCCCAATTTGGGAGATCTCCAACGGGGGAAGGGTCCCAACGACGTAGACACGCTTCTGCCCGGATTGGAGACCCGTTGGAACGGATTCCAACTATGCAAATTTAGTTTTGTGACAAAATCGTCTGGACGTTCTAGTCCAGACGAAATCATCAAATCTGGGGCGATATCGTCTGATCGGAGACGATATCGTCAAACGGTCAAAACAACTGCTAAAAATGGCACGAAAAAAAGAGGAAACGGGTTTCTCGACGGTTAACGGGCGGTTTGGGAGGTTAAATTTGAATTTAAATTTATTTACTAAGGTGAATGTAATTATTCCAATTTTATCGCGCCAATTTTAGGGTGCTACATTTTGCCCCCTCTTTAGCGAATTTTTCGAAGAAAATGCGTTAAAGATGAGTTCTTCTCGATCTACGAGAAAGCAAAAAATTATTCCCATTTTTAGGCGACGATTCTTGGTCGAATCGTACGACAACTTACTATGGTGCCTCCTCCGTGTTTTTACCCAAATCGAACGTTTGAGGTAAAAACGCGAAAAGCAAAAATTATTTTTGAATTATTTTGAATAAAATTAAGAAAAATAGGGTAAAACCCTAATTCATTGTTACTGTTCATTTTATTGTTTTTAGAGCTCTGGAGCAAAAATGGTAGAGACAAGCGCACAGATCTGCAGAGGTCCGCCGCGGTCTACGGGTAAGGGTTTAAACTTAGTTTAGATTGATTTAATTTGAATTTACATGCTTTGTAAATGAATTTTAGGATGAATTTTGAGCATCGCGGCCATTTTTGGCCATCGACGTCGTCCGGACGAAATCGTCCCTAGTTCGACGAAATCGTCTCAAGTTCGTCAATTTCGCCCAAGGGCGAAATCGGCGAAAAAGGGACGATTTCGTCAAATTAGAGACGATTTCGACACGCGAAATCGGAGACGATTTTGCTCAAATTTCGGACGATATCGGCCAATAGTGGGCGATATCATCAATTGCAAAAATTTGATCTTTAAGTTGCATTATTGATTGCTAAAATTGTTATTAATGATTGTTTGTTGTTTTGATTGTTTATGCTTGCAGAGAGGATTACTAAAGAGCAGAGAGTGGAAATACGGTGGACTGAGAGACGACTTGGCCGCTCTCACCTAGGCAGAGCGGGATCTGCTGGCACAGGCCGACTTGCAGCATGTGGCAGAGATGCCGTAGGTTTCTACTGACATGGGGCTACTGACGGCCCTAGCAGAGAGGTGGTACCCGGGCTCTTCATGCTTTCGGTTACCGACAGGGGAGATGACTCCCACACTAGAGGATGTATGGAGGATTCTTAGAATCCCCATACAAGGGAGGATGATCACACCTGCGGCCAATCAGGGCCACGCGATGGGACGACTCTGCGGTGACCCGAGCTTCGCCCTGGAGAAGGGCGGAGTGAACATCGAGGCACTACGCCAGATGCCTGGGGCATCTACACTGACACGAGTTTTGGCTGGGGTGGTTGGTGGACTTCTGCTGTGCCACCAGAGCGGATGCAGGGTACCATGGATGCTGGCAGATGTGATCTGCGACATGCGTGACCATGGCTACAGATTTTCTTGGGGTAGCTTTGTTCTATGCCGGCTGTACAGGATCCTTTACGGGGTCGTGTACAAGGGCGGGCGATGTCTGGTCATGACATCGCTCCTACAGGTTTGGTGCTGGGAGCACATTGCGGTGCGGAGGCCGGTAGGGCTTCCACTGACAGGGGTTGACGGGGAGAGGCCCCGAGTCTTCTACTGGTGGCTCCGAAGAGGGGCACAACGATGGATCGACCTACCGGTGTCCCGGAGACTACTGGATGACTTGGTCCCAGACCAGATCACCTGGAGGCCGTGGAGGCAGCATCCAGGGTGGGCAGAGGACGCACAGGAGCTGGCTCGCATCAGGTGAGTCTGTTGGCTACGGATGGAGAGGGGAGAGGTGGAGCTCCACCGCTATGACCGAGTTTTGCGATAGTTCGGTCTACAGTAGGGGATCCCATCTCTCAGGGATTATGAGTTTTCTCGGACTGTCCGGGATAACACCACAGTTAGCGGGGCTCCAGATATGCAGCGATTCTAGAGTCAGGACATGGACGATGCCCCCATTCAGCCAATGGATGGGGACGACGTAGGGGTAGCCGATGGCTACGATGCCTGGTACGTAGGCATCCGCCCTCCTCGAATGACGAGGGCTCAGGGACCGATCCACGCAGTCGTGCGTCGGATAGGGAGGCGGTGCCAGGCGACGGTAGAGGCAGCCCGGGGTCACGGTAGAGGAGAGCAGAGGAGGCCACAGGCACAGGAGAGGCCGCGGCAGAGGGAGAGGGAGAGGAGGGAGGCGAGACCCCCATCTCCACAGAGGCCACCATCGCCCGATAAGGGCAAGGGCGTGGACATAGGAGAGAGTAGCGAGATGGCTACTCTTCGGGCAGAGAGAGATCATCTGCGAGCTCAGGTGCAGACGTTACAGGATGCAGCTGCACAACACCAGGCTGAGGTGTCGCAGCTACGAGACGAGAATGCTCGTCTCAGGGCACGAGGCGGAGGGGTGAGCACTCAGGAGCTGATGCGGTCGGTTTCTCAGACCGCATTCTATCAAGCGCTATACTACCAGGCGGTGCCAGAGGGCCAGAGGATACAGGTGCCACCTGCCATAGCAGATCCTATCAGGATAGGGTCGACGAGGAGCTCATCCCGGTCGACGACGAGGACTCGCAGTACCACACATACTACGATGGGACCACCTCGTCCTCCGCAAGGCGGGGGAGGAGATGAGGCCGAGAGCTCTAGAGGCTCTCGAGGCTAGAGGGCGGGATACTGCCACTGATATTGTATTATACTTGTATTGATAGAGGATTGAGTATGCCGAGGTACAGATTGTGGCATACCAATCCAGCTTTGGATGATGTATATATTCTCGTTGATATATATAGATGAGATATTTTTTGATCATATGACTTGTCTTATGTGATGCTTATGATGCTTTTTATGTTTGATTGATTGATTGAGTTGATTGATGTAATGATTTTATTGATGATTCATGTAATTATGTCGTTTTGGAAAATATTATAACTTGGATGTCATGCTATAAATATTTTAAATGAAATAATCTGATGTAACAAATTGATTGGTTGTAATGAAATGTGATAAAAATAAAAAGAGATTTCTAACAATAATTTCAAAGGACATTGTCGCTATTATAGACCATTTCATGGAGTCGCCGCTCACTCGGTCGTCAAGCTAGTCCCGAGGATAGAAATATTGTTAAAAGAAAAGAGTGCTTAAGAGACTGTCTTAAGACTTTGTTGTGATGATGCAAATGATGATGATGATGATGGTTTGCTTTCAGATTTCCATGAAAATATTATGCATGAAATATTGTAAAATGATTTTTGCTAGGCATAAATTCCTAAGTGTGATAAAATTTGTTGAATAATTCCTTAAGAATTATACCATCATTGCAAAATGCAAAGGTTGACATAATGATATGAAATAATGAAAATGTGTTTGCTTTTGAAAAAGCATAATTTGTATAAAATGAAGTCATATGTTTTGTATGATTTTTGATAAATTGGGAAATAAAATTGTTACAATGGTTTGCGCTAGGCATAGAATATGTAGGTATAGACTTATACCATCATCGCGAAGATCAAAGAAAGGATAGTTTTATTGCATGATTAATTTTTGATGAACAGAAAATATGATAATGAGGACTTGCGCTAAGCATAAAATTCCAATTTTGGTTTTGGAACTATACCATCGTCACGAAAGTCGATAAGATATATATGATATGTTTTGATTGAAATTTTTGATTTTTTCTATTATATAGTTGTCTTTGTGGTAAATAATTGTACTTGGTTTATTCCAAACAAGTTTGCAAAAATAATATTTCAAAGTATTTTGAAGACAAAAAGTTAGATTTATAAGGAATCCCATGTGCATAAGTGAATTCATTGCCAATCTTGATTTATCATAATGATAGACAAAATCTCTCAAATACAAATGTGTGTGCAATTGCATTGTTCATTTACCAGGTTTTGAGCAAGATACTATGATACAAGTGATTTGAAGAAACCAAATAAGTGTTCATTAACCATGATGTAGATGCATATAACCATACTAGGCTACTATGTAGATCGGATTATCAAGAGCTAGCTAATCCATAAGCAGACATAGGTCTGTACAAAAGAAGGTCGCTAATGTGACAGACATATCGCCACGCTAGGAGTTACCCAAGGCCAAGCAGAGTTGGGCACAAACCACTCGTTATGGGGCTTACCTCACAGCTTTTCGAATAATTGAGAATTCCAGGGATTCAAGCTCATTCACCCTTCTTTTCTTTTCAAAGGGTAGGGAAAGGGATTTTATTGCTTTTCTTGCTTTCTTTTGAACTTTGCTTATTTTTCTTTTTGTATTTCTTTTGCTTGATAATGCTTGGAACATTGCCGACATAACATTTTTCTTTTCTCTTTTTCTTGAATTTTTCTTTTCTTTTTCTTTTTCTAGGGATACTTGCTCATATTAGTCGTAGAGCAAGGGATTTTTATTCTGGGTAGGGGTGAGCTTGTCCTTTTGCCAATTCTCAAAGATTCTAGACCATGTGCATGATAGGATAGCAAGGGAAACTTTTCACTCAAGAAATCAGCTCTACTATGTAGCAAAACATGGAAATTACAAATATAATCATTTTATTGTGAAAAGATGTGCTTGGTTTAAGTAAATAACAAGATCAATTCTCTATGCTCAAACTTTATTTAATTGAATTTTGTGAACTTTGATATAAGAGAGATTAGTAATCATGCCAGATAAAATCAAGATATTTATTGTGTGAGTGTGCAAGTGAGGGATTCAAAATAAATGCTAATTTATCCAAAATAAGTTGAAACATATAACTGCAATAATTGTAAGAAAAAATAATTTTGAGAAAGTTTTGAGAATGTTGACTCTCTCTTTCTTCTGTATATTGTTTTGGTTTCGAAAGAGTCAAGCATATAGCTGTTTTTGGATTTTTATGTTGATTTTTGTTTTGGAGCAAAAGGAACTTTACAAGTGCTTTAAATAAATGCAATAAATATTTTTGAAGATTTTTGAAGATTTTATGAATGTTTTTGAGGTTTTTGAATAAATTGAAAGAAATACACGATAATGATTTTGAACAAATATATACATGGATGAAATGACCAAATTTATGCATAATAACGTTTGAGATGTAAAATATTCATGGGTTCTTTAAGTTCTTTACCATCTAAGGTAGATAATTTATATGCTCCCGATTCAAATTTTAGCAAGAATGATGTATGGTCCGAGCCAGCTTGGGCTCAAATTTACCTTTAAGGTCCTTAGTTGCATTTGTATTTTTTTTTGATTTTGAGGATTTTGATTTTTTTTGTATTTTGATTTTAATTTATGAATTGAAATTGGTGGTATATACAAGATGATCTATATACACTATACAAGGTTATTTGAGTATAGCATGTCTAAGGTTGCTTCAAAATCAAAGGAGGTTTTGAAGGATAATCTAGTTGAGGTGAAGGTAAGAATAGAAGGTGATGAATAAAAGGTAGTGATAACAAAAGCTTTGTTATAATGTAGAATAATGTAGCAAAAGATTTGACTTTTATATGTGGAAAATTGATCATGTTACAAAATAAAATGTCAGAAGGATAAGAAGGTTCTTCATTCTTATTATTATATTCCAAGTCTTGATAAGATGGAGAAAGTATATGTGAAAGACATGCATGGATGTTATTTGATAAACAAGGATGATCATATATGGATGAAGAAAAGTGATGGATAGAAGATAATTGTGATAATAGAGAATGTATAGAACTTGATGTTTCAACCGTTAAATATTCTTCAAATGGTTTTGGGTCACCATGTATGGTAACAATTTTATTTGTAAGTTCAAACTTCAAACATTGGTGAAGAGTGGAAGGGAAAACCCTCATCGTATGAATCCAAGGACTCTGGAGAAATAGGTTGTAAGGTGAAGGACAATATCCTACATAGAATAAAGTATCCAGGATCTTGGATCCAATATTAAAGGGAAGAATTATAGTACCTTGAGCTTCTTGAATTTCATTGTTAAAAGATTTTATAAGAACATTTGATTCATTAAGATCTTCTTCCTTTGATTTGAGTTTTTGGAATAATTGATAAGTGCATAAATTAAGAGAGGAGTCATTATCTACCATGATAGTTCTAACAAGTGTTTCTTTACTAGATCCGATAATGTAAAGATAGGAGTCTTCTTGTGGAGTAGAGGAAGGAATATCCTCATCATAGAATGAAATATGGTTAACCTCAAGAGGGTTTATACCATTAATTATGTTCTTAGAGAAAATATGATGAGGAACAAATTGTTGGCTAGGTATTTTGAACAAAATTTCCTTGTGATAAATTTGTAATACTTCTAAAAGGGATATCTTTGCTTGAGGATTAATCACTTGTTGTTGGTTATCAAAGTGGATTTCAGATTGAGATTTTGATTCTAAAGATGAGCTTTCTATGCTTACATTCCATTTTGGATCATTCTCTAGAGTCAAAGATAGTTTTGAAGGTTGGTCAAATGAGGAATCCATATCTTGAATATCATATTGAGTTGATTGAACTTGAGGTTGCTCATTTGTAGTTTTTGTTACAATATTAATAATATCATCATGATGGGACACATTAACATGCAATATTTGATTGGTTTCTTGTTGTTGATAATTGAATAGGGGTTCTTGGGAGATCCCCATGTCTTGATTGATTATTGGTATTTGTTGTGTAGGAGTTTGATTGTTTACTGGAGATTTATCATCAGTTGTAGATTGTAATTCCTTTATATTAAAAAGACCCTTATCAATCAAATCTTGAATTGCACATCTTAAATCTTTACAATTTTGTGTCATATGTCCATCTACTCTATGATATTCACAATGTAGCTCAGAGTTTAAACCAATCTGATGTGGTATCAGGTTGTCTTATGGAAGGAAGTTCAATCCTATTTGTGTCAAGTAAATACTTGAGAATTATATCCATTGGTTGATTGAGCTTAGTAAATTTACGTGATGAAGGTTTTTGAGAGGTTTTTGATAAATGCCTTAGGAATTTCATCATAAAAGGACCTAATGGTTTCTCACCTCTACTTTCTTTATTATGGGTAGAATGATGACAGGAAGATTGCGATGTAGGAGGTGAGTGCATGGTAGAATTGGAAGAATAAGTATTTTCTTGTTGAAATGGATGTGTTGTATTGAAAGAAGAATATTGAAAAGGTGGAGGAGGATTATATGTGGATTGATAGACATAATATGGATATATGGGAGAATAGATAATATCATTATGAAGAGGATTGGCAAAGGGATTGTTTTGTTGGGTTATGGATGAAAAATGAGAAGAGTGTGATGGAGGTGGTGTTGAATAGGGATGAGGTTGGTCATAATCAACAAATGTATTTGGCTGAATTCTTCCAACATTACTGATGGACTCATATTGATTTGAGTAAAAACTCATGGTTTCTTTAGTACTTCTAAAAGTAATATTTAGCATCTACTATTTAGAATTGAATCTAAAACATGAAATGATGATTTTGTTTTTGTTTTTCTTGTATACATATATATATTTTTGTTTTTGTTTTCAAAAGGTTTACAATGCATTCACGTCGGGTTCACCAAAATGTATCGCTCCAAATTTTTCGCATCCCTACCTTCAAAGCTATTGGATCCGCGCCCAGAAGGAGGATGGGAAAAGGATGGTGCGGTACCTCAGACGAGAGGACTTCACGAAGGTCCCGCCTCTCAAGGGAGGTGTATTTTGGTGATTTTTCGACGGATGGTGGGTTCACCAGGAAACATTTGGCGGCAGTTTCCATGCCTAGGTTTTGGGAATGAGTTTTGATGAGTTCGTTTTATTTTTAAACATTCATCCTAGGTTTGGCCGAATGATTCTAACTTAAACTACATGAAAATGCAATTTAAATGAATACAACAAACATAAAAGAAAGCAGAAACAGAGAATTTGGAGGAGGCCAATGAAGATTACCTGATCCGGAAGTCTGATGAAGTTTTTGATTACTTGTAGCAGTCTGGATCGTCTGCAATTCAACAGAATCGCCTTCAATTTGATAAAATCGTCTAAACTGACAGGATCGTCGTAATCCGACGAATTCGTCGTACGAATTCATCGTAGACCCGCAAAACAAGCAAACAGATGCGAAATACAAGAAATTCTATTTTGTAAACAGGGGCAAACTATATGAAAAAGTAATATGAGTATTGAACAATATACAAGAACAAAAGTAAATGCAAATCACCGTGTTTAGATAGCAGAATATGATCTTAATATGCAAACTAGACAAAATGGGTGAACTCCGGATGCAATATAGTATAAAAACTGAATAGACAATCTAATTTATAGCATAAAATGACAGATAAAAGAGAAAGAAGAGCAAACTCCATGCAACCGATTGCCTCGATGTGTGCTGCAGTCGAAATCGTCTCGCATCAGTACGAGATCGTCCCGAATTTGACTGAGATCGCCTCCGATCTTGACAGGTTCGTCGACGGCGATAGGTGCTGGCTCCGACTGAAAACCAGTGGTGTACCTGCAATAAAATTAATATAGGACTAGTGCAAGAGCAAATTTGAAGTGTTTTAGCGCATAGGGAGTTGATTTACATAAAAATTCAGCCAGGGGTTGGGGAAGGAAAAGTTTTAGAGTTAAATAGGCATAGGATAGTTGTTGGGAGGTTGGAGATCATCCCAATTTGGGAGATCTCCAACGGGGGAAGGGTCCCAACGGCGCAGACACGCTTCTGCCCGGATTGGAGACCCGTTGGAACGGATTCCAACTATGCAAATTTAGTTTTACGACAAAATCGTCTGGACGTTCTAGTCCAGACGAAATCGTCAAATCTGGGGCGATATCGTCTGATCGGAGACGATATCGTCAAACGGTCAAAACAACTGCTAAAAATGGCACGAAAAAGAGGAAACGGGTTTCTCGACGGTTAACAGGCGGTTTGGGAGGTTAAATTTGAATTTAAATTTATTTACTAAGGTGAATGTAATTATTCCAATTTTACTGCGCCAATTTTAGGGTGCTACAACAAGTCCTAAATGAAATCTATGATTTTTTAAGTTGCAATATTTTTGGAAGAATAGATAGAATTGCCATAAATGTCCATTACTTATGGATCGATTCTAGTGGTTATGAAAGCACTTCTTCAAACAAACACATTCAAGGTTAACTTTTGCAACATATACAATTAAAGGATGTTAAAAAGATGCTAAAAATAATAGAAATAAATCTAGACTACCACACAAAGAGAGATTAAAGTTTCTAGCCCAACAAGCAACTATAAATCATAGGAAAAAATAAATTAAAATTTTCATTTAAAGTACAAAAGCAAACAAAACTAAAGTTGTATCTAAAATAAATTATGGAAGCATTTTACATTGAGATAATGTAGGGTAACTTTGACAGATTTTTGATAAGTTGATATAATTATTTCTAGGAAACTTTGGGAAAATCCAATAGAGCTTTGTTATCGAAGCTCATGTTATCAATTGAATATATAAATATATATATATATATATATATATATATATATATATATATATATATATATATATATATATATATATATATATATATACATATATTTGAATAAATACTACTTATATTACTAAAAATAATTCATAATACATCGTAGATACAAAGATTAAAAAAACCTACTCAAGAACACCTACCAATCAAATTTATCCTTAGCAGAACAATCCTTAATGTCTTTCATCATCAGCCTCTTAAACGCTCTACATTGATCCTTGATATCAATAAAAAACCTAAAAACAATCATCAAAGCATTGAGTGCTTTATCCTCGAATATCAAATTGCACCTGGTCCTCCATATAGCATATATAGTTGTTACTCTAAATGATAGCCCACATACCCAACAGATGTTGAGGATAACAAAAATCATCACCAAACAAAACTATTTTCCAGCTAAACTGATCCCCAAGAATAGAGAAATATGTCCACTAAAGGTTATTCCAAAATTTCTTTAAATTTTTGCAGTCCCAAAATATATGTTTGAAAATTTCCTTCCACAACTACTGCATTAATCTAAAATTCTCATCCATTTTTCCAAACTAGCCTTACAATGAATACCCTAAAAATTAATAATCATAAGAAGACTTTGAGTTGAGGAGCTATCCTAAACTTCCATATTTGGGCAAGTCTCATTTTCCAATTCTTTTCAAGGCAAACAATCCCCCAACACCTATTCAACACAATATGTAAGGAAAACTTAGGTAGAAGAGCTCTAAATCTTGCCATATTTAGAAGAAGTAATGATAACATGAAAACTCCAATGTCACTCATGCCATATGGGACCCGATAACCCACCATTTAATTTAAAATGTTGCTCGAACGAAATAAGAGAATGAATTTACATAATAGCATCTCTGTCAGAATATTTCAGCTTAAACTTACTACATAAATCAGTCCACTTGACCCAACCTCCAATCCCTAAATCCCAAAGATCCAACCATTTCACAATCCCTTTTTTAATCAGCCTCTTACATCTAAGGCAAGGCAGTTCTAAAGCATATAATCCATTCTTATACCAAATCCAAATAGATATATATGGAAGAACCCAACACCTACATTATTCCATATAAGCCTAGTAAATAGTTGAACCAATAGTCTTCCAAGCCTCCCAAATCCTCTTAACAAGAATACAACCTCTAATTTTAAACTTTTTGGGATGGCCCACAATGTCCTTGATATGAAAATCCCCTTTTAAACCTTCAACATGTTGAGTGTTATAAATTTTGAACCACAAAATACATTGCAAATAATAATTCCCTTCTAGAGCCCTAACCACCCATTTCATAGCCAAAACCTTACCCTATGTCTAGATATCCAATAAACCCAAATCTCCTTCATCCTTGGGAACAATGCAAAAATTCCAGGAAATAGAGGGTATTTTCTTTGATCCATCAAAATTAGACCATAAAAACCCACGAATAAGTCTTTCAAGCTTCCCAAATTGTGAAGCATTAGGTAGACAACATGAGGAATAGTAGAGGTGACAATTTTGAATAACCTTCCCAACAATTACCACTTTTCCAGCAAAATAAATATTTTTTGTCCAAACATATTTTAACAAAATTAATCAACATATATCATTAGCTTAATTGGTTACATTCCTCAAATTTTAAGGAGGAGACCTATTTTGAATATTTCCAAGAAACACATGCATAGTTTTCAAATTGTTGTATTACCACAATATGGTCATTATGTGATACATGTGGGGCTAGTTTCGATCCCATATAATAAATTAAAAATATATCATAGATCTAAAGACATACATGTGGGGCTAGTAGAGAGCTCCTGAAGCTTTAAAAAATTAATCCAAATATATTTTAACATTAGTAAGGGAAAAAGCATCCAGTTGAAAGGATAACAAAGAATCATCCGTAAAATAATTATTCAAAATAGAACCTCCAGGAGTATCATTTCCCTTAATCAAACTAGCACAACTTCTCTCCTCCAACATATAACCCAAGGTATATGCTAAAATCACAAAAATAAGTGGAGCAAGGGGGTAACCCTATTTGATGCACTTGAAGAAGCTAATATTATTAGTGACCTTACCATTAACAACTTTAGTTGAGGCAAAAGTAAAAAAACCTAAATTTTATCAACAACTTGCCTGGTCAAACTAAGCCATTCTGACATACTAAATGTAAAGGACCAATCCACTCGATCATATGCTTTATAAAAATCAATCTTGAGCATATTCACCTTTTTCCCACATTCTTGACCCACTCCAAAGTCTCCCAAGGGGTGAGAATTGTGTCTAAAATGAATCTCCCCTTCACAAAACCAGTTTTTTCACGTCTCACAATTCGAGCAACAATATCCTTGAAATGAAGAGCCAAAGCCTTGGCAACAATATTATACAAAATATTCAATAGGGTTATGGGCATCCAACCCCCCATAGTATCCTTCCTATTGCCATTCAGAATAATCTTAATCATCCCATGATTAAGAACAGGTGAAAGAGAATCTCTATAAAAAATTTCTTGAACCATTTAAGTATAATTATCACCAACAACATCCCATAATTTTTTGTAAAATTCCACTTCGATACCATTTTGACCTGAAGAGTTACCATATTTCATTTTATAAGAGGGATTCAAAAAGTTCCTCCTTGGAAAAGGTAGCTGCAACACAATCGTTCTCAAAACTAAACACTTTTTGGTAACACTCCTCTTAATTTCCTCCCTAGCATCAAGAACCTCTGGAGACATAGGATAAGCATATAAAATATTATGGAAATTCTCCTCAATAGCAGATTTAATCCCATCATCATCCTCCATAAACCTATCATTGGAAGTATGAATAGTAGTAATTCTTTTAAAAAATAATTTTCTTCTTAATATGACTAAAAAATAATTGAGAGGGAGCATCCCCTTGCTACAACCAATGAATTTTGCTCCTAATTTGTGCCCCTCTGTTAATATAATCCTCATAACAATGAATCTCATGCTCCCAACCAACAACTCCTTCTTAAGTTGAACATTAAAAGGATCTACCTCAAGAGCTCTTCTAGCATTATCTAAATATTTTCTAAGTTGCTTTAATCTTCCTTTATTCTCCTAGAAACTTAATTTTCCCAACCACACAAAAATTTCATAGTACGTTTAATAGCTACCTCCCACTAACCAATCCACCCATTATCAACTACATAAGGCTCTAAAGTCCAAACACAAATGATAAGATCTTTACAAGACTTAGAATCTACATGAGAAACATTAAGTTTAAATGGAAGCTCCTTATCAATCACTGTAACAACTCCCAAAAATATTGAAGAGCTAATTGGATAATGATCATATCCAATGACAGATAAGTAAAAAAAACATCCCTTCTTCCTCTTACAACACATGTAAAAACATTGTTTTCCACATAAATCCTATCCAATAATATATAATTCTATCACCACATATCCTCTTATTAGACTGTTTAAACCATCCTCCTATTGCCAAACATTTTTGTCTAAAATTAGCATCAAAAAATTGAAGCAAAGCCTTCAAACTGCTCTAGGATTCCTTTTTAGAACTAGAAATACAACCTCCTTAACCACCTTCTCTTTGCCTATCCCATTCGACCATATTAAAGTTACCTCCAATAATCCAATGCACATCAGGTTAATTGTGTTGCATCCAAATCCACAAGATCATCCGCTCACCAGAGGTGTTATGAGCATACAAAGAATAAATTCCAATCACTAGACCAACTACAAAAAACATTACCCGACATATTCTACCCTAAGCATCCTCCCCCTATTCCACCATCGAGGTAGCCATCCAAGGTTTAATAGCAATGACCACCCCACCTAACTCTCTATCATGCATACAAGACCACCAAATCCCATTCCAACTTTTACTTAGACAACTATGGAGAGAAAAACCATAAACCTTGACCTCCTATAAATACACAACATCAACACTGACACTATGTTAAAAACTACTCACCAAACATCTTATGGGGGGAATTGACATTCCACGAACATTCCACAAGCTGAATTCAACTTCCATTGAAAAACAACATCATTTAAAGCCTCAAAACGATTGCTAAGATGAGTAGAACTTCCTTTGGGAGACCTACTCCTATCTATAGCTAAACTTCTAATTTTCCTCCTACCCTCAAGTGTGTCTAAATATTCACTTATATTTCTATTGAATCTCTATCGACTGATTAAGATGGTTGTTTTCCTTGGAAGTAAAAGTTCCTTCGCTAGATTTTCCTTGAGAAGAAAATGAGCTCTTTTTTAGCTTAGAAGACCTATGTGGTGAGTCCTTATCCACTCTACATTTTTGAAAAATCCTCCAATATGAACCCCCTTACTAATCACTAATTATTTAACTAAATCAGTCTCCATATCTTGTGGCTCATCATTTTTATCCCTACTTTTTTTATCATTCCCACTAATAATAGAGCTTTCTAAAATATTCTTGGCCTCATCTACTTCACTTGTTGTTGTTTTTTCTTAGGGCAATCATGAATGAGGTGTTCTTGAGATTGATAGAAAAATCAAGCATTAGTAAGATTTAGGTAATGTAACTCTTGAGAAATTACCCCTTCCTGGGCAACAATCTTCAAATACTTAGGCAACTTTCTTTGTAAATCTACTTCAACATGTACCTTGGGACTAAATCTGAAAGACGTGCTTGTTGTAGGTTCAATAGAAATTCTTTCAAACCTCTAAGCCATAGATTGCAACATAACTTAAAACTCTGATTTCATAGCCATAAACTGAATTCAAAGAGGATACCTATCCTAGGACACGTCTTTGGAATAAAATTTCAAATGCCATGATTGCACAAAAGCCATAGATCCAATAATTGACCAAGGTCCAAACAATAGCACATATTGGCCAGAATCTAAACTATCAAAAAGTAATGAGAAATATCTACCAACTAACCCCCAATACAATTGGACATATACTCCTTTGGTTTCCCATTTCAACCTGAACCACTTCTGGAAATCTTCTTCAGAAGGTATTTTCCTAAGAAAAAATATAATAACCCCATTCTTTAATAACTTCCAAGTATTCCTCATTCTCCTCTACAATGAATGTGAACTCATCATCACCCATATCTACCAGTAAAAAGTCCATTCTATCAAGTCGGGCAACTTCATATTCAAAAACATCATCATTGGGGTAACCAAAAACTTCCCCATATACTATCATCCCTTTGCTAAAACCTCTACTCCTAGCAGCCTCAAAAAATATTTTTTCAACCCCTTTAAGGCCTTCACCAACATCCCTCATACTACCAATACTCATACCATACATGCAAGCTTTATTTTCATTAGGCAAGCCTTCAAACCCACAAACCTTCGAAGACTTACCCAACAACTCTAGAAAGGTAGCATGATATTTCAAATTAGAGGCTTCATGAAAAAGTGTAGGGCTCCCAACAACCCCAGCAGTCATATTTGTTTCCTTTCATGGAGTATTTACCAACGATTATGCATTATGCCCTTTATTGCTAGTTGAATCCAGATTAAATTATTCAGTGATCTACATCTTCTTCCCTAAATTGATACCTTCAATAAAATTGAGTAGAGGCTCCTTACACACCTGATCACCCTTCATACCAAATAATAAATGATTATTCATGACAGCCTGAACATCCTTTTGCACACCTTCAATGCTCAAAGGAATATTTAAAGCAGCACCTTGGATGCCTTGTGAACCCTCAAAACCCTATAATAAATCTTCAAAACCTTTCTCGACACCTTTTTCCTCAATATTATCTACCACCAAAGCTCCACCTAAATCAAAAAATCTATTAGAATATACACGTGATCCTCGACCAGTGCATTCAGATGCCTGAAACCCCCCTCTAGATCCTCGCAACACTCTTCCTATCGACTTTATTTCTCGGTCCTAATTTATATATTTTATAGATTGAGGAGGGATAAAGTTAAAGATTTGAGATCTTGGAAAGTTTATAGTCCTGATATATTTGCTTTTTATGTCGAAAAGCAAAGCAAGTTTTGTTTTAGAAATTTTGGGAAGATTCTTTTTTGAGTTTTCAATTTTCCACTAAAATAACATTAAGGGTAAATAATTGGAAATATTATAATAGATTTGTTGGTAGAAAACTAATGTGATTTGATTACCTATTTTTTATTTTGTTTATATTTTAACAATAGTAATAGAGATATAAGTATCATAGTGCTATTATTAAGTTAGAACTGATACAAAAAGAGATGAGCTCGAGAAAATGATAGAAAACCTTGGTTCTTGTTGGGGACCAAAATCGATCCCAATGCCTCCTAAGCATTGTGACCCCCATAATTGTGTTTTTCTCTTTTTCTCTTTCAAAGCATGCATCCAGTGCCCTACACCTTGTGTGGGGGTAGCCAATCCTAGAAAGTTCGAAGGAGCGTGGGACTAAAATCCTCTATATGACCTCTAATATTTTTTACCAAGGTTGGTTCCTTTTTTGAGTGTGATATTATGGAACTCATATTCTCATTCCTAGGCTAGTCCTTCTCTACCAGGGTTCTCTAGGGAAAAGTGAAAGGAAAGGGAAAGTAGAAAATAACATAAAATATAAACTATAAAAAGCAAAAGAAACCAAGTAATGGCTAGAAAAGTAATATGTAAGAAATTAAAAAGCCTATCTAGCTTATATAGTCTATCTACATGTGGCAATGCAAAATCCATAAATAAATAAGAGATAATGAAGGCAATAACCTCTTTGAATATGGATGGCTTTCAATAATTACAATAAGTAGTGTACATACTTATAGTTTACATTTGGACCCTTTACCCTTTTTGAGATTTAAGACTATTGCTTCAAAAACATTTTCCAAAGGTACTCTATAATGATGGTGTACAATATGGTGGAAATTGAAATGAATTTCAAAACATGCTAATATCAGATATATAAGTTTAGGAAAAAATTGTGAATGAGGATCTCTACGAACTTAGGGTTTTAAATTTGATAAACAAAGAAGGAAGCTAGAACAACTAGTTTCTTGGTGGGATTTTCTTATTATACTATTTTTTCCCTAGTCTAGGGCAATGATAGACCATACTTAGTCCCAAGATACTTTACAAAATCCCTAATAGTTGTTGCTTCCTTATTTACTCTAGGTAATGGCTCTTTTTCTCTATTTTCACATCCTCCTTCCTTTGATCAGAAGAAGATAGATTCAATGATTCAAGCTCTTACGGTAATAACCAGGCTACAAACTCAACCAAATATGCATGCTCATCCTTCGAAAGGCACCTTCATGTCCAAAATATATGCGTTCCTTGTGGTTGAGGTACCACCAACTTTCACTCAGCACCATATTCTTACCTTATTTGCTCAAGCTTTAGAATGCAAGTTCATGGGTTTGTGGACTAACCCCACTATGATATAAAAATGAATCAACATGAAATAGGGAGCCAAAGTATCTTCTTATGAATTTATAATGTAAGGAAGAGGTTAATTTGTAGTAACCTTTATCTCCGTAGAATATGTAAACACCATATTTCATGCAGGGCCATGGTTTCTTGGTTCTAGCCTATTGTATATGACTCCTTGGGCCACAAAATTTGACTCACAAGAGGAAGAACTCAAAGAAATATCATTATGGGGTAATATTGCCTTTATTGCCCCTCCACCTATGGAATATACCCATAATGGAGATCATAGGAAATGTTATTAGATCCTTCATAGATTATCCCCTACCAAAGCCAACAATGCCATATGTGCATGAATATGTGTGTAGGATATCATAAAAGTGTTAAAAATAGATTATATTACATTATTTGGGTCATGTAAATGTACCTTCCTTTATACATACTTAGGCTATTAGATTACTTTAGGGGGAAGTTATCTAGTTACGTCATGCAATGTAATAAATACACAAGTGTTAATGTGCAAGTTGTATATGTGCAAGGTGTACCTTGTACAACTAGATAGAGTGTTGGCCAAGGAACTTATCTTCCTATAAAAAGGGTCATAGATAGTAGATGTAAGAGCAATAGTAGTGAAGCATAAGTAGTGTAGAATAGACAATAGTGTAGGGTGTGTGATCTATAAGCTCAAATTTCATTCATTGAGTAGTAGCTTATATCATGGAGTGTTCATTTACTCCATAGTTACTATTGTATTTATTTTTATCATTTCTATTTATAGCATATTTTAGTCATCTCATAGATTTAATTTCTTTCTTATTATTTTGCATATTATGAATGATATCTGCCATTGCATGTTGTATTAAAAGCTAACAGTGGCATCAGAACTACAATCTATCAAGCTAATACAGATCAAATAGGAAAATAACCATTATCATTGATCCTAAGTTTTTTGTCAACCTGATGCGCCATTGGACCAGTCACTGTCAAAATTTCTCATAAGAGTCTATGTGATAGAATTAGGGAGAGCCACAAGTGAGAACTAAAAGAAATATTAGTTTCAGAAATATTGAGATTATATATGGCTAGAGTCTTTCCACAGAGTTGCAAGAAAACTCGTGAAGACTAGGACTCATCATTTGATCCACTAGTTTGATGAATCAACTAGTGAAGCTCATCTAAGAAATCTATAAATATTTACCTGAAGTTTATTTTATTATAGGGAATTAATTCTCAGATGATTGGGACACCTCCTACAATATGAATCTAGGAGACCTCAACTTCATTGCCTGAAGTTCAGATTGCCTTCATAGTGCAGAGATTAGTTGTTACAGAGAGGAGAATACTTCAAAATAAAATTTTAAAAAAGAATCATGGTGAAAGTCAGGAGACAGGAGATCTTCATTTCTAGATTGAAAAACTTCACAAAAAGGAAAAAGCCATAGAAGCCCTGATTTAGAAGAAAATACCATAGAAGCCTTGATCCAAAAGAAAATTTCATAGACACCTTAATCCATAAGAAAAGGCCATAGAATCCTAGAAATAGAAGCCTTGATATTTAAAAAATACCATAGAAGCCTTAATATTTAAAAAAATTCCACATAAGGCTTGATATTGAAAAAGGCCACAAAAGCCTTGAAAAGACCACAAAAGCCTTGATATTGAAATATACAACATAAGTATTTATCCTGAAGAAGACTCCAGAAGAGAGTATCAAATTCAGAAGTAGATTTCAGTACTAATTTTTTTGTAGGAAAAAGAGATCTAGTAAGTTGAAAAATCTTCCTACAAAAAAATTACGAAGAGTATCTTCTTCAAAATCAATCTAGAACCTATATAAAAAGAGATCAGAAAGAGATCTCATTGAAGAAATTATAGACTAGGAAGAAGAAGAAGGACTAGGAGAGTCCTACTTGAATCCAAAAGCAACAGAATCAGATATCCAGGAGAAGGTCTCACCACCAACACTTTTTAGAAGAAAAAGGTTAAATATAAGGTCTCAAAGAAGACCAGAAGAAGCTACAAGATCAAAGACCTTGGTGAGGTCTCGATGAGCATATAGTAAAAGTCTAGGAGAGCCTTATTGAAGAAATCATAAAAGAACTCACGGGAGAAATCCACTACTAAGGAGAAGCCCCTGATAGTTAAGGACTTGGGATGATTGTCGCCATTTTAAAATAAGCCCAAGAGGAGGATGATTTAGCAAGGAGTGCAAAATTCGAGGAGAAGAAGAATCTAGTGAAGATATTGAGGCATTCATAATATTGAGAAGAAGATCCTACTTGAAGTCAAAATTCAACAAGAAGACTTGAAGATAAAAGAAGCTCATCAAATCCAAGAGATTTGAATATTACCTCCTATAGCAAGAGTACACCACTTTAGAGATACAAAATTATCCAAATATACAACAAAAAAGAGACCATAAGAGGAGAACAAAGTTACCAAATATTAGGCTCGTGAAAGAAAGTATGAGACCATCATTTGGTGAAGAAGGATTTTTTCATAATAGTCTACAAAGAGCTGCAATATCTTACTCAAGGTAGCAACTTGGTGATCATAGACACCAAGATCTACATATTCTATAGAAGCGACAAAGAATCTATAAAATATTTCAAAAAAATATAAGCAACTATTCGTGCAAGTAGATTTATTAATTGGATTACTTTTAGATTTGTTAAAGCACCTTAATCCAGATTAAAGTTGCAAAAAGGAGATAAGCGAGTGATGCGGCATCAAACTCATCCGATGTAGTACATTGGGATGATACATGGGGGTCACTGGTAAGCGAGGAAGAATGACATGCATTTCAAAAGGCCTCTAATTGGTCATTACCAATGGATACACATGGTTGTAGGCATATACTAGGGGTTCGACATATCAACAATGGTGCATCGTTATGATGGAGGATATGGGATACCCCAGATGTGCTGACGCGAACATGGAGGAATGCTTTGTTGGGAGAGATACAATTGAATACAGTGACATAAGACTTGATGGATTACATAGGGCCCACACGGCTAGAAATCAAAACAAAATGGAAATCCCACGTTAATGGAAATTTTGAAAGTTTGTAGCAGTGCATAGCAGTGCGGAACATACAAGTTGAACATGAACGCATGTTAGGGGGCTGTTTAGTATTAGTTGTTTTTATCATAATTTTCATGAATAGACCATGAGAATGGGCCAAGGGTGCCATTACATATTGTTGTGTTATGATAATAAAGAAAATAAATCAAGACCTCTCACAAATGATATTCAAATAGCCTAAAATAGAGTGTAAAGACCCTTCAAAAAAATGTAATAAAAGGGTTAATAATAATAAAGTAATGGTTATGAAAATAAAGATATTGCCATTATGATAATCACTCTAAGATTCACCAAAGCCAAAGGAAGGAAATAGAAAGTGTTTGGAGGTGAAACGAAAATCAAAATTGGAAAATCAAGCAAAACAGGAAGATGAAATGAGACGAAGGAGAGGAAAATAGAAAGTGGAAAATAAGAGATTGGTAAAATTTTAAATACTTCTTAGAAACAGGGAGAAGGGGCTGGTTTTTTTTGGCAAAGAACCAGAATGCTGCCAAAATTTGAATGTAAAAACTGGAAATTCTATTTTAATGCAAATGTGGTTTCAATTTAGGCCTTGTTAGCAAGAAATAAGGAGAAAATTTTGTATGCTATGATTTACTTGTTTATTTTTCCCTTTTTCGGATTTCAGATTTATAAATGAAGTTTAATGCATTTTTATGGTTACTTCATGAGGATGTTCGAAGTCTGAAATTTATGTAGGTACCCTAGCAGCTAGCACTTAGTTTATTTCGATTGTTTAAATGCAGGTTGAATAGACTAGGTTGCATGTAATAGTTGCTCACATCTTCGGTTTTGAAGGATGAGGTACTATCAAACTGATAAAGCTTTTCATGTGTGTGCTTTCAGCATTTAATTTATTTCAGATTTTTATTTTTCAGTTTTCCATCTTTTATTTTACATATTTTTTATTTTTATTTTTAGGCATTAAAATAAAAATCGAAAAAAATAAAATGATAAAATAATTACATGGTTGTGAAGAATGATGTATAATATTCCATACACAATAGATTTGGACTCATTTTCAGGTCATTTCAATTTTATAATTATTTTTTAAAACTGTTGTTTTTAAGGGTTTTTATAATTTCAAAAAAATTATTTTTTTAAGTTTTGAGGTAAATCAGATTTTTGAATTATGCATTTTCATTCATAAGCATAAGATGACATTTCCTTTATGAAAATTCAATTTCATAACAGGGGAGGAAATTTTCGTGGCATTTCATGAGCCATCATTCTCGAAGCAATAAATGCACCTTTCTTCATGAAAATTCTGATTTCATTGAAGAGGTAATTTATCATTGCATCAAAATATAGTTTTTTAAAGCATTAAATTATGTATTTTTATGAAAATTATGATTTCATAAAAGAGGGATAATTTATGATGACATTTTGAGGCTATTATTTTCAAGCAATAAATTGGTGTCTCTTTATGAAAAATAATTTCATCAAAGAGAAATAATTTATTAATTACATCAAAGGCTTTGTTTATCTTCATGATAAAAGCTACATTTAATGGATATTTTTTATCATTTTAAATTCACATTCAAATATAGATTTAATTTTCTATTTCATGCTTAAATTAGGATTTCATGCAAGAAAAAACTTGTTTAAAATCCACTTAATCAAGGAAGATAAAATCTATCTTAAAATCATTAAAGATAAAAGGAATTAAGGCACTACATCGTGGTCATATGAGATCCAATTCACATTTACTTTTTGTTTGGTTTTATGAACAATCATTAACAAAGCATGGTAAAATGAACCAACACATATCCCTTGTTAACAGTTACTTGGAATCACTAAGGTGTTTCTAGCATTTCATTGATATTTTATGAATATTACTAATACACATGTGCAAATGCTAACATAGCGGAGACCTTGGAGAAGTTGTTGTGTTTAACTTCTTTGCAAGAGAAGGTTTTGGGATCAAAACTCTAAGGGAGAGTGTAATTTCATAATTGAGTAAAACTACCACTCAACAATACCTAATATAGATGATATTGAAATCCTAAAGTTTGTAGAAAATGATTCGAATGCTCTAATGATAATAACCTTTGATATCATTAATGAGATACAACCCTATATCACTTTAGCAAAATCATCTTTAGATGCATGGACAAGCCTAGAGAATTTTTTTAAAGAAACTTCTTACTCAAGTTCCTATGATATATGCTACTTTCCTTAGGAACTTCATTCATTAAATATGAACAATGGAGAAAGCATAGAAGTTCCTAAGTAAAGTAGCATTTATCAAAGGAAATTTTATTACCTTAGGAGAAATAGTTAAGGATGAACTTCTTACTCAAGTAACCATGAGAGCACTTCTAGACAGTTATAAACATTTGGTAACATATTTATAAGTTCTAAGTAAAGATACTTCTTTTGATAACTTAGTCAATATTCTATAGGAATATGAAGTGGAAAATACAGTTAAATATAAGATGTCTAACACTACATTGTTTTCTAAAGATAATCCATAGGGAAATATTACTTCTTCATTAAAAGGATGAAAACCATGGTACAATAGGTATTGTTAGATATGCAAGAGAAAAGGTCATAGTACCAGCTATTACAGGTTCAATCCCAAAAATCAAAATCAAGGAAATAAAATTAATAATAGGAACCAATTTTATCCATGATAATATCAAAATCCTTGTCAGTAGTAATTTTAGTATCAAACCAGTTATCCCCAATTGGAGTATCGAAAAGGAAATAAAAGGACATCTAGATCATACGATAGAAGAAATTGAAGAACTAGGAGAATCGATAGATGATAATGAAATCAAAGCTATTCCAATAAGAATGATATATTTTGAATATACTAACAACTTGCTTGAACAGGTTACAAAAATTAGAGAAGAAGAATAAAAATTCCAAAGTAAAGAGGAAGATCCACATTGAAGAGTAAAGTCTTCAATACCCAAATATTGTAATATAGGGATGTTAGAAATATAATATATTACATTATTTGGGTAATGTAAATGTACCTTCCTTGGTACATACTTAGGATATTAGATTACTTTAGGGGGAATTTGGGTAATGTAAATGTACCTTCCTTGGTACATACTTAGGATATTAGATTAATGTAAATGTACCTTCCTTGGTACATACTTGGTACATTATTAGATCTCCCCATATCTTTACATCTTGCTAGAAAATACTATAGGTAGATCTCTCAACAATCTAATAAGGGACCAAAAGATCACAAGTATTAAGGTATTTGCATGATACAAACAAGTTACTCATGCACATTTTTCTAACAACACCATTATTATGGAAGAAATATCAAGGGAAAATGTGATATGGATTGAATAATGCTTAGATGGATTTACACAAGCCACCAAAGTATTAATTAACACAAAAAATCCATTTTTTCACCCAAAACACCTTATAAACTAAAAATAAAAGCTTCAGTTTAATCCTTGGATTCAAACAAGGAAAATAACAACAATTTAGGTATCTTGGAGTCCTAATGGGTTTCACATGAAGCCTAAGGATAGTTGGAGTCCAATTCTAGAAAATTTGATTAAGAGAATTCATAACTACAATAAGGGATAGTTGAGTTTGGTGGGCAGAACAATGTGGATTAAATCCATTCTATCCACTCTCCCAATATATCAACCTCTTGTTTATCATGATCCCAAAAGCATTTTTCATATGATTGATGGTATAATTATAAAATTTCTATGGTAGGGAGGAAGGCAAAAAAAAAGGAAGAAATTCCATTTAGTAAATTGGGATGTGATCACCAAATCTAAAGAGCATGGTGGCTTGGGAATTAATAAAATAGAAAATATAAGTAGTAGCCTATGTTCCAATATCCTATGGAACATTCTAAAGCTACCCCAAGCTCAATCATATGGCAAGGTCCAAGATCAATCATATGGCCTACAAAAGTGTCCATATGAGTAGCCTCATAAACATGATGTGTTTTAGGTGTCTACAGTTATAAAACAACCATTTGATTACAATAAAATCTCCCAAAGGGGAGGGTTTTCTTTTCATAATGAATCTTATAGTGCTACAAAATTTCCCTATATCAACCTCAAATTATTGGGTGGGTTTTTTTGAGCCTTGTTTCTTGACCACCCTAGGCCTTATGCTACTCCAAATGCCTACACACAAGCCCATAAGAAATTATTAGTAGCATCTATTGGGTCTTTCTAGATAAGGCCCAAATTCATGAAAGTGCTATTACAAAACTTACAAAAACCTTGACAAAAGTTACAAAAGGTATGCAAAAGGTTACAAAACCATGTAAAAGGACTTGCCTTACCTTACTAACCTTTTTTTCAGTTGAATTTCTTTGTTTTCCTTTGAAAGTGAAATCATAGGGAGTGACTGGCTCTATGTAACGACAAGAAGCAACTAGTTTTTTGCTATTTATGGGGCTTCAAGGTTTGGTATGGGATCTCTTGAAGGTGTCTTGAGCTCCTCATGAAGATTTTATGTATGTTGACCATTTGGTTTGTGAACAACTACAAAGAGAATGTTGATAGGTCTTTCAAAGAAACTCCATTGGCATGTTGGTTTTGGTGCATCCAAGGGGGAGTAATCATACTAAGACTTAAGCACACTCAAACCAAATTTTTGGTAGGACTCATATATGTTCTTTCAAATGGAGGAAAAGATGGGGTATTTATAGTTTTTTGGCAAGGGGAGGGGTGGTGAAGTGGAGATGATGTGGAAGTGACATGGCAGCTAAGTAGGATGTGGAGAAACCATGAAACATATAGGAATTCCACATGGAGGAGTGTGCACCTTCCCATATTTATTGGCCTTGGGTGAGGTGAGTCCTCACCCACCCAAATACCATAAATTGGCCTAGGGAGAAGTGAATGGGCATGGGGACATGGGAACATTGGGTGATGTGACCAAATTTAAAATTCATAAAAAGTGCAATGGAGGATGAGGACTCAAAAATTTATTATGAATATTTAATGGGGTTTTGACTTGGGCTTTGGTGGGGAATTTTAAATTCAAATAAAATTACATGGAAATATGTGGGGAGGATTGGGGAGTTAATGACATTATCATGAGGGGGTTGACTTGGAAATTTTGGGGCAATTTAAAATTCATCCAAAATGGAGGGAAAAGTGGGGAGGACATGGCATATTGAATGTGGGGAATTTCTAGGGGATTTTGGTGGGGATTTAGGAAGGGATTAGGATTCCTAGGGATTTGCTTAGGATTTTTGAATTTATGATGCAATCTCCTTGGGATTTGGCTAAGGATTAAGGGGTGTGATTAGGGTATGGTTAGGGAATTGATTAGAGGATATGGAGGATAAACAATATTATGGGATTTTTGAAGGAGATTTGGGGAAATAAATGAGGGGTTGGGAGGAAATTAGAATATTTAGGGAGGTTAAGAGGGGATTAGAGGAATTAAATAGGAGTAGAGGGAAATTAGAAATATTGGGGAAAATTAGGAGGAATTTAAGAAATTAGAAGAAATTAAATGGTAACTAGAGAGTTTAGGGAGAAATTAGAAGGAATGAAAGAAATTAGAAGAGAATTAAAATATTTTAAAAGAATTAAATATGATTATCGGTTGACTTGTCGAAGTGGGATTGAAGTAAGGAGATCATATGGAAGAGGAAAAAACCAAAAATGGTGAAAATGAGAACTGATCCTCTGGAACAACGAACAAAGAATCTAAACTAGGTAATGAAGCCGTATCTATTGGTGGAGCAATTTTTCTAGGGAAGCCCCCGGAGGACCCTCAGGATAAGGAACCTCCCTAAAAAAAGGCCTGTTGAGGTCCCCATCCCCAATAAGGTCCCAAATTCTGGAAGCTCGAGTGGGCCTTCGTCATACAACCACCTAACTCCTATCGAAGTAGATATCATCATACTAGAGGAGGTTTTCTCCAACTACATTTCAACTTAATCATACTCTTTGATCAGCAAGTTCATTGGGGGACAACCTGATATGGAGACAATAAGGAATTGGGCCTTCTTCATATAGAAAACCTTAGGTAACATGGAGATCGTAGCCCTTTCCAGAGGGTTTTTTCCATAAGGCTATGCAACCATGATTATGCAAATCAAATTCTAACAAGGGGACCATGGTTCTTGGGTAGAAGGATCTTGTTCCTCAGGAGGTGGGCTACGAATTTCAACCTTAATACCAGAGCATTAACTTCACACCCATTTGGGTCCGCATCCCAGATTTTCCTTTCCACTTGTGGCACAAGGACATCGTGGGAGCCATTGCCAAGATCATTGGAGACCTAGCGTCAACTGATTCTGCAAAGAAAATGTGCTCAAGAATGATCCATGCTTGCATTTGTGTGAAATACAATCTCGACTCTGAGCTATCCACATTTTTAAATCTAGTCTCAGGCTCCTTCAGATTTTTCAACCTCTAGAATATGAAAACAAGCCAACATTTTGCATCCATTATCACATGCAAGGCCACCTTAGGAACCAATGCTCCCTTCTCAAGGCTAAACCTTCAAAGGAACCTAAGGATTTTGATAAGTTCATATCGAGGTCTCCCCCCACCAGACCCCAGAATTAGTTTCCTTCCCAACCATCAAGGAACCATCATCTCAAGAATATTCAAACTTTTCCCAAAAAGAATAACTCATCTTCACATGCAAACTAGGTCATGAACTATCAAAGAAGGAATGGTTCCTTTGATGATAAAGGGAATTTTTTTTTTTATTCTCCTCTAGTCCTAGAGCAATACCAAGTAAGTCTTTCGATTGACACTAATTATATTTTCTTTGAGGGTAAAATGGGCTTCCTAGTGGCGGATCCTCCACCTCTAATCCAATTTGCTTCTTTCCAAGCTGATCTGATCGAGAGTGAGTCCACCAAATCTCCATGAAAATTTGGTCCCTCCCATCCCCCTCTTGAACCTTTTGAACTAGTATCCATCCATTCTAAATATAAAAATGAAGGAAGTCCCATTCCATCCTAGTCCATCATGGAGAACTTTAGTCCCAATCAGACTCGAAGAAAAAAATTCATCATTGACTATGGAAGTGAAAGCACGAGATTCCGGGCAGAGGGAGCACTAATTATGCAACATAAGACGAAATGTAACGCTTTAATCCTATGCACAAAAACGAAGAAAGGAGACAATTTGAAAATGAAAGAAAAGATGTAAAGAAATCACAGCCCTCTTTATTCAAATATCTTATCCTCGGTTACATAGACGTCTCCTCCCTTTTTGGGGGCTAGGAGCGTTAAATTCGTATTTGTTACAATATGTGACTTAGTCTTCCTCTTTCCGCGTGCCCACGTTTGCAATGGGCGGGCCAAGATGATGCCGTCGCTTACGTCGATGAGTTCTTCACCTCTGCTGCTCCTCCTGCGAACAAAGAAACAACGAAGATGTCGGTAGCACTCTTTGCAAGTGAAAAGTGTTCGTTCTTCTAAAATCATCGAAAGATGCATGCAAACATTTATCTAAAACGATAAACAAAATGATTCTAAACGGCCTGAAAACTTGACGGAAGACGAGAAAATGTTACCAGAAGGCCATTGCCACTGAGACAGCTGGCCAATCTGCCTTCAACTGGAATTCGTCCCTGGGTGGGACGATTTCTGATTGCAATTCGTCCCTGGGTGGGACGATTTCTGACTGCAATTCGTCCCTGGGTGGGACGAATTCTTCTGTGTTGAAGAAGCCGACCTGCTGCTGCTCCAATGTCGATTCCCGAGACACGCAAAATGCACTGCAAACAAGGGGGTTATGTAATTGGGGCCATTTTGGGACGACCCGGATGGTCGGATTCTCCCAATTTGGCCTCTACCCTCGGGAATTTGATCTCGCCACCTGCAAGTCAGTGGAACAACAAAGCGACACAAAACATACTAGAATCTGACCAAAAGTTACGAAATTGCAGCTATGAGTTAACCAAACATAATAACACAAAATGCAACCTGAAAAAGTAATCTAGAATGCTCTAAAACTTAGAAAGTGCGGGGGTGCCCAAGTGGGCCTCCCACCGTTGGCACTTGATTCCGGCGCCAATCCACTAGGGATGGGCCCAAAACCTCTTAGGATTGGGGGGGTCGGCGAATTGGTTGGTTCAGGTGTCCATGTGTTGGATTTGGGTCCGATTCAAGCTTCCAAAAGCCACCCAACAACCTCCCTTGCAAAAGAGATTGGTGGATGTGGGAAGGTGAACCAAAAGGGATGCAAGTGGGTCTTCAACTCGGCAGCACTTCGTTGCTTGAAAACTCCTTCAACCTGTCTCTTTGGGTGAGAAAAGTCCCACCTTTTATAGACCCATGGGGTCTCTTTTGGGAGGGAAGCACAAATGCCATGTGTTGGTCATAGGCGCCATGTGGCGGTCTTGTCTTCCCATGAGGGAGGGGAGTCCTCCGTTGACTTGGGCTTTGATAAATGCCTTTTGTGACGGTCTTCTAACGGCCCCTCTGTCCACCTACACACGCGTGCAAGGCGGGAGTCATCAGCCGACTATTCCGGGCTGCCACTTGGCGCCATTTGTCTTTTTGCCCGTTAAGCTTAGAATTCGTCCCACCCGGGGACGGATTTAAATCGGATTAAATCGTCCCTGGGTGGGACGATTTCTATTTAGAATTCGTCCCTGGGTGAGACGAATACTGGGCAAAGTGTCCAAGTGTGCCAAATTGCTTCTTGACCTTACAAAATTGCTATGAAAGTGGTTAAGACCACTTGTTTGACCTCCGAGGGCTGCCACTGGAGGCTGTGTTTGTCAAAGCGATCGGTGTTTGCGGTCACATAATCGGATTGGTGTTGTTTTGGTGTCTACAGATGCCCCTTTTTGGGAAGCGCTGCGGGTGATGCGATCTTGAGCAAAAATAGATAACCAAAGCACTAATGATTAGGGTTTCTTGGTAACCTAACCAACTTTTGATGCCCCAAGTATGGAAAGGGCATGCATTCTTGAATCCTTGCTTCGACGAGCTAAGGAATTTGATTTCAAGTATTAACCTGTTTTGTTGAGGTGTGACTTGAACTTAGACATTGATCGGTCATGAACGAGGCAAAGGGCGTTTTTATCCTCGGGGGGAACCTTGTGTTCATGATTCACGAAATGCCAAGTGTTTGATTGATTTGATTGTTGCTTGTTTACTGCCCCAAGCGGGAGCGTGATTGTCTTTGTCAATGATTCTTTGAATGCATGTCATTTTCCTTAATTGGGTGTGTGATTGTTGGTTGGTGACTAAGTGTGACTACCCCCTCAAGCGACGAATCGATGAGGGAATGACCTTCGTGAGAGAAGCGACGAGTCGCTTGACCCAAGATGACTTGTGCAAGGGTGCCTTTAGAGGGTTTACCGTTAAGCGTGTGCAATTTTTCCAACATTTGGACCTATTTTTGGTGGGTGTTAACCCTTTTGGTGATGCTCGTAATGAGGTGAAATCATCGAAAACCTAACTTCCCGTGGAGCGGTCCGGCTATTGTAGCCTTCTTGGGGAAGTAGGAGAGCGATAATTTGGACCTCGACATCGATTTTCTTTGCCAAGAGGTTAAGTGCGAGAGCACTTGTGTCCAGCAATGTTTATTGCTTTGTTTTTATGTTGCATGTTTTGTTGTTTTTGTTTTTTTTTTTGTGACACCATTTGGGGATTAAATTTGTCGAAATCCGTCTCCCGTGGAGCGGTCCGGCTATGGTAGCCTTCTTAGGGAGTAGGATAGTGACAATTTGTAACCTTGACATCAATTTTCTATGCCAAGAGGTTAAGTGCAAGAGCACTTGTGTCAGTCAATGTTTATTGCTTTGTTTTGTTTTGCATTTTCTTGTTGTTTTTGTTGTTTTTCTTTTTTGTGACACCATTTGGGGATGAAATTGTCAAAAATCCGTCTTCCTCGTGGAGCGGTCCGCTATGGTAGCCTTCTTAGGGAGTAGGATAGTGACAATGTAGAACCCGACATCGAGTTTTTCTATGCCAAGAGGTTAAGTGCAAGAGCACTTGTGTATAGCAATGTTTATTGCTTTTTGTTTTTGTGTTGCATTTATTTGTTGTTTTTGTTGTTTTGATTTTCTTTGATCTTGTGCATGATGGTTGATGAATATGGATGTATGCATGTTGATTTATTTTGATGGATGCATATGCTATGATGAATGCAAATTTTTTTATTTATATGTGATATGCGAGATATGAAATGGATGAATGGGGTTTGTGATGTTTGGCTATGGCACCATAGGACTGTTTAGAACTCTGTTATTTTGTTTTTAGGTGATTGCTGTGATGTATGACTTTATATGTATACATGTGGTTTTTCTTTTTTGTATTTTTTTGATGGTATTGTAAGGATGAAAAGTAGCGCAGTTGGTTTAGAAATGTAGCTAAGGTTTTACGAGACTCAGACGGTTTTAACTCACTAGCCATGATTGTACTTTATCTTACAAGACTTTTTGACCAAGGTATGAATCGGACTTGTTTTTGACCAAGTTATTTCACATCCCTGTGTGTGCAATTGAGTTCATTTAGTGGTATTTGTTAGGATACCGCCAGTGCCAGATGGGCTTTCAACCGAACCTGTACTGAGGATCACCTAATTAGCTCCACGAATTCCTTTGTTGTATGTACTAAGATTAATCTGCGGTGTAATCCAGGATGCCATAAGCTAGCTCATCCACATGCAAATATTGATCCGTACGCAAGTTAATGTGACGGATATATCGTCATGCGGGAGGTTTACTTCTATTACCGATAGGCTATCAACCAAATTGGTACTGAAGCTTGCCTTATGACCTATAGAATGCTTGAGAGTTCCGGGGATTCAAGGTCAACTCCCTTCTTTTCTTCAATTGTATTGGGATACTTGCTCATTGTAGTGATGAGATCACTTGTTTATTTTGATTTGTTTTTCTTTCGAGCAAGGGATTGGGGATATGGAGTGATGAAAATCACTATTGTTTGTGCCTTTTGATGTGTGCACTTGTAGTTTGTCAAATTTTTGAGTTTTGACATTTTGCAAATTTTTTGTGTTTTGCAACTGTTGAGAACTTTAGGGATTCTTAGGGAATTGGGTAGGGAGGATGCTTGTCCTTTTGCCAACTCTCGGCATTCTAGGGGTCATTCGCACGGGGGGATGAGCAAGATAACCGTTTCGCTTGTGGTGACCTAGATTATTTTGCGAGGTTTCGTCTTTCGTTCACACAATTTGGGAATTTTTATGTGTTTTAATTTGTGTTGGGATGTTACGTAACAAGGTGTATTTCAAGTATGACTCTACCTTCGTAAAATCTGTTCGACTTGATACACTACATGGCTAAAGAGGAAAATGATGACTGAATCACTGAAACTCTTGGTACATTCCCAGACCACTGACTGTAGTGTGGTAAAAGTTATGCTTGGTGTTTTTGTTGTTTTTGTAACATGAGACAATGCGGAACAAGGTGGACTATCAGAGCTATTGCAGCTTATGGTGCCTTTGACCTGTATGACTACAAATATGCAATGTATGGATGCAATGCTTAATGCGGCTATGTATTTTTGTAATTTTGATGGATTGTTTTTGGTGAAGGTGAAGATGAGGTGCGAGAATATGAATTTTTTGATGAATTTGAGTATGCCTAGAATTGAGATGCAAATCTTTGTTGTTTTTGATGATTTTTGTTGTTTTGTTTTTTTGAATTTCTTGATTTTTTTGACCAAGCGATTGCGATAATCGTTGGAGCTTTTTGGGTTGACCAAGAGATTGCGATAATCCTTGGAGCTTTTTGTATTGACCAAGAGATTGCGATAATCCTTGGAGCTTTTTGGTTGACCAAGAGATTGCGATAATCCTTGGAGCTTTTTGGGTGACCAAGAGATTGCGATAATCCTTGGAGCTTTTTGTATTGACCAAGAGATTGCGATAATCCTTGGAGCTTTTTGGGTGACCAAGAGATTGCGATAATCCTTGGAGCTTTTTGGGTGACCAAGAGATTGCGATAATCCTTGGAGCTTTTTGGGTGACCAAGAGATTGCGATAATCCTTGGAGCTTTTTGGGTTGACCAAGAGATTGCGATAATCCTTGGAGCTTTTTGGGTGACCAAGAGATTGCGATAATCCTTGGAGCTTTTGGGATGACCAAGAGATTGCGATAATCCTTGGAGCTTTTTGGTTGACCAAGAGATTGCGATAATCCTTGGAGCTTTTGGTTGACCAAGAGATTGCGATAATCCTTGGAGCTTTTGGTTGACCAAGAGATTGCGATAATCCTTGGAGCTTTTTGGTTGACCAAGAGATTCATAATCCTTGAGCTTTTTGACCAGATTGTGATAATCCTTGGAGCTTTTGGTGACCAAGAGATTGCGATAATCCTTGGAGCTTTTTGGGTGACCAAGGGATTGCGATAATCCTTGGAGCATTTTGGGTTTGAATTATGGTTCTTTAGGGGATAGAGGTACCCTGAGCTTGATGGTCTTTGCACTCCGGATCTGGCTCTAGAGGTATGGGCACGAATGGATCCTCCCTAGGTGCAAATTTTGTGAAAAGGAGGGCAGGGTCTTCCCTCGGCACTACTGTCATGATGGGATCTCGAGGTGGACGATGCTCATCTTGAATTTGGAGCCATGGATCCAACACTTGGTCCCACCTCGCTGGGTCTACATGCCATTCATGCCCCAACAGTATGCCCATCTGTCCCATTAGATCTTCATGAGTTAGAGCGCGGTGATGTCGTCGCGCATGTATGAGATAGTCCATTTCAGTTTCATCTTCTGAATCGCTTTCATAGATCCAAAATTGTTCATCCTCTTCAGCATCTGTTGCTTGCGACGTTGAGGACTCTTCCTGTTCCAGTGAATTAATCTGGTCCCATTGCGGTTGTTCCACTCTTAGTGGAGGGACCTGATTCTCTTGAGACTGTGTTATTTCATCTGGAACCTCTAAGGGGAACAGTTTCAGAAAGATGTATGCGAGCCGTTGATGTTCTCTTTGAGGATTAATCTCTGAACTTTCGCCTCTCTCTAGCAAAGAAGAGGGATTATTGTTGCTTCCAGGGGTGTTTGTTGACCATGGGAGGTAGTCTCCCAATGTGTATTCTGTATTCGGATTGGCATAAGGACCCAATGCCAATCCCCCCTTGTTGCCTATTTCTAGGCCTTGCATATTTTCAACCAAGATGTCTAATGGCAGGGGATGGTTGAACCCTACCCCTGACTTGTCATATGGCATCTGATATCTTGGTTGGCAAAGGATCCGCATCCCTTGCTCATATCTGTCGAGCCCGTATCCATGCCAATTGCATTGGCCGAGATATTTTAGGGCAAATTCTGGGTTTGACAGATAATTGATGTTTTCAACAAAAGGCTCTTCGTCTGTTTCCTTTTGTTGGCATGGTTCAAGACCATGATCAAAGCCCCCATACACAAAATTTGTGCGGTTCGGTGGGTAGCCTAGAGGGACGATTGTTCCAATGGGAAGGCGAGGTCTTCCCATGTCTTATCTTGACTCCCAGTGTGGGGGTTGCCACAACATTTTGCACTAAGTATTCCCCCAGGCCTGTACTGGCCATTTCAACAATGATTGTTGATGATTGGGTGGGAGGAAACGGTAGTCCTTCCTGAGTCCATTCCATGTTTGGTGGTTCAGGAATCTTGGTTTCCGTTGCGTTGGGCGCTTCCTCTGTTGTTATTGTTGAAATTGTGGGCAACCTTTCTTCTAAGGGCTTAACCTCTTCCATGATTTGTTTTCCCTTGTCCTTCTGTTGGGCCATGATAGGTGGCGTTGATGATGAAGGAGCCGATGATGAAGTCTCACCTGGCTGGGATTTTGCCTTGTTGGCCACCGGTGGTGCCTGCGGTATTGGACCTTGTTTAGATGGATTTAATTGGAAATCCAAATGCGTTGAAGGGAGGGTCGATTGAGGTATGAATTGTACCGCATTGCAATACTTGAAGGGCTCTAAGTCCATTGGGACTACATGTATTTCTCCTTCATAAGCATACTTCAAGCACTGGTGGGCGATCGAAGGGACACATTTCATATCCACTGATCCAAGGCCGCCCTAGCAGTATATTATAAGCCATTTCACCTTCCGGCACATGGCACAGTGTAGGTATTGACTTTTGTCCTACCGGGTAGCGAGAACGACTGTGCCGACTGTCGAGCATATTGCATCATTAAAAGCTCGTAGTGTGTACGTGGAGGCTGTGATGTGAGAGGCTGGCAACTTCAAATGCTTTAAGGCTGCAGTGGTTATGATGTTACTGGACGAGCCGGTATCTATCGGCACTCTCTTGTACGGAATCCCGTTGACCCGCGCGATAACGTGCGGGGGTGGATCTGCCATGTCATTTGATATCGTTTTGACCTCATCTTCTCTGAATGTGATGACCGGCTCCGTACATTGTTTCACATGTCCCACGAAGGCGTTGAAAGAATTTGCCTCGTGGGGTTGTAATTCAATGGCTTTTAAAATGTCCATAAGAGCTTCTCTATGGGGAGCTGATTGTTGAATAAGCTCGTAGATGGACAGCCTAGCCGACGTGGTCCGCAAACTCTGCGTGAGTTTGGTTCGTATCGTGACCTCAGGTCTAGGCGGAGGTAGCTGCGTTGGGCGTTGTTGAGGATGCGATGTTGCCGAAACTTCCTTCATAGCTACCTCAGGGGTAGCTGTCGGGTACCTTCTGTTCCTTGTTACTATGCTAATCATTCCCACAAATCCCTGTGTGGGAAGATCTTGTCGCACCTCGTTAATCAGGAGTGGTTTTGTTTGTGCCTCGTGGGCTGGCAAGGGGTCCTTGAATACCCCCATTTGTTGGTTGTTTGGTGCGATGGGGTTGTCCACAACCAATGTTCTATTGTCGATCAAATCCTGGACTAGGTCTTTGAATTTCCAGCACCCATTCAAGTCATGTCCTCTGCGCCTATGGAATCTACAATACAATTCCTCTCTGTACCCCCTAGGCTTGGGAATGTTAGGGTCTATAATTTGGATTTCCGGTAGAGTGACTAAATTTTCCGCTGACAAGCGGTCAAATAAGGAGTCCCTAGACTCCGCATATGGGGTGAAATTTTGCCTAGGGCGACGCGGGTAATTTTGCTCCTGTCTTCTATTATCTCTTTCATAAGCAGGAGGCACTGCCTGGTAGTTAGCCTTTTGAGGCTGCGTTTCTTGCACGAGCGCGGGAACATTTATCGCAACTTGGTTGGCTGCAGCGTGTTGTGGTTGCGTTGTCCCGATTTTAGTGGTTTTATTCCACTCTTTCTTCTTAGGCTTGGCAATTGCGCCTTCGCCTATCTTAATCTCTTCTATGACTCTGGCTTGCGCCAAAGCTTCTTCTAAGCTGTCGTATTGTCGCGGTAACAATAGACCGAGAGATTGATTTTAAGCAACTTTTTGCGAACATCTGCGTGAGATCGGACATAGGAGGACGGTAGGGTAACCTAGAAAGCAAAGCTCTCCATCGATTCCCGTACGCTGCCATTGTTTCCTCTTCAAATTGCTTGAGGCTCGCTAAATCACTTAGTGATGCCTTCTTCCTTGTGTTGAAGGCAAAGCGTTCAAGAAACGCGTCTACTAATTGATCTAAATTGCTTATCGTTGTGTTTGGGCGGTTGTGTGAACCAATCCGAGGCGGGGCCTACGAATGTGGTTATGAATGTTCTAAGCAACAATGCGTCATTATCTTGGATGCCGAAGCATTGGCTTAGAAATCGTGTAACGTGTTCCTGTGCGTCCTCTTCACCTTTAAAAACTGCCAATTGAGGCAACTTGAAGTGTTCGGGGTAAAGAGGTGTAGGCACTGAGGGATGCACCGGATTACTGCGGAGTAGACGTAATGTGGGTTTTTGATGCCCAGCAACTTTTGTCTCCACAGACTCCAAACGCTCCAATAGCGCTTGGTATGCATCGAAAGATTTTATTTCTTCCTCTCTTGTTCGCTCTTGTTGCAAGTTACGATAAACTGGAGGCCTATGGAGGGGTGGCCGAATGGCATCCTTCCTGCCTTGATGGGGAGTTTCAACATATTCCTCTTCTGTTCATACTCCTCGTAAAATTCTTGAGGAGTCTCCGGGCGAAACCTATGACCACTGATCAAGCTCTTGTTGAAGGTACCCATCATTGTTTCGGGGAGTTGCCTCCCTCTCGAATCTATGAGGTCTTGGAGGCAGAGCTTGACGAGGTCGTGGAGACCTGTCCTGCACCAACGGATTACGCCTCTCATATTGTTCAGCTCTTTGGATGCGAGGGGTTGGCCCCCTCTCGGGTATTTCATAGCGTAACTCATCCGCTTCGCGTTGCATGCGCTCTCTATCCAAGCGGTGTCGATACTCTATCTCCGGATGACTTTGTTTAAGCCGCATGATTTGGGCTTGACGGGCGGTATATCCGGCGACGATTGGGTCAATTTGGTCTACCCTATTTTGCTCGGGAGGTTCGAATGTTTCTTCTATGTGTTTACCTCGAGTTTGTTGGTCTAAGGTTTCAATGGGTCGCTTCCCTCTGTCGAGGTAAGCGGTATGTGCTCGAGGTTTTGGCCTCAAGGGGTGATCATGATATCCTGTTGGTGCGGAAATGCAAGGTTCCCGCGTTGTTTGTTGCCCTCGAGGAATGCGATGGCTTTCCTCGTACTCCCTTTCACGGGTGTAAAGGGGGTGGGCGGAGTTAGGTCGCCCTATGTAAGGAGCCCTGCGCTCCGGATTTGGTCTCTCTGTTATGATGATAGGTAAAGAAGGGACGCCATATCCACGTTGCCCCTCCAAATGGACGGTGTGCATGTCTAGCGCTTCATCGCGCGGTGGCCACTCATGCCTAACTTCAAGAGGTGATTCTCTATTTATGTCAAGGTCTACATGTAAGGCATCTTCCCGAAAGGGGCTGCTTTGAATAGGCATACCCCATCGAGGATTCCGAATTGGATTCTTTTGTAGGTTAGACCTATAAGGCGGTATGACCAAATCCTCAGGACTGAAGTGAAGGCGACTTGTGCCTACTTTTTGTGTACCTTTCGGAGCTTCTGCCCTTGATTGGGCTTGACTGCGGGTGTACACCATTGCGGTGCTTCTATGCTATCTAAATAAGTTTTTATCTCGTTTATGATTTTTTTTGTCTACACTAAGCAGAATTAAGCACACACATTCACAAAACCGTGATTATCTCTTTTAAGGATTATTGGTGTGCCCTAAACTGGTTTAGTGCATTTTGATGTTTTGTTTTGTTTTTGTAGGTTTTGAAGATCGTTTAAATGCATTATGATGGCTCATATAACTCCCAAAATGGTAGCCCCTTCAATATACCAACCAGGCCGATATACCAACCTCTCTATATACCCGCCCTTACGAGAGGGAGACTATAGGTACGTGAGAGCGAGAAGGTACGTGGTACGTAGGCGGTACGGAAGGGGGATTGTCCTGTTAATGGCACCTACCATAGAAAACTTATCCTCGCGTGCATGGGAATCACCCCAGCGACACTCGGTCTGTCTTCGTCAGGATTTACGCCTAACAACGGTTGACAATCGGGAAATGGATGCAAAGCTAAGCCAAGGTGGTGATGAAACCCACCGTTGGTCTTGATCAAGGGCTGGGGTCTTACGACCAGCTCCTTGGTTTAAAATTGTTGCGTGGAGTGTGTGAGATTCATTTTATTTAACAAAAATGAAACAAGCATAAATGACTTTTCCTATGCAATGCAGGATAAAAATGAAAACAGTCAAAGAAACAGAAACAGAAACAGAAATTTTAACAGAGATTATAAAAATCCCTACCTCTTCTCTGCCTGCTCCAGTTGCTTCTGAATTTCTGCTCTGAAAATCTGCAGGCAGGAATTCGTCCCTCTGGGAGACGAATTCGAGAACAGAATTCGTCCCTCCCGAGAGACGAATTTGAATTCGTCCCGGGTCGGACGAATTGCAGAATAGAATTCGTCCCTGAGAGACGAATAGCAGTCTGCAACAAAAAAATGTACTGTCAAGCACAAAACACAAAAATTTAATCAGTTTCTATGATTTTAAAAATAGGGAACAGGTCCCACCGTGATCGCCACTGAAAGCACGAGATTCCGGGCAGAGGGAGCACTAATTATGCAACATAAGACGAAATGTAACGCTTTAATCCTATGCACAAAAATGAAGAAAGGAGACAATTTGAAAATGAAAGAAAAGATGTAAAGAAATCACAGCCCTCTTTATTCAAATATCTTATCCTCGGTTACATAGACGTCTCCTCCCTTTTTGGGGGCTAGGAGCGTTAAATTCGTATTTGTTACAATATGTGACTTAGTCTTCCTCTTTCCGCGTGCCCACGTTTGAATGGACGGGCCAAGACGATGCCGTCGCTTACGTTGATGAGTCCTTACCTCTGCTGCTCCTCCTGCGAACAAAGAAACAACGAATATGTCAGTAGCACCTACTGCAAGTGAAAAGTGTTCGTTCTTCTAAAATTATCAAAATATGCATGCAAACATTTATCTAAAACAGTAAACAAAATGATTCTAAACAGCCTGAAAACTTGACAGAAGACAGAAAATGTTACCAGAAGGCCATTGCCACTGAGACAGCTGGCCAATCTGCCTTCAACTGGAATTCGTCCCTGGGTGGGACGATTTTGACTTCGTCCCGGGGGGACGAATTCGTCCCTGGGTGGGACGAATTCTTACGTGTTGAAGAAGCCGACCTGCTGCTGCTCCAATGTCGATTCTCGAGACCTGCAAAATGCCTGCAAACAAGGGGGTTATGTAATTGGGGCCATTTTGGGACGACCCAGATGGTCGGATTCTCCCAATTTGGCCTCTACCCTCGGGAATTTGATCTCGCCACCTGCAAGTCAGTGAAACAACAAAGCGACACAAAACATACTAGAATCTGACCAAAAGTTACGAAATTGCAGCTATGAGTTAACCAAACATAATAACACAAAATGCAACCTGAAAAAGTAATCTAGAATGCTCTAAAACCTAGAAAGTGCGGGGGTGCCCAAGTGGGCCTCCCACCGTTGGCACTTGATTCCGGCGCCAATCCACTAGGGATGGGCCCAAAACCTCTTAGGATTGGGGGGTCGGCGAATTGGTTGGTTCAGGTGTCCATGTGTTGGATTTGGGTCAGGTTCAAGCTTCCAAAAGCCACCCAACAACCTCCCTTGCAAAAGAGATTGGTGGATGTGGGAAGGTGAACCAAAAGGGATGCAAGTGGGTCTTCAACTCGGCAGCACTTCGTTGCTTGAAAACTCCTTCAACTTTGTATATCTTTGGGTGAGAAAAGTCCCACCTTTTATAGACCCATGGGGTCTCTTTTGGGAGGGAAGCACAAATGCCATGTGTTGGTCATAGGCGCCATGTGGCGGTCTTGTCTTCCCATGAGGGAGGGGAGTCCTCCGTTGACTTGGGCTTTGATAAATGCCTTTTGTGACAGTCTTCTAACGGCCCCTCTGTCCACCTACACACGCGTGCAAGGCGGGAGTCATCAAGCTGGGCTGTTACGGGCTGCCACTTGGCGCCATTTGTCTTTTTGCCCGTTAAGCTTAGAATTCGTCCCACCCAGGGACGATTTCAGAAATCGTCCCTGGGTGAGACCATTTCAGAAATCGTCCCTGGGTGAGACGATTTCAATTTAGCAATCGTCCCTGGGTGAGACGAATACTGGGCAAATTGTCCAAGTGTGCCAAATTGCTTCTTGACCTTACAAAATTGCTATGAAAGTGGTTAAGACCACTGTTTGACCTCTGAGGGCTGCCCTGGGGGCTGTGTTTGTCAAAGCGATCAGTGTTTGCAGTCACATAATCGGATTGGTGCTGTTTTGGTGTCTACAAGAAGTGATAAAAAGAGAGGAAGGTCATTCGTTGTTGAGCAAAGAAGAAAAGAGATTGAAGAGGATATAGCAAACGACTTCCAAGCCACTTTGCTCTCTGACTCTCTGAACCTGATAAGAGATGAACCCAAAAGATCCAAACCTCCCCCACAACAATCAAAGGGAGGCAAAAAATCCCTCAAAAAGTTATAAATGAATATTCTCACTTGGAATGTGAGAGGCCTTAATGGAACCCCAAGCAACGCCTGGCTGCAAATTTAAGAAAGGAGTACAACCCTACAATTCTCATTATGCAAGAAACAAAAGTAGATGAGATATCTTCCCCTAAAGTTGCCAAAGCAATATGGAATAAAAGTGAATTTGTCTTCACTCCTACCCAAGGAACTTCTAGAGGGCTGATGTGCATGTGGGATCCAACTAAAGTTGAAGGAAGAATGATTTCCTCCTCAAACAGGATCATAAACATGCTTTTTCACTACAAAAATAGTAACAACACCTGGATCCTTACCAATGTCTATGCTCCTAATAACCCCCTTGAAAGAGCCTTACTATGGAACTCTATAAGTCAAATGAGAAACTCTTTCAATACCATCCCTTGGATCCTCGCAGGAGATTTCAATAGCCCTCTCTTCCCTTTTGATAAAAAAGGAGGCAACATTTCACTTACCAAAAGCATGGAGGAATTTGGGGAGTTCATAGATGCAAACGAACTCATGGATGTCCAACTGAAAGGAGTAAAATTCACCTAGAGCAACAGAAGGGTTGGATCCAGTCTCATCCAGGTTAAATTGGACAGGTTTCTTCTCTCAAGAGAGGCTATTCCCATTTTTGGAGATGCCACCCTCAAATCCCTTCCCAAAATTGGCTCTGACCACAGTCCCCTTCTGCTTGAAGCCATCAAATCTCCTTCCTTCAAGATCCCCTTCCGCTTCGAGGTGATGTGGTTCCATCACCCAGACTTCAAGAACCAAATCTCTCAGTGGTGGCAGTAGTCCTTCAAAGGGTCCCCCTCTGCCCAAATCTATCAAAAACTCAGATTCATTAAAGAAAATCTTAGGACCTAGAATAGAGAAATATTTGGAAACATCTTTGAAAGCAAGCAGATAGTCAAAGAGAAACTGGAAATCATAGAGCAGCAAATCCAAGCAGGTAACCAGGATAGCAACATCAGAGTCAAAGAGGGCAAGCTCCTAGCTAAGTTTCACAACATCCTGGCCAAGGAAGAAATGTACTGGAGATAGAAATCGAGGGTCCTTTGGCTCTAGGATGGTGACTCGAATACCAAATTCTTCCACATGTCAACCTTGAGAAATAGGAGCTCCAAAAAAATATCAGAGCTCACCTACAGTGATGGAAGGCTCATAAGGGAAATATTTGAAATTAGGAATGAATTTGTTAATTTCTTCCAGTCCCTTTTGGGCACCTCCTCTCCTACTTTCCCCTGGGCCAAAGAAGCCCTCTTGGGCAATATTCCCCATTCCATCTCCTCGTCCACCAATGCAATGCTCATTAGCCCTCTCACCCATGAAGAGATCAAAGGAGCATTGTTCTCTATGCAGCCTAACAAGGCTCCCAGATCGGATGGCTTTTCTCCATGCTTCTTCCAAGGGTTCTGGGATCTGATTGGCCCTGAAGTTTGTGCAATAGTTAGAGACCTCCAATCCTCCAAGGCCATCCCTCGAGGGATCAATTCCACCTTCATCGCCTTGGTTCCCAAAGTTTCATCCTACAAAGCTTTGTCTGACTTTTGTCCCATCAACCTCTGCAATGTCCTCTACAAGATCTTAACCAAAGCATTGGCTAACAGGCTTAAGGAGATCCTCCCCCTTATCATTGATCCTTGCTAGGGTAGCTCTATTAAAGGGAGGACCATAACAGATGGAGTGATCACCATTCATGAGGCCCTACACTCTGCCACCCTGGCCAAGAAACCAACCTTCCTCCTAAAGCTGGACATGAATAAGGCCTTTGATAGAGTCAGCTGGGACTTTCTTCTCGATGTCCTCCTCAAATTTGGCTTCCACCCGGCTTGGGTTGACCTCATAAAAAGCTGCATCTCCTCTCCTTGGTTCTCTATCTTAGTCAATGGGTCCCCTACTGGTTTCTTCCCTAGCTCTAGAGGACTGAGGCAAGGAGATCCCCTATCCCCAATCCTATTCATCATCCTGGCTGAGGCGTTAGGGAGATCCATTGCAAGTGCTAGCAGGAGAGGTCTAATTTCTAGGATCAAAGCTGCTACTGGTCTTAACCCTGTTACCCACCAACAATTTGTTGATGATACTATCCTATCCACTTCCACCTCAGTTTCTCAAGCCAAGGCCATTAAACACATCCTTCACCTGTATGAGAGTGCTATAGGTCAGAAGATCAACCTCCTCAAAAGCAAAATATTCTTCATTAACACACCCTACATCTAGCAAATCAAAATAGCATGGATCCTTGGGTGCTCCTCGGAGGCTCTCCCCACCACTTACCTTGGGCTCCCCCTATTCTCAGGCAACCCCATGACTTCAATGTGGAACAACATCATTGAGAGAATTTAGAAAAAGTTGGCCTCTTGGAAAGGTCACCTTCTCTCCCAGGAAGCCAAAGCTACCCTTACTTTGGCTTATCTCTAGAGCATCCCGATTTACTTCCTATCTATCTTCAGGGTCCCAGCCTCAGTGAGCTCTAAGATCGAGAAAATCTAAAAATATTCCTCTGGTCTGGAAGTGAAGACAGAAAGAGAATTCCCCTAGTGGCTTGGAATTTGGTCTATTGCAGTAGAAACCAAGGGGGCATTGGGCTCAGGAAAGTCACCAAAATGAATCTTGCTCTCCTAGCCAAGCATGCATGGAAGATCTACACCAACAACAATGCAGAATGGGTCAAGATAGTCAAGAAGAAGTATATGTAGAATCACCAGTTCTTGAATGAACAAGTGCCCCAAATTGGATCGAATTTTTGGAAATCCATCACTCAAACCAAAAACCTCATCCAAAAAGGTAGTAGATGGATTCTTGGCAATGGGAACAACATCAAATTTTGGCATGACAGGTGGCTTCAAGATGAACCTTTGAGTGAAAATAGAGCCCTAGCGGTCCTCAAGCCTTCCACTAATACCCTCCTGGGGAGCAAGGTTACTGACTTCATCAACAATCACAATGGAGACCCTGGATGGAAAACCATCAATGTTGCCAACTTCCCCAATCAAGTTGCTGCCCTATCCAGTCTGCTCAATGCAGTCACCATTCCCACTGGAGAAGTTGAAGACAGGCCCATATGGGGAGGAACTGATGAAGGATCCTTCTCTATAAAATCAACCTACATCCTCCAAGAGAATGCCCAGGCTCCAACTATTCCTTTCAACCTGGTTTGGAAGAAGAAACTCATACCTAAAATAAGCTTCTTCTCTTGGATTGCTATCCAAAATAAGATCCTCACTATCAAAAATTTGGCCAAAAGAGGGTTCATGATCCCCAACCACTACTACCTTTGCCTATCTGACTAGGAATCTTTGAACCACATTTTCATCAACTATGCTTTCTCCTCCACTGTCCTTGGCCACCTACTCAATTCCTTCCACATCCAGTGGGTTCAGCCCAAATCAATCATTGACCTCTTCTCCCAGTGGCCAAATCCCTTTAGCAATCCCAGGCTCTTCTCCCTCTGGTCCTTCTACCTCCATCACTTCATTTGGTAAATCTAGCTTGAGTGCAACAACAGGGCCTTTTCTACCTCATCCAAGGATCCCCTATCTATGGCTTCCAAATCTATTGCCTATGCTATCAAAAATATTTGGCTTATCCCTTGCTCCTTGGCCCCAACCCTGGCTCTTGAATGCTCCCTCTTCAAATCTCTTTCCATTCCTGAGGAGGATCCTAGAGTTCAGCCAAGGCCCAATCCTAGAGCTAATATTAAATGGAAGCCCCCCAAAGGGCTGGATCAAGCTCAATTTTGATGGGGCTTCCAAAGGAAACCCTAGCATTATTAGGGCAGGAGGGGTCATTAGAGATCACAAAGGCAACCTGATCCTCATGTATATGGAGAGGGCTTGTTCTACTCAAAGAGGATCCTAAGAAAGCAATCATAGAGGGTGACTCTTTGAATATAATCAACTATATGAAGAATGGTAAGATTCCATCTTGGAAAGTCTTCAGCACCATCCAAGAATCCAAGAAAGCTTCTTCAGAATTACCTACAATGAACATCCACCACAACTATAGGGAAGCCAATCATGTTGTTGATCTTATGGCCAAAATGGTAGCCTCCTCCAATAGCCTCAAAGTGTGCAGAGATAAATTCCCCTAGGAAATAACTAATGCTGCAATCCATGAAAAGCCTAATAATTAGAGTGGCAAGTCCCAATGAAAGGAAGTTTGAAGCTAAGCTCATCATAGGGCCTCTCCTTAACAATGCTAGAGTTCTCAAATTTTCCTCCTTGAATGTGGGTCACTGTCATGGGTGGACCAGGACAATGTAAAATTACACTCTCATCAGGTTTAATATCATGGGTGGCAAGGCATGGGAAGCTCCTAATTCTCACCACATATTCGAATTATGGTGGTGTCCTGACCACAAGGCCAATAGCATGCACACTAGCAAAGCTACCTTGTTCCACGTAATTAGAGCCCTGCATCACTTTGCTTTTTGCTATGTGGCCAAGCATAGAAAGCTGGAAAGGCATATCTATCTTCATCTTGCTAATCATGCTAAGAATATCTACCATCATATACCTACCCAAGTTGTCGATTGTGCTTCCCAACACCCCTCGATATTCCATGCAATATTTTTCCAGCCTCATCCCAGACTATCCGCTCGTGCTCCAATCATGCAAATCTCAGGTGTTTCGATGATGATCTTTTCAAGCATTGGGGTGATGTCCTGTTCCTTCTCGAGCACTCTCGATCCCCAACCCATGCCTTGTTCTAATGCAATTGTGTTCAACCTGATTTTATTATTTTTGGCCTTTTCCACTCGCTCCATTCCTTTTTAACCTGCAAAGGCTCTAACCCCCTAGCTTGCACCCCCTCTGTTTTCAACCCTAGCTTGACTTTATTGAACTCTGGCCTCATATTTTGCTCTATCCTTCTTCTTTGCCTTAGCCCCTGATCCCTAGCTAAAAGCATGGCTTACGTCGAACTAGCTCAGCTTAACCTGAACCCCACTGCCCAAATTTTCATGGATGCCAAAGGTTTTACCCCCTTCCTACAGAAGTTTTTTGGGGCCGAGGACCAGATTACCAAGGATTTCATCGCTTCTTGGAACCAGGGTGAGGTTACAATTTAGGGTGTTCACTTCAAAGTGACTATCAAGATGTTAGTAGAGATCATTGGTCTTCTGCTAATAGGTTGCTTCATTCATTGCGACAAGCACAACTAGGAGGAAGAAACTGATCAATTCCTCGACAAAGGTAAAAGCCTAGGTTGGGATAAGTCTACCCTCCATTGCTCTTCCCTCTTGGCTCCTTGGAACATTGCTATAGTTCCCATAATGTAGTACGTCACCTATGATGACCCTGAGAAGCCCTTGAGGAGCTTCCACCTTACCTTTGTCAATCACCTTCGAGATGGTAAGGTTATATGTGTCCCTGACTACCTCCTTTACTCCCTCACTCTGACCATCAAGAAATGTTAGAAGTCCAATGGCAAGCCCCTTCACCAAGGCCTCCTGCCTATCATTTTCAAGCATGCCCTAGCCACCCACCCCCTATCCACAATGTTAAGCCCATGTATGTAAATCCTCCCGATGAACCCCTCCCATCTCCCATTCAGGGCCCCATTCTTGATGACTCCCCTATTGATCCTGGTTCAGTTGGGGGTCATTCAAAGCCTTCTCCTCTTAGAAGTGCTAGGCAAAGTGATCAAAGGAAGCATGCGACTACTTTGAACACTCCTCCGGTACCCAAATCCTCTGCTAGGCTCAAAAAGCCAAAGGTGGAGCACTCATCTTCCTCAACTCATGTCATTTTTGAATTTGAGAGTGATAAAGATGACCCTTGCTCCCAAATGTTGTTGGAGCTTGTGATCACGACCATAAATGCAACCATCAAGTCTCTGGAGGAAGCTTCCAAGATTCTATCCCGCTACACTCAGAGTGCTACAGGATCCACTCCAAGGAAGAAGGATGACAATAAGAAATGACTGGCATGGATCCCTCCATCTAGGCCCTCTGGCATGCAAGGATGCCTTTATTTTTGCATGGTCTACCTCGGTTAGCATGTATATTTTTATCCGTTTGTTTTCAGCTGGGGCATTCGAAGCCGAAGTAGGTAGTTTTTGGTCTGGTGCATATGTCTGGTTAGGGCTTGCCCATTCTAATTTCTGTTCTAGTTGCTTTTTCCTTTCGGGTCCAAGAGGATTTTTGTTATGGTCTTTTATCTGGGTTTCTGAGGTCCCTAACACCTCTTTGGAATTTTTGGTTTTGCGTATGGCTATCCGACCTCTACTATAATAAGGTTTTGGGTTCCTTTCAAAACCCATAATGTAAATACAATACAAATTATATATAAAAAAAGGATTAAATATATTTGGAGGGAAATTAGAATAAATTAAAGAATTCAACAAGGAATTAGAAGAACTTAGAGGAATTTGGAGAATTTAGAGAAATTGAAAGAATTAGAGGTAGAATAGGGGAATTTTAGAGGAAATTAGATAGTTTAGATAGGAAATTGGGATTTTGGAGGAATTTAGATGAATTTGGAAGGAATTTGACAAATTTTTAAGGGTCCAGTGACAATTTGGATATTTTTATAAATTGATAGGGATTTGAAAGGGATTTGGGTTTATTTTCAAAGTTAGACAAAATGGCTTCATGTGGTTACAAAATTGGCTAATTTTAGGTGTCTACAATATTAATTATTTGTCATATTTTATTATGTATGCCCTATGGGACCAAGTTATCCTTGTTATAGTTAAACCCTTTTTATATCTTGTAATTAACCTAAAGCCCATTTTTTATGTCAGCTTAGGTTAAACATTATTATGTAATTAGGATATTGATGTTGGTATCAATACCTCCTTCCACTCCTCATTTGATTATGAGAGTGTTGTGAATCTTATCTATGGGTAATGTTGTGATTACTTATGGTGCTTAGGGGTTCCCTCAAATCTCTATGTCTATTTTCCTTTCTTTCATCCTTTTAAGATTTTTGTATAATATTTGAGTGAAGGATTTGCTTTTGTTTGTTTCTAGAAAGCATTGTGAATTCCAATAAAAATAAACATAAAATAAAATTACAAAAAACCCTCCAAAAAACACTTCATCTATGTTCAAATATGTTGTACATATACATATACATCCTACTTCATCTATATGCATTTATAATCTCAACTTTTATGTCTTCCTCTTTGATTCAAAATAGGCTAGCAACCCAATTAGTTTTTTTCTTCTAGCAATTGTCCACCCCATTTGTTTTTATCCCATATTATTGAAATACCTTTAATGAAAACTCCTATAGAAGAAACTACTAGATAATTCATCATCTCCTCAATATTTTAAATTGTGTTTCTTGTATTAAAAAAACTCAATACTATATCAACCTATTATTTCCTTAATAACTCTTTTGGGGTCTTATTCATATCCCTAATATTCCACAATACCATTTTTCTCATCACTTTTTTAAAATAAAAGTTTAATTTGTGGGCTTATCCACACTTTTTATTAACACCTATGGTAATTTGTAGTTAGTTTTTCAAATCATAAACCTTTGACTTTTATTTTCTCTTTGTTCTTGCTTTAAGGGCCTTCCTCTCCTTTTCCATTTCTACCAACACTTTTATCTTCATCAATTTCATATCTTTTTCATATGTGTTCATAACAAGAATTATCTTCTAAAGGTTCATGTTGCCCTAGAGAATATCAAGTGCAAGGTATATCCTCACAAATAATTTATTTTTTATGTTACCCTAGAAATCGTAAAGTGTAAGGATGATCCTCCATAATAATTGTTTTTGTATACTACCTTGTAAATGCTAAATTTCCATGGGCATCCTCCATAGTATTTTTTTCTTATGCTCCTCTTGAAACCCTAAAATGTAAGAGATACACTTTATACTACTTTATTTTTTATTATAAGGAGAGGATTTCTTGAAACTATTGTCATGCTTGATCATCTCATCCTTGATAATCAATTTTGGTGTAACATACCTAGATAGGGTTTGCTATAGGTTTGACCTTTCTCTTATCCCCAACTAAGGGATCCCTACTTCTAGGTGGTGTATTCTTACTTTTAGTTAGGACTTACAAAAATAACTTTCTAGCCATACTACCTAGATATTCCTCATAAGAATCCTTTATTTTTTATTTTTTTCCTAATAATTTAGAACAAAAAAGTTGATGCTAGCTTATTGCTCGCACTTGCAACACTTATTTTCTAAAACAAGAAAAGGTAGAGCTCACTCTTGGCTTGCACTTGCTCCTCCTTTGTGCTTAAATGTTAATATTCACCCATGAAATTTATACCTTGGTTTAGGGTGTGTAACTCTTCTATCCCAACCAATTGCTCTAAATGTCATGGGCTATGTTAAGGTTCACCAATGGGATTTAAAATTTGGCTTATGGTGTGAAACTCTTCACTTCCAACCACTTCCTCTAAAGCCCATGGATAATTTTTATTTATTTTTTAAATCTTATATAAGCTTATAATTTATTTAAACCATAAGGAGGCATAAAAAACTCAACCATGTCTAAGGAATACTTAAAATAAATATTAATAATTTTGCAAGAAAGGGATTGATGATATTTTGCCATGTTAATATTAATTATATTTTAATTAAAGGTTGGTTATATATAATGGAAATGTATCCAAGCCATGTTTTATTATGATCATGTAATGATATGTATGAAAATTTAATACTAATAGGTTATTTAAAGTAAAATATTCTCACATTACCAACTTTTTTTATTAGTTGTAAGAAGGGGTTTTAAAAGGCTCCCAAAACTTTTACATCACAACCATGAAGAAAGACAATAGAAGCCCAAAGCAGAGCAAATATAAGAACCATCTAAGTTCCACCTTAGAAAGGAATCCTGGATGAAGAAATATAGAGAGATAAAAGAGAAGACAACTACATAGTATATAAACAACCAAACAATCCCTTAAGGGAAACAAGGCTACAACATTATCCAACTAACTATCATTCTTTCTAGTCATCCCAGTCTAGACATCCCTCTCCAATATGGCCCTACCATCATTTAGGTTATTCTTTATGTTGATCAGGATGTGAGCCACTTTGTCAGCATAAGTTTTCAGCAGTTTTCTTAGCCTACTTACTAAGGTGGTGAAATCCTTTAGACATTCAAGATAGGTATTTAAGCTAGAGTGGGGGTCTAGAACATCCACATTTTTTTAAGGTCCATTATTCCAATATTAAGAGGTAATATTGGTTCCTTCTCCCAAGAGTTTTCTAAGTTCTTATTGGAAATGATATGTATGGGGGATCCATCCCCTTTCTCAGTATTAACCTTTAGTCTCTTGGATATTTGAAAAGGTTGGGATTTCTTCTTAGATCTACCCACACCCTCAAAACCATGAGTAGAAACCATTTTGGTGTTGGTATTTTATCCAATTTTTTATTACCTTTTGAACGTTGCCCTTGACTACTTGACTGGATGAACTCAGAACTATCCTTCTTTCTCTTCTTAGAATCTTGTATTGAGTCCTCTTTTTGATCCTCCTCCTATATATGACATTTCTTTGAGTCTGAGGAGCTATCATAATTTAAACACAGATTCACTAAATTATTTTGACCTTCTTTCACTGCAGTGTGGAGGAAAAGCATCTTCAACAATCCCTGATGAAGAGGCACTAAAGCATTTTCTTTGTGAACTTGAAGGATTGACTTCTCCATATATTTAAAGAGAAAATCTAAAATGTTTATCTGCTTTTTCTTTCTCATGTGGTTGAGGATGACCATCTTGATTACTATGAAAGAGTCTTAACTCCTTGGAAAGGGAGTGTTTCTCCCTAGCAATGCATTCCCCAAAAGCTGGAATACTAGACACCTTCACAATGGAAGCCACACTTACAATGAATTCAATCCCCCTTGCCCTCGCTCTACCCTCAATCAAAGAGTACACAATATCCATAGACAACTTCTTGTCCATGCTAGAAAACTTTTGGAGGAAATTCAACAACCCCCCTTGTAAATATGTCTAAGACTTCCCTATCCAAAGATAAAAAAGTACATTCAACCCTTTTCTCAATTCTCAAGCTCCCCATAGTTTTCTCTGACCACAAAAAATAGGAATATTGACATTGCACTTAGAGCTGAAAATGAGAGTTAGAAAATCTAAAACTAGATATTTCTTCACACAAAGGCAGAAATCCCCTTGCATGTCATTTAAAATATCGAAACCATTGATATTCTAGATAGGCTAGTGATAAAGTAGTATGAAAAATTCCATGCATGGATGAAGTCTCAAGACCATTTGAAAGTCTGCCTTGAAAGACATGACCAACTCCAGTGACAAGGATGAATCATCTTCTTTTCATGATTGGCTTGGGGGTTCAGTAGGAACATCCTTCGAATTTCATTATTCAAAAGAGCCTCATTTGGGAGGTTTTCTAAGGTACACCTCAGCTTGGAAAATAAAACATTAAAGTATACTAAGATTTGGGGAACCTTAAACTCAATATAATTAAAATTCCCATAGAGAACATTAGAACACTAGGTAGGTCATGACTATTTCTAGAAAGCTCCATCAACAAGAAAAATGACTAATAGCTAGGGTTAGAAAATGAATGCTCATCCACCTTCTCATTAGCTAATTACAAATAGATAAGGGAGAACACCTGACCTTATGGAAACTTGCTCTTAACTATCTTTGACTCCTTTGGAACAAACTCTGACTAGAGAGGTACAAGTAGCCCTGCATCAGGTCGATCCAAAACCAACGCAAGGTAGAAACATACAAGAACAAAAAAACTTGGAAAAAATGGAAGAATGACACTTGGGTAACACCCATCCCACTCAAACAAGGATTTGAGGAGAAGATAAAATAGGAAGGACCCTTACTAGTCCAAAGTGACATTACCCGATTTCAAAGGAGGACCTTAGAATAAGAAAATAAAAAATACAAATTAAAGAGTCTCCAAAGATCAAACCTCTTTCTATTGAACTTGATAACAAGAACAAAAAATATCTTATAAGGGAAAATTGCATATGGAAGAGACAACATAACCTTCTGAGAAGAAGCGAACAAATATTCATTAAAACCACTATTTTCTTGACAAGCAAACAAAACCGAGAAAACTTCATTGCACAAAATTAGCTTCCCTATCAAATTTAGAAGATTGAATCATTTCCTAAGAAAAATTATTTATCCAAATAGTAAGTGAATCTTGACGGAGTCCCAAATTGGCCATCGAATCAACCACTTTATTTCCTTCACGGTAAACATGCTTGAACTAAAAATTTTCTAGGAGGCTTATTTTTTGTTTGGCCTCTTCTAAAAAATCTACAATGTTTCAAGTGGGGGGTTGAGCATTATTCATTATGTTAATGATACTGAGTGAGTCCCCTTCAAAAATTAGCTTATTGTGGTTGAGATTTTTCATCAGAATAATCCCTTGGAACAATGCTCTAGCTTCTACTAAGTGGCTTGATTGAACACTTAGATTCTTCACAAAATATTACCAACTTTGAACTATAGGAATTTATAATTTTTTTTTAAAGCAAAAAATCCCTTGCGGGATCACCTTGGTCTGAGAGACCATGACCAAGAGGTTCTACACCATCAAAGTCAATTAATGGTAGGCCTTCACAACTCTTCCCATATTCTAGAGGTATTAGGCAAGGTGACCCCCTCTCCCCTTATTTATTCATCAATATTATTGAATGCTTGGGTAGGACTATAACAAAAAATATAGATATGAAAATCCTTGAGGGAGTTACCATTGCTCATGGAGCTAGGCCTATATCTCATATTCAATTTTTTGATGACTCTACTCTATTAGGTAAAGTTATAGTTAAGGAAGCTTCTAAAATGAAGCAACTCATTAACTGTTTTTCTAAGGCTACTAGGCAATTTATCAATGAAGACAAGTCTAAAGTCATTTTCTTTCACTGCTCTACCATATAGGAATCCATGGTCTTGGATAAATTAAGATATAAGAAGACCTCCTTTTCGATCACTTATTTAGGCATTCCTATCAATACTCAAAGACATAAAAATAAAGAATGGAATTTGTTGTTGGACAAAGTTAAGAAGAAAATTAGAAAGTGGACCAATAGGTGGATTTCTTTTGGGGGTAGAATTACCTTGGTAAAGTCTATCCTTCAAGCTATACCTATTTATATTTCTATCATGTTGAATATCCCAAAGGTTTCTCTTCGAGAATTGAAATAAATTAATCATTGGTTCCTCTGGAGTGGTATTAAGGAGAAAATAAAATGGACCTTGGTGAAATGGGATACTTTATGTCTTCCTAAGAATGAATGGGGGTTAGGATTTCAATATGCTATTAATAACAACAAAGTTTTAGCTGCTAAATTGTATTGGAGGATTTTACATAACCCCAATGCCCTTTGGGTCAATAATCTTTGTGCTAAACATGCAGAGAACAAAAGTCCTTAAGATATTTTTCAGTATCAATTGCCTACCAAAGGTTCTCCTATTTTAGTGATTGTTAAGACTCGTGAGGATTTGATTAAGAAAAAGTTATTTTGGATCATTCATAATGGTCAGTAGGCAAAATTTTGACAAATTCTTAGGATGGTCACCAAACTTTGATAACTTAGTTTCTTGATTGGATGCCCTAATGGAGGAGCTTCACCAAGATAATTGGATAAAGATGGCAAATTATTATCGATATCATACTGGTAATTCAGAGGTTGGTAGATATTGGATCCCTATTGAGGACTAACCTATTCAAATTTCAAATTCAAAGACAAGACATCCAATGCATCTTGCATATGAGATCTCTCTCTTGATCCCATGATAAAGATTATTTTGGATGGAAACACTACTAAGGATGAGTATTTAGTTGCTCAATGTTATTTGGCCTTATTCCATAATAATACCAACCAATTTTATGACATATTTTCTCACTTGTGGGCTCAAAATATCTGGTCTAAGGTGATGTTTTTTATTTAGCTTTTATTGCATCGTAGCCGGTGAGCAACTCATGAAACGTGGTTTTCATGGCCCTTTTAGATGTGAAATGTGTGGAAAGAATATGGAAACTCTTAGCCATATTTTTATTGAGTGTACCTTATCCTCTGAGCTATGGAGGATAATGACCATATTACTTGGATTACAATGGTCCATTTTTTTTACTTTTGAATAGATTTGGAGGGATTGGCCTAAATAGGAGGGTGTTGATCATTTCATTAGGAAGTTAGTTTGGATGGGTTCTATAATTCTACCTTGGAATCTCTGGAATGAAAGGAACAACAAAATTTTCAATAAAGAAATAAAGGATATTCACTATATCTGGAAAAAGACCATTGGAAACTTAGTTGAATTAGTCCAACAACTCCTTAATCACCCACAAAAATCCCACCAAAAATGGGATCAAGTGATTCAAATATTGAATATTAACTCTTCTAAGGGCAACCAACCTAAAGGTAATGTGAGTATTTGTAAGATGGAAAGAACAAGGAATTTGTAGCCTCCTCCTAAGGATTATGGAAAAGTCAATACTGATGGAACCTCTAGGGGAAACCCTAGAAAAGCTAGTGCATGAGGAATTGGTAGACTTTCAAATGGCTCCATGGTTTTCACTTTTGCTGAGAATTTGGGTATCCTTTACAATAACCTTACTGAGGGGTATGGTATCCTCAGAGGCCTTCAAGAGGTTAATAAGGTTGGATGGGAAAAGGTGTTGTTTGAATCTGACTCCCAACTCATGATTAATCTTCTAAAGACTCCTAAGAATCATAAGGTTGATTGGAGAATAAAAATAATTCTTGAGAAGATTCAATTAATCTAGACGGGCTTTTTGAAAGTGGATTACAAAGAACATAACAAGAGTGTTGATGCTTTAGCTAATTGGGCATTTGATAAAGGTTCTTACTTGCTACGACCACCCTCCCAAATGGTGGGCTTCACAAATAATGGAAGCTATGATTTTTATCCTTTATTTGGATGGCTCTATTACTAGAGGTACCTAATTACTTTTTGCTTTGTTTTTGCTTAGCTTTGTTTTAGTAAGGGTATTTTAGTGTAGACACCAAAACAGCACCAATCCGATTATGTGACTGCAAACACTGATCGCTTTGACAAACACAGCCCCCAGGGCAGCCCTTAGAGGTCAAACAGTGGTCTTAACCACTTTCATAGCAATTTTGTAAGGTCAAGAAGCAATTTGGCACACTTGGACACTTTGCCCAGTATTCGTCTCACCCAGGGACGAATACTAACTTGAAATCGTCTCACCCAGGGATGATTTCAAAATCGTCTCCGATAAGGACGATTTCCAAGTTTAACGGGCAAAAAGACAAATGGCGCCAAGTGGCAGCCACAAACGATCAGTTGATGACTCCTGCCTCGCACGCGTGTGTGGGTGAGCAGATGGGCCGTTAGAGGACTATCACAAAGGCAATTATGAGAGCCCAAGTCATGAAGGACTCTCCCCTACCATGGGGAGACATGATTGCCACATGGCATCTAGGACCAACACATGGCACTTATGCTTCCCTCTCAAAAGAGACCCCATGGGTCTATAAAAGGTGGGAATTTTCTCACCCAAAGGAGAGGTTGAAGGAGATTTCAAGCAACGAAGTGCTGCCGAGTTGAACACCCACTTGCATCCCCTTTGATTCACCTTCTCACATCCACCAATCTCTTTTGCAAGGGAGGTTGTTGGGTGGCTTTTGGAAGCTTGAATCTGACCCAAATCCAACATATGGACACCTGAATCAACCAATTTGCCGACCCCCCAATCCTAAGAGGTTTTGGGCCCATCCCTAGTGGATTGGCTCCGAAATCAAGTGCCAACGGTGGGAGGCCCACTTGGGCACCCCGCATTTTCCAAGTTTTGTTTCAAAAGCATGCTAGATTATTTGTTCATGTTACATTTTATGTTATTCTCTCTGGTTAATTCATAGCTGCAATTCCATAACATTTTGATCAGTTTTTATCATGCAATTAGTCGCTTTGTTGTCTCACTAGCTTGCAGGTGGCGATATCAAATTCCCGAAGATAGAGGCCAAATTGGGAGAATCCGACCATCTGGGTCATCCCAAAATGGCCCCAATTACATAACCCCTCTGTCTGCAGGTGTTTTGGAGGCCTCGGGAGTCGACATTGGAGCGACAGAACTCGGCTTTCTCAACACAGTAGAAATCGTCTCACCCGGGGACGAATAGCAGTCAGAAATCGTCCTACCCAGGGACGATTTCTAGTTGAAGGCAGATTGACCGACTGTTTCAATGGCAGTAGCCCTCCGGTAATGTCTTCTATCCTCTGTCAGGTTTTCAGGTCAGTTAGATTCACTTTACTTGCAGTTTTAGACAGTTGTTCACATGCATCTTTTGGCGATTTCAAAGAACAAACTCTCCTTCTTGTCACAGGTGCTACTAATGCCTTGATTTGTTTCTCTGATTGCAGGATGAGCAGCAAGAAGTGAGGATTCATCAGCGTAAGCGGCGGTAGCATTTGGCCCGCCCATTTCAAACGTGGGCACGCGGAAGAGGGATCAATGATCAAGATTGTACTTAAATCTATTCAACGCTCCTAGCCCCTAAAAGGGGAGGAGGCGATTTTGTAACCGTGGTTGACAAGTTTAATAAAAGGGCTGTGACTTCTCTCTAAATTCTTGTAACTGGTTCCGATTCATTTGCCTCTTTCGCTTAATGCATTTCATGTTTTAGGACTTAAGCGTTATTTTGATTTGAATGCAACGAAGTAGTTTTTCCTTTTAAAAGCTTCCGGAATCTCGTGCTTTCAGTGGCGATCACGGTGGGACCTGTTCCTCTTTTTTTTTAAGATCACAGAAAACTAATCGGGTTTTTGTGTTTTGTGCTTGACAGGTACATTTTTTTATTGCAGACTGTTATTCGTCTCTGACTGTTATGAATACTTTACTAGAAATCGTCTCACCCTAAGACGATTTTAAAATCGTCTCTGAAGGGACGATTTATGTTCTATAATTCGTCTCACCAAGGGACGATTTTCTGTCTATAAATTTTCAGAGTAGAAAGTCAGAAGCAGAAGGTCTAGGCAGAGAGAGGTAAGGTTCTAAAACTATCCTTTGTCATTTTTTGATCTTCCTTTTTATTTCTTCAATTTTATGTGCTTAAAGAAAATTCATTTATGCTTGTTTCAATTTCAAATAAAATGAATCACACACACTTCACGAAACAATTTTAAACCAAGGAGCTGGTCGTAAGACCCAAGCCCTTGAGCAAGACCAATGGTGGGTTCATCACCACCTTGGCTTAGCTTTGCATCCATTTCCCGATTGTCAACTGTTGTTAGGCATAAATCCTGATGAAAGCTGACCGAGTGTTGCTGGGGTGATTCCCATGCACACGAGGATAAGTCTTCTATGGTAGGTGCCATTAACAGGACAATCCCCCTTCCGTACCGCCTACGTACCATGTACCTTCTGCTCTCACGTACCTATAGTCTCCCTCTCGTAAGGGCGGGTATATAGAGAGGTTGGTATATCGGCCTGGTTGGTATATTGAAGGGGCGACCATTTTGGGAGTTATATGAGCCGTCATAATGCATTTAAACATTCTTCAAAACCTACAAAAACAAAACAAAACATCAAAATGCACTAAACCAGTTTAGGGCACACCAATAATCCTTAAAAGAGATAATCACGGTTTGCGCATGCATGTGTTTATTTCTGCTTAGTGTAGACAAAAAGAAAAATCATCATAAACGAGATAAAAATCTACTTAGATAGTATAGAAGCACCGCAATGGTGTACACCCGTAGCCAAGCCCAATCAAGGGTAGAAGCTCCGGAAGGTACACAAGAAGCAGGCACAAGTCACCTTCGCTTCAGTCTTGAGGACTTGGTCATACCGCCTTATCGGTCTGGCCTACAAAAGAATCTGATTCAGAATCCTCGATGGGGTATGCCCATTCAAAGCAGCCCCTTTCGGGAAGACGCCCTACATGTAGACCTTGATGTAAATAGAGAATCACCTTCTGAGGTTAGACACGAGTGGCCACAGCGCGATGGAGTGCTAGAGAGGCACACTATCCATTTGGAGGGACAACGTGGATATGGTATCCCTTCCTTACCTCCCATCAGAACAGAGAGACAAAATCCAGAGCGTAGGGCTCCTTACATAGGGCGAGCTAACTCCGCCCGCCCCCTTCACACCTATGAGAGGGAGCGCAAGGAAGATCATCGCATTCCTCAAAGACAACAACATACAACGTGGGAACCTTGCGCTTCCGCACCAGCTGGACATCATGATCACCCCTTGAGGCCAGAACCTCGAGTACAGGCCGCCTACCTCGACAGAGGGAAGTGACCCATTGAAATTTTAGATCATCAAAACCGAGGCAAACACATAGGAGGGACATTCGAACCTCCTAAGCAAAATAGGGTAGACCAAATCGACCCGATAGTCGCCCAACATGCCACCCATCAAGCCCAAATCATGCGGCTTAAACAAAGTCATCAAGAGATAGAGTATCGACACCGCTTGGATAGAGAGCGCATGCAACGCGAAGTGAATGAGCTACGCTATGAACTACCTGAGAGGGAGCCAACCCCTCGCACCCAAAGAGCCGAACAATATGAGAGGCATAATCTGTTGGTGCAGGACAGGTCTCCATGACCTCGTCAAGCTTTGCCTCCAAGACCTTATAGACCCGAGAGGGAGGCCACTCCCCGAAACAATGATGGGTACTTTCAGCAAGGACTCAATCAGGGTTATAGGTCTCGCCCAGAGACTCCTCAAGAATTCTATGAGGAGTACGAACCAGAAATAGAACATGTTGAAACTCCCCATCAAGGCAGGAGGGCTGCCATTCGGCCACCCCCTCATAGGCCTCCAGTCTTCCATAACTTACAAAGGGAGCAAACAAGAGAGGAAGAAATAAAATCTTCCGATGCATACCAAGCGCTATTAGAGCGTTTGGAGTCTATGGAAACAAAAGTTGTTGGGCATCAAAAACCCACATTACGTCAACTCCGCAGTCATCCGGCGCATCCCTCAGTGCCTACACCTCTTTACCCCGAGCATTTCAAGTTGCCTCAATTGGAAATCTTTAAAGGTGAAGAGGATGCACAAGAACATGTTACAAGATTTCTAAGCCAATGCTTCGGCATCCAAGATAATGACGCATTGTTGCTTAGAACATTCATAACCACATTCGTAGGCCCTGCCTCGGATTGGTTCACACAATTACCCAAACACAGTATAAGCAACCTAGATCAATTAGTAGATGCGTTTCTTGAACGCTTTGCCTTCAACACAAGGAAGAAGGCATCATTGAGTGATCTGGCGAGCCTCAGGCAATTTGAGGAAGAAACAATGGCAGCATATGGGAATCGATGGAGAGCTTTGCTTTCTAAGTTACCCTACCGTCCCCCTATGTCTGATCTCACGCAGATGTTCGCAAAAAGTTGCTTAAAATCAATCTCTGGTCTATTGTTCTGCGGCAATACGACGACTAGAAGAAGCTTTGGCGCAAGCCGAGTTATAGAAGAGATTAAGATAGGCGAAGGCGCAATCGCCAAGCCTAAAAAGAAAGAGTGGAATAAAACCACTAAAATCGGGACAACGCAACCACAACACGCTGCAGTCAACCAAGTTGCGATAAATGTTCCCATGCCTATGCAAGAAATGCAGCCCCAAAAGGCTAATTACCAGGCAGTGCCTCCTGGTTATGAAAAGGATAATAGAAAACAGGAGCATAATTACCTGCGTCGCCCTAGGCGACATTTCACCCCATATGCGGAGTCTAGGGACTCCTTATTTGACCGCTTGTCAGCGGCAAATTTAGTCACTCTGCCAGAAATCCAAACTATAGACCCTAACGCTCCTAAGCCTAGGGGATACAGAGAAGAATTGTACTGTAGATTCCATAGGCACAGAGGACATGATTTGAATGGATGTTGGAAATTCAAAGAATTAGTCCAGGATTTGATCGACAATAGAACATTGGCCGTGGACAACCCCATAGCGCCAAACAATCAACAAATGGGGGTATTCAAAGATCCTTTGCCTGCCCATGAAGAACAGGCAAAACCTCTCCATGTTAACGAGGTGCGACAGAATCTTCCCATGCAAGGATTTGTGGGAATGATTAGCATAGTAACAAGGAACAAAAGGTACCCAACGGTCGCCCCCGAGGTAGCTACAAGGGAAGTTCCGACAACATCGCAGCCTCAACAACGCCCAACGCAGTTGCCTCCGCCTAGACCCGAGGTCACGATACGGACCAGACTCACGAGAGTTTGTAGACCACATCGGCTAGGCTGTCCATTTACGAGCTTATTCAACAGTCAGCACCCCATAGGGAAGCTCTTATGGACATTTTAAAAGCCATCGAATTACAACCTCACGAAGCAAATTCTTTCAACAACTTCGTGGGACATGTGAAACAATGTACGGAGCCGGTCATCACATTCAGAGAAGATGAGGTCAAAACGATATCGAATGACATGGCAGATCCACCCCGCACGTTATCATGCGGGTCAACGGGATTCCGTACAAGAGGGTGTTGATAGATACTGGCTCGTCCAATAACATCATTACCACTGCAGCCTTAAAACATTTGAAGTCGCCAGCCTCTCACATCACAGCCTCCACGTATACACTGCGAGCTTTTAACGATGCAATATGCTCGACAGTCGGCACAGTTGTTCTGCCTGTCCAGGTAGGACAAAAGTCAATACCTACACTGTGCCATGTGTTAGAAGGCGAGATGGCTTATAATATTCTGCTAGGGCGGCCTTGGATCAGGGACATGAAGTGTGTCCCTTCGATCGCTCACCAGTGCTTAAAGTATGCTTTTGAAGGAGAAATACATGTAGTCCCAATGGACTTAGAGCCCTTCAAGTATTGCAATGCGGTACAATTCATACCTCAATCGACCCTCCCTTCAACGCATTTGGATTTCCAGTTAAATCCATCTAAACAGGGTCCAATACCGCAGGCACCACTGGTGACCAACAAGGCAAAATCCCAGCCAGGTGAGACTTCATCACCTGCTCCTTCATCATCAACGCCGCCCATCATGGCCAAACAGAAGGACAAGGGAAAACAGATCATGGAAGAGGTTAAACCCTTAGAAGAAAGGTTGCCCACAATCTCAACGGTATCAACGGAGGAAACATCAAGCACAATAGAAACTAAGACTCCTGAACCACCAAACATGGAATGGACTCAGGAAGGACTACCGTTTCCTCCCACCCAATCATCAAAAATCACTGTTGAAATGGCCAGTACGGGCCTGGGGGAATATTTAGTGCAAAATGTTGTGGCGACGCCAGCATTGGAGTCAGTACAAGACATGGGAAGACCTCGCCTTCCCATAGGGACAGTTGTTCCTCTAGGCTACCCTCCAAACCAGACAAATTTCGTGTATGGGGGCCTTGATCATGGTCTTGAACCATGCCAACAAAAGGAAGTAGACGAAGAGCCTTTTGTTGAAAACATCAATTATCTGTCAAACCCAGATTTTGCCCTAAAATATCTCGGCCAATGCAATTGGCATGGATACGGGCTAGGCAGATATGAGCAAGGGATGCGGGTCCTTTGCCAACCAAGATATCAGATGCCATATGACAAGTCAGGAGTAGGGTTCAACCACCCCTGCCCTTAAACATCTTGGTTGAAAATATGCAAGGCCTAGAAATAGGCAACAAGGGGGGATTGGCATTAGATCCTTATGCCAATCCAAATACAGAATACACATTGGGAGATTACCTCCCATGGCCAACAAACACCCTTGGCAACAACAATAATCCCTCTCCTTTGCTAGAGAGAGGCGAAAGTTCAGAGATTAATCCTCAAAGAGAACATCAACGACTTCCGGACATCTTTCTGAAGCTATTCCCCTTAGAGGTTCCAGACGAAACAACACAGTGTCAAGAGAGTCAGGTCCCTCCACCAAGAGTGGAACAACCACAATGGGACCAGATTAACTTACTGGAACAAGGAGAGTCCTCAACGTCACAAGCAATAGTTGCTGAAGAGGATGAACATTTTTGGGTCTCCGAAAGTGATTCAGAAGATGAGACTGAGATGGACTATCTCAGACATGCGCGATGACATCACCGCCCTTTAACTCATGAAGATCTAATGGGACAGATGGGCATACGGCTAGGGCATGAATGGTGGGTAGACCCTGCAAGGTGGGACCAAGTGTTGGACCCATGGCTCCAAATTCAAGATGAGCATCGTCCACCTCGAGATCCTATCATGACATCAGTGTCGAGGGAAGACCCCACCCTCCTTTTCGCACATAGGGACGAATTCGCACCTAGGGAAGATCCATTCGTGCCCGTTCCCATAGAGCCAGATCCAGAGTATAGGGAGCATCTAAAAAAATCAAGTTATCACACCCGCGGTTCTGGAGACCACATTCATTCCATCCACATGATCTCCATCGATTTGACCGCACCCATCCGCAATCCGGCCGATCCATCACAATCATTGCACCTAGACATAGATGCCATCGACTGGGATCGCGTCAATTCACCTTTATCGCCATCGTAGTATCGGCCTTTCGGTGAAATGCTTCATTCCACCCCAAGGACAACTCAGGATATTTTTCAAGCCGAAGAGGGACCCGAGGTTCCAAACGTAGATCTAAACTCAGCTAATGATATCCATTTAATCCCAACTCCACATCAGTTGGAGGACGGATCCCACATGTCAGTTGAAGAAACGACTGACGTAGACATCGGCTTAGACCCAACGAGTCCACAGATTATCAAGCTGGGGGTAAGTCTTTCCCCCGAAGAGCAAGCCGATTATATCGCCCTTCTCAAAGCGAAGAAGGAATTTTTTGCATGGTCGTACAAGGATATGCCGGGACTAGACCCATAGCTAGTCACGCATAATTTAACGCTTGATCCGACAATCAAGCCTGTAAAGCAAAAACTACGCAAAATGCACCCAACAGTGGCCTTGATGGTAAAATATGAATTGCAAAAGCTGTTGGATGCACAGTTTGTCATCTGCGTGGATTATCCGCCATGGATGTCCAACATGGTTCCCGTCAAGAAGCCCGACGGGAGGATTCGCATATGCACCAATTTTTGAGACCTAAACAAAGCGAGTCCTAAGGATGATTTCCCCTTGCCAAGCATCCGCAGCTAGTAGATGCTACAGCAGGTCATGAAATGCTCTCCCTAATGGATGGCTTCTCAGGATACAACCAAATTCGTATTAATCCTGAAGACCAACTTAAAACGGCGTTCACAATGCCTTGGGGGACATTTTGCTATAAGGTCATGCCTTTTGGCCTTAAAAATGCTGGTGCTACCTACCAACGTGCCATGACATACATCTTCCACGACTACATGCACAAAATTTTGGAAGATTACATGGATGATTTGTTAGCAAAGTCTCTTTTACGCTCGGATCATCTCGGTGACTAAGCAAGATTCTCGATCGCCTCATAGAACATAAGGTCGTACTGAATCCCAAGAAGTGCGTATTCGGTGTCACATCTGGAAAACTCTTGGGTTTTATAGTCTCAAAACGAGGCATCGAAGTGGACCCAAAGAAAGTCAAGGCAATCCTTGAAATGGCTCCCCCACTACCATCAAGCAGCTCAGAAGTCTGCAAGGAAAGGTCACGTCGATTAAACGCTTCATAGCGCAATTATCTGACAAATGTCGACCCATGAACAAATTATTGCACAAGGGGGTCACATTTCATTAGGATGACGAGTGCCAATCAGCCTTTGACGAAATCAAACAATACTTGGCTTCGCCGCCAGTATTGGCACCACCTAGACAGGAGTGCCATTCTACTTATACATCTCAACTACTGAGGTGGCACTAGGAGCCATGCTAGCCCAGAAGAATGAACTTCACAAAGAACAGGCTACTTACTATCTTAGCCGCACCCCAGTCGATTACGAACTTAACTATGCATACATTGAGAAACTACTGCTTAGCAATGGTGTTTGCTACAAAAGCTACGCCACTACATGCTGAGCAACACTACGTATGTTGTGTCTAAGGAGAATCCATTGCGATACATGATGAGTCGTACTTATCATAGTAGTCGCACGGCGAAATGGATCATGTTGTTGACGGAATTTGACATAGAGTTCATTGGGCAAAAATCTATCAAAGGACAAGTCATAGCCGATCAACTAGCAGAGGCTCCTCTTGAAGACGATCAGCCTCTGGTCATAGAACTACCCGATGATGGGGTCTTCCATGTCTCAGAATCGCCAGATTCTGATGAGCCTGAGTCACAGGCCGACATAACCCTATTCTTCGATGGTTCTAAGTGTGAGCAAGGTGGTGGCGCAAGAATTGTATTCTTCACACCGTAGGGCACTCCAATGCCCCTGTCATTTAAATTAAACTTCCAGTGCACCAACAATAATGCAGAATATGAAGCCTTGCTCCTAGGTCTTCAGACAACAATCGCCATGAACATCAAATGATTGAATATCTTTGGTGATTCACTGTTAATAGTCAATCAAGTCAAAGGGGTATACCAATGCAAATGCCTAGTTCTGAAGGCCTATAAAGCCCTCGTGGACAAATTCCTAGCAAAACTTGAGTGGTACGACATCGAGGCACTCCCTCGATCATCAAATCATTTTGCGAACACAATGGCCTCCTTGGGGTCACTAATCCCGCAAGACCTTTCCGGTGATATGACAACTATTCAAGTCAAAACCTTATCGCAATCCGTGATAGAGCGTGCAAGCTCAGACTTGACACCAGGAATCCACATGATCCAGATCGAACCATCCTCGGATAAGTTCTTTCGAATCCGAGACCGTCCAAACGTGCCAATCGGGGTCCTTGTTCTCCCCCACTCCCATTAATAGCAACACAACGCTATTCTTACAAGTTCTATCCCATTCAGCATTTGTTAGGGAAGAACTTCAAAAGGGATTGGCTATTCATACTGTCGAGGTTTTCGATCAACAGGACTAGTATTTACCCATCAGAGATTACCTCAAGTTAGGTAATCTTCCCTTTGGATTGACGCACGCCGCAAAATGAACATTCAAGCAGAAAGTGGCTAAGTATGTCTTGATAGGAGACATTTTGTATCGTCGTAGCTATGACGGGATTCTTCTTCGTTGCTTGGACAAGCAAGAGTCCACTTGGGCAGTCGCCCAAGCGCACGATGGTACATGTGGTGGCCACTTTAGTGGTATGGCCATTGCAAAGCGCATTCTCCGCATGGGCTATTATTGGCCATATTTAGAGCGAGATTGTTGCGAATATGTCAAGAAGTGCGTGAAATGTCAACATCATGCCAATTTGATGCACGTACCTTCCCAGGCCCTAGAGGAATTTTCACAATGGGGCCTCGATCTAATCGGAAAGATCTCCCCGGCATCGTCAGGCCGTCACACGTTTATCATAACGACCATAGAGTATTTTACTAAATGGGTGGAAGCAATTCCGTTAACCTCAACGAAAGGACCCCGCATTGTGGAGTTCATCTTGCATAACATCATATGTCATTTTGGTATTCCATCCAAAATAATATCGGATAATGGGCCATCATTCAAGAACAAAGACGTGAGTGCTTTGACCACAAAGTACAAAATTCAGCACAACTTTTCAACGCCCTATTATCCGCAAGCAAACGGGCAAGCAGAGGCATCAAACAAAACACTAGTGGCCATCCTTAAAAGACAATCACAAATCATAAGGATTGGCACATACAAATCCCACTTGCCCTTTGGGCTTATCGCACTAGCATTCGGATCGCCAAGCGGGGCAACTCTTTTTCGCTCGTGTATGGCTCAGAGGCGATATGCCTCTCGAGTTGGAAATTCCTTCCCTACGCATATCAATGAGGAGTTCATCGATGATGACACCGTAGCCCGATTAGACCAACTTACGTTGCTTGACGAACAACACGTGAATGCTCTCGAGCACTTACGTATCTATCAAGAGCGGCTTAAGAAAGCTTACAACATGAAAGTTCACCTAAGGGACTTTCGGGTTGGTGATTTGGTTTTGAAGGAAAACCAAAGAACTCTAATTTTCCGTCCCATCTAAGGGACAAGTTCACGGAAAATTGGTTAGGTCCATATGTCATTGATAGCAAAATAGGACCCGGGACGTACCGGCTAGCTTCTCTTAATGGTATCAAGGAAACAGAACCCTTGAATATCAGTCATTTACGACCATTTTATATCTAAGAGAGCCATATCCCAAAAATGCTCCAAGGATCCTAAAATCACTTGGTCAAACCAAAAGCTCCAAGGATTATCGCAATCACTTGGTCAAACCAAAAGCTCCAAGGATTATCGCAATCACTTGGTCATCCCAAAAGCTCCAAGGATTATCGCAATCACTTGGTCACCCAAAACTCCAAGGATTATCGCATACTTGGTCACCAAAAAGCTCCAAGGATTATTCGCAATCACTTGGTCAAACCAAAAACTCCAAGGATTATGCAATCACTTGGTCATCCCAAAAGAACCCCCCCAATCAAACCAAAACTCAAACCCAATAACACCCAAAAAGCTCCAAGGATTATCCCAATCACTTGGTCAAACCCAAAAGCTCCAAGGATTATCGCAATCACTTGTCACCCAAAAGCTCCAAGAATTATCGCAATCACTTGGTCACCAAAAGCTCCAAGGATTATCGCAATCACTTGGTCACAAAAATCTCCAAGGATTATCGCAATCACTTGGTCACCAAAACCCAAGGATTACACAATCACTTGGTAAAAATAAAAAATAATCAAAAACAACAAAAAATTTGCATCTCATTTCTAGGCATAATCAAACTCATCAATAGAGAGCTCTTCTCGCACCTCATCTTCATATTCACAAAAATCAATCCGTCAAAAATACAAAAAAAATACATAGCGGCATTAAGCATTCACATCCATACATTGCATATTTGTGGTCATATAGGTCAAAGGCACCATAGGCTGTAATTGCTCTACTAGTCCATAATGTTCCACCTATTCCATTTCACAAAAAAAACAAATGCATTGCATTTACCACACTAGAGTCGTGGTCTATAATGTATCTAGAGTTTTCATGATTCAGTCATCATTTTGCTCTTTAGCCATGTAATGTAACAAGTCGAAAGATTTTACGAAGGTAGAGTCATACTTGAAATACACCTTGTTACATAACATCCCAACACACATAAAAACACATAAAACAATTCCTAAGTTGTGTGAACGAAAGATGAAACCTACACAGTAATCTAGGTCACCACAAGCGAAACGGTTATCTTGCTCATCCCCCATGCGAATGACCCCAAGAATTGCGAGAGTTGGCAAAAGGACAAGCATCCTCCCTACCCAATTCCTTAAGAATCCCTAAATTCTCAATAGTTGCAAAACATCAAAAATTTGCAACATGTCAAAACTCAAATACTTGACATCTTACAGTGCACAAATCAAATCGCACAAACGATAGTGATTTTCATCACTCCATATCCCCAATCCCTTGCTCAAAAGAAAAACAAATCAAAATAAACAGTGATATCATCACTACAAACGAGCAAGTATCCCAATACAATTGAAAAAAAGAAGGAGTTGAACTTGAATCCCTGGAACTCTCGAATTCTAAAAGGTCATAAGGCAAGCCTCAATCCGATTAGGTTGATAGCCTATCGGTAGGTAAACTTCTCGCATGACGATATATCTATCACATTAACTTGCGTATAGATCAATGTTTGCATGTGGATGAGCTAGCCTATGGCATCCTGGATAACACCAAATTAATCTAACCGAATACAACAAAGGAGTTAGTGGAGCTAATTAGGTGATCCTCTAAGTTCGTTGAAAGCCCATCGCACGCGGTATCGATAAATACCACAATAACGAACTCAATTGCACACACAGGGATGTGAAATAGCTTGGTCAAAAACAAATCTGATTCATACCTTGTTCAAAAGTCTTGTAAGATAAAGTACAATTGTGGCTAGTGAGTCAAAACCGTCTAAGTCTCAGGAAACCCTAGCTACATTTCTAAACCAACTGCTATACTTTTCATCCTTACAATACCATCAAAAAATACAAAAAAAAAAAAACCACATGTATACATACAACAGCCATACATCATAGCAATCGCCTAAAAACGAATTAAAGCGTCTTAAACGACCTATGGTGCTGTAACCAATCACCACAAATATCATTCATCAATTTCACTTTGCATATCAAAAGAAATAAAAAACATATGCATTCATCATAGCATAAGCATTCATCAAAATAAATAAACATGCATACACCCATATAGCCATACATGCATAAAAAAACCAAATCATCACATGTAAGAAACCACAATAAAACGATATATATATATATGTAAAAAAAATCCCGAGCTACAAATGGTCCTCGACCCGCAATCATATCCAAAAACCCAACCTAAAGCGTCGACCACCATAATCACGAGGATCGGTGCGACGAACTACCCCCGTGGTGTGGGTCCTATGGGACCCGCGAGGCGGCTCCCCCCCGCATCATGCACTACCGCCTCCCTCATCTAATCGTCGACGACGAGATGATCTTGCGCTCGTCGCACTATCCCTCATCCGCGTGAAGATCCAGACCAAGGGCTCGAAGTCACCCACCAAGGTGGATGACCTCCCTCTCCAACTCTACCTCTCGTCGATGATAGTATGACACCGCATCATCGCGTTGTGCCAAACCCTATCCCGCTTCCACTCACCATAGGAGATCCCTCTCCTCGTCCCCCCCCCCTCGCATCCCCCAACTCCAGATCCCTATCCATCATCGCATTTACACGTATCTCGACTCCACCTCCTCTTCCGCAAAAGACCCTCTAACCGCTCTGCTCCCACTACTCCTCCACTCCTACATGTCCGTGATCCGAAGCACCCAAGTCTACATCCTCATCCCCCACATCCAACATGTCTACATCATCCAACGGACCTCCCCAATCATCCCCTGCTACCTCAACACCCTCCACTACCGCCTCCATGCCTCCCAATGGCCCCTCTCCTCTCCATCATTGCAGTACCCACCACGAGTCATACTCAGTGGTAGTCCCGACGTCATCCACGTCCGGGACGTCAATCACAGCATCTGACTCCTCGCCCAATGGTACGGTGACCGGTGGATCCAGATCCCTCTCGTCTCCCCACCGTCGATAAACCACGGGCTCACCAGGAAAACCCTAGCGCACCCCAAACTGTCGTGTAACCCGGCTGTACGAGAAGAACTCATGCTCTGTCCCATCCGCCCTCAACCACCGCTCCCTACGTACCCATCGAGCCACTCTCCGCCTTCGCCGGGGACGGTCCCGATAAGGGACCAAAACACCTCCCCTAGAGTGAGTCGAGAGAAGCATCGGTATAGTGCTCTACAACACCGCCCATCGCCGACTCGCCCGCTCCGTGGACCGCCGCCACAAACGCATAACCAATCTCCTATCCTCCATCGTCCCGAGTCGTCCATGGTAACCCAGTCGACCTCTCAACTGATATGTGCTGCCAACCCCAACACTGCAACAAATAACTGCAGCTAACTCCTTTCCGTTGTCGACAACAGACTCCATACAGCTCTCCGTAGAGCTATGCTAACAATGTCTGTCCCCATCCCAGGATCAATGGTGCCTCTATCGGACACTCTACCAACTGCCATACCAATTCCAAAGGTTCCATGGGAACCTCGCGCTAACGAGTCGAGCAATAGCATGTTAGAAATGAGGCCCATCAAGAATGCGTGCCTCACTCCTAACACCCCCCTCTCCTGCCACCATCCAACCAAAATCCCGCCAACCTGGCAACCCACCTCGACCGTATCCACTGGGTTATCCACACCCAGCCGCTCCCCATGCCCAAAACATCTCGTCAGTACAGCAGTCCGTTGATCCCGCGGTGATGTCCTAATAGGCAATCCATCTATCGAAATCCGAAGAAGTCGATAGACATCCTCCAAAGTCACAGTCATCTCCCCTATCGAGAGATGGAAAGTGTTGGTCCTTGGATCCCAAAGTTTGATCAGGGCCATTAGATAGGCCTGATCCAGGACCAAGCTCCAGTCAGCCACCTTCTTGAGCCCAAGGGCATCAAGCCATTCCATCAACATTCCCCCAACCGTGCCTCGAGCGGGTACAGTACCGCTCCTAACACCAAAACAAAAACACACACAAAAATTCAAAAAAAAAAAATTCAGTTCAAGGGTTTCTAACCTTAACAGATTAATTAAGAAAACCAACACAAAATTCAAAAATAAAAATTTCAGTTCTAGGGTTCCTAACCTTAATTGATTCATTCAAAAACAAAAACAAACACAAAAATTACAAAAAGCAAATATTCAGATTTAAGGTTCCTAACCTTAACTGATTAATTATAAAAACAACATAAAAATTCAAAAATACAAAACACTGAGTCTTAAGGTTTACGTTTAGTTTATCCTAAGATTTAGTTGAAACAATAAACAACTTTACCTAGGGTTTGCACTAAGTTTAGTGTACAATAAGTCTTAGTTGTTCTAAACTAAGTTGCAAGGTTTAAATTCTATAAATTTCAAAAAACGTGACACAAAAACAATTAAACAAACAAATGCTAGAATAAACTCTAGGGAGCACTTACAGGTTTCGCTTCGGCTCCGCCGCTCGAACCGTTTGCCCACTCATGGTGCAGGAAAAATTTCAGCAGCGCTTCGCTTCGCAGAATTTACCTCCTCCCAGAGCTCCAAAATCGCAAGCAAAATTTGACACAAATGACCCCAAATTCAAGTTTTGGCCCTTAAATAGGCCTTTCAACTGGAAATCGTCCTTGGATGGGACGAGCGCTCTGGTTAGCGCTCGTACCACCTAGGGATGAATTCTACAATTGGAAATCGTCCCACCCTGGGACGAATTCCAGCCAAAAAATTAAAAACATCAAAAAATCAACAAAAATGCACTAAAAACAAAAAATAAATTTGCCTAATAAGAGTGCTGTTGCACTTGACATCCGGGGCAAACAAATAGACGTCGGGGTCTACATTGTCACTATCCTACTCCCTAAGAATGCTAACATAGCCGGACCGCTCCATGGGAAAACGGATTGCCGACAATTTAATCCCCAAATGGTGTCACAAAAACAATAAAAACAATAAAAAATGCAACACAAACAAACAACAATAAGCATTGTCGGACACAAGTGCTCTTGCACTCAACCTCTAGGCAAAGAAAATAGATGTCGAGGTTCAAATTATCACTCTCCTACTTCCCCAAGAAGGCTATCATAGCCGGACCGCTCCACGGGAAGATAGGTTTTCGACGATTTCACCTCATTACGGCATCACCAAAAGGGTTAACACCCACCAAAAATAGGTCCAAATGTTGGAAAAATTGCACATGCTTAATGGTGAACCCTCTAAAGGCACCCTTGCACAAGTCATCTTGGGTCAAGCGACTCGTCGCTTCTCTCACGAAGGTCATTCCCTCATCAATTCGTCGCTTGAGGGGGTAGTCACACTTAGTCACCAATCAACAAACACACACCCAATCAAGGCAATAGCATGCATTCAAAGAATCATTGACAAAGACAATCATGCTCCTGCTTGGGGCAGTAAACAAGCAACAATCAAATCAATCAAACACTTGGCATTTCATGAATCATGAACACAAGGTTCCCCTGTGGATAAAACGCCCTTCGCCTATTCATGACTGATCAATGTCCAAGTTCAAGTCACACCTCACCAAAACAGGTTAACACTTGAAATCAAACTCCTTAGCTCGTCAGAAGCAAGGATTCAAGAATGCATGCCCTTTCCATGCTGGGGGCATCAAAAGTTGGTTAGGTTACCAAGAAACCCTAATCATTAGTGCTTTGGTTATCTATATTTGCTCAGCACTCATCACCCGCAGCGCTTCCCAAAAAGGGGCATCTGTAGACACCAAAATAGCACCAATCCGATTATGTGACTGCAAACACTAATCGCTTTGACAAACACAGCCCCCAAGGCAGCCCTTAGAGGTCAAACAGTGGTCTTAACCACCTTCATAGCAATTTTGTAAGGTCAAGAAGCAATTTGGCACACTTGGACACTTTGCTCAGTATTCGTCTCACCCAGGGACGAATACTAACTTGAAATCGTCTCACCCAGGGATGATTTCTGAAATCGTCTCCGGTAAGGATGATTTCCAAGTTTAACGGGCAAAAAGACAAATGGCGCCAAGTGGCAGCCACAAACAGTCAGTTGATGACTCCTGCCTCGCACGCGTGTGTGGGTGAGTAGATGGGCCATTAGAGGACTATCACAAAGGCAATTATGAGAGCCCAAGTCATGAAGGACTCTCCCCTCCCATGGGGAGACATGATTGCCACATGGCATCTAGGACCAACACATGGCACTTATGCTTCCCTCTCAAAAGAGACCCCATGGGTCTATAAAAGGTGGGACTTTTCTCACCCAAAGGGGTTGAAGGAGATTTCAAGCAACGAAGTGCTGCCGAGTTGAACACCCACTTGCATCCCATTTGATTCACCTTCTCACATCCACCAATCTCTTTTGCAAGGGAGGTTGTTGGGTGGCTTTTGGAAGCTTGAATCTGACCCAAATCCAACATATGGACACTGAATCAACCAATTTGCCGACCCCCCCCAATCCTAAGAGGTTTTGGGCCCATCCCTAGTGGATTGGCTCCGAAATCAAGTGCCAACGATAGGAGGCCCACTTGGGCACCCCGCATTTTCCAAGTTTTGTTTCAAAAGCATGCTAGATTATTTTTTCATGTTACATTTTATGTTATTCTCTCTGGTTAATTCATAGCTGCAATTCCATAACATTTTGATCAGTTTTTATCATGCAATTAGTCGCTTTGTTGTCTCACTAGCTTGCAGGTGGCGATATCGAATTCCCGAAGATAGAGGCCAAATTGGGAGAATCCGACCATCTGGGTCATCCCAAAATGGCCCCAATTACATAACCCCTCTGTCTGCAGGTGTTTTGGAGGCCTCGGGAGTCGACATTGGAGCGACAGAACTCGGCTTTCTCAACATAGTAGAAATCGTCTCACCCGGGGACGAATAGCAGTCAAAAATCGTCCTACCCAGGGACGATTTCCAGTTGAAGGCAGATTGACCGACTGTTTCAATGGCAGTAGCCCTCCGGTAATGTCTTCTATCCTCTGTCAGGTTTTCAGGTCAGTTAGATTCACTTTACTTGCAGTTTTAGACAGTTGTTCACATGCATCTTTTGGCGATTTCAAAGAACAAACTCTCCTTCTTATCACAGGTGCTACTAATGCCTTGTGTTTTGTTTTTTGTTTTTGTTTTTTTTAATTATTATTTTTTAGTTTTTTAGGTGTGTGTTTTTTGTACTATTTTGTTTTTGTGTTTTTCTATTTGTTTATTTTTGTTTTTATTGTTTTTTATGTTTTTGTGTTTTTCTTTTTTATTTTTGTGTTTTTGTTGTTTTTCATGTTTCTATTTTTTGGGTTTTGTGTTTTTGGTTTTTTCAAGTGTTTGTGTTGTTTTGTTGTTTTTATAGTTTTCTTATTTTTTTAATTTGTGGAAAACATCCCAAAAGGGATGCCACTTTCGGGTAAGACCCAAGGAAGCAAGGGTATCCATTCCACCAAAAATGCCCAGGACTCAAACCTGGCCTACCACCTTTGACATACTCAAGGAGCAAACAAACACACAAAACCAATTTAAAAATAAGAAAATAACAACAAAAATAATAAAATAAAATAAAACGCATACTCCTTGAGTGTGTCAAAAACAAAATCACAACCAAACACACATAATAAGATAAAAGAAACCACAACACAAACCACATAGAAAAACACAAGAACCACATAACAAAACACAAACAAGAAAAAAAACAAAAAAAAAACTACAAAGACATAACCCCAAAAAAAACAAGAAAAATAAACACAACCAAAACCTAAAAAATAAAAAAAAAATAAAAAAAAAAAAAAACAAACAAAAAAAAATAAACAAAAACAAAAAACATAGAAAACACTCACCCATAAAAACATGAAATAACACAAACAAAGAGAAACCCAAGAAAAAGAACGAAAAAAACACAAGAAAAATAACAAAAAACATTAAAAAAAAAAAAAAAACAAAACAAAACAATCAAAAAAACAAGAACAATAAAAAAAACAACACAAAGAACACAAAAACAAAACAAAATAAAAAAAACCACCCACCTTAAAAAACTAAACAAAAAAAAAACAAAAAAGAATAAGAAATAAGAAATAATAAATAATAAATGAACAAAACAAAGACCTATCTAGACCAGAAGACTATTAAGGCAAGAATCAATAGAGGAAACAAAATAAAGAATAGAATGAGCTAGGGAACTAAAAAAAACTGAATGAGCCAAAGAGAAGCAAATAAAAAAAAGAACAAGAAGAAACTAGGTACCTTCAAAAATGGAGCCATCAAAAGAAATGATAGAAAGAAGAGCTTCCCTAATTTGAGAATTCCACCATATAGGAGGGTGGCCATAACAAGTAAGATCACCTTTGTCCAATGCCCAATTAGCTAAAGCATCAACACTCTTGTTTTGATCTCTGACCACATGATTGTAATCAACTTTCAAAAATCTCATCTTGATTAACTGAATCTTCTCAATAATTCTTTTTATTCTCCAATCCACCTTATAATTCTTAGAAGGATTCTTCAAGAGATTAAACATAAGTTGAGAGTCAGACTCAACTAACACCTTTTCCCATACTACCTTAGTAGCCTCCTGAAGACCTCTGAGGATACCATACCCCTCAACAAGGTTATTAGAAATAATACCCAAATTCTCAGCAAAAGTAAAAACCAGGGAGCCATCTGAAAGTCTACCAATTCCTCCCACATTGGCTTTTCCAGGGTTCCCTCTAGAGGCTCCATCAGTATTGAATTTTCCAAAATCCTTAGGAGGAGGTTGCCTATTTCTATTCCTATCCAGTTTACTAATACTCACATTCCATTTAAGTTGGGTACCCTTAGAAGGTTTAATCTTCAATATTTGCATCACTTGATCCCATCTTTGGTGGGAGTTTTGGGGGTGATTAAGGAGATGATGGACTGATTCAACTAAGTTGGCTATGGTATTTTTCCAAATATAGTGAATATCCTTCATATCTTGATTAAAAATTCGATTGTTCCTTTCATTCCAAATATTCCAAAGAAGAATGGTAGAACCCATCCAAACTAACTGCCTAATAAAATGATCAACACCCTCTTGATTAGGCCAATCCCTCCAAAGTTGTTCAAAAGTAAAAAAAATTGGACCACTATAAGCCAAGTAAAGTGGCCATTCTCCTCCACAGCTCAGAGGCTAAATTGCACTCAATAAAAATATGTTTGATATTTTCTACATTCTCTTCACACATTTCACATCTAAATGGGCCATGAAAACCATGCTTCATAAGTTTCTCACCAGTAAGCACACTACGATGCAATAAAAGCCAATTAAAAAACCTCACCTTAGGCCAGAGATTTTGGGCCCACAATTGAGAAAAGATGTCAAAAAAATGGTTGGGATTAGTATGGCATAAGGTCAAATAACCTTGAGCAACTAAATACTCACCCTTAGTAGTGTTGTTCCATCCAAAACAATATTTTTCATGGGACCAAGAGAGGGATCTCATATGAAGGATGCCTTGGATATCTTGTCATTGCATTTCTGGAATTTGAATAGGCCAGTCCTCAATAGGGATCTAATATCTACCAACCTTTGAATTACCAGTATGGTACCGACAGTAATTAGCCACCTTTATCCAATTAGCTTGGTGAAGATCCTCCATCCAAGGCCTCCAAATGGGGAACTGAGTTATCAAAGGCTTGTGACCATCCCAAATTTACATGTTGACCATTATGAATGATCCACAATAATTTTTTCTTTATCAAATCCTCACCAGTATTAAGAACTGTTAAAATGGGAGAATCTTTGGTAGGAAGTTTATAGCGAACAAGGTCTTCAAGACTATTGTTCTTAGCATATTTAGCATGGAGATTATTGGCCCAAATAGCATTGGGGTTATGCAACATCCTCCAATATAATTTAGTAGCTAAAGATTTGTTGTTATTAATTGAATATCGTAAACCTAACCCCCATTCACTCTTAGGAAGACATAAAGTATCCCATTTCACCAAGGCCCATTTTATTTTCTCCTTAGTACCACTCCAAAGGAAATGATGACTGATTTGATCCAATTCTCGAAGAACGACCTTTGGGATATTCAAAATAGAAGAAACATAAATAGGAATAGCTTGAAGGACTCATTTTACCAAGGTGATTCTACCCCCAGAAGAAAGCCTTATGGTTTTCTTATGTGTTTTGTGTTTTGTTGTTATTTTTTATTTTATTTATTTATTTGTTTGATTTTTTTGTTGTTTATATGCTTTTCTAATGTTTTTGTTTGTTTTGTGGTAATTATTTTTTTTGTTTGTTTGATTGTCTTTGTTTTTTGATGTTGTGTTTTTGTGTTTGTTTTTGTTTTGTATTTCTTTATTATTGTTTTTGTTGTTTTAGGCATGCTTGTTGAGTGTGTCGAAGGGGACAAGCCAAGTGCGAACCCTGGGTATTTTTAGCGGAATAGATATCTCTTCAATTTTAAAAAATTGATCGTCACCGATTATTTCATAATTAACTTCAAGAATACTATCTGAGGTGCTAATATTTTCTATAGAACCATTTGGATGGTCCTTAGTAACCATTTGGATTTTATCAATGATCTTATTCAAATTCTTCTTTTGGGGTTGAGTCTTTTGTTGCTTGCATGATTCCTACTAGATAATTGGTGCATATGGAGGATGAGCTTCTTTCTTTTGAACTAGGACATTTGAAGGTTTTGAATCATTTGCATGCAGGGCCTTCTCCTCCACCAATGAGGAATCAAAGCATGATCAAATAATCAAGCATCTCTTCTTTAGGTGGCCATATTGCTGATAGCCATAACATCTTAGGGATAAGTTTTCATATTTAATATTTTGAATCCATTCCCCTTTTATTGAGGAGATAGTAATGGATTGAGACCTAGAAACAAAAACATCCATCCAAATAGCCAATATTGCTTTACTCATATTAATTTTATTGGATAAATTTTCCTCTGTTTGGGTATCCATATACTAGAATGCACCAATGGCATTATTGATTTTTAGTATCCATATACTCCATAAGGAGAGCATAAAGATTCACCTAGGCTGGGAAGCCATTATCTTCTTTTGTAAAGGGATTGAAAATAGGAGTCCAACATCCTATATATACACCCCTTTGTCCAAAATGCCAATTATATCTATAATTCATTACCTTATCTCTATCCACTAAATTAGAAAAGGAAATAGAAAAGAAATTTTTGGGTAGGAGAGTTGCTTAGAATTTTGTATTGGTCCACCAATATTTAATGTATCCTTTGAGCTCCTCCAAGCCTGGTCTTTTGCCCTTGAGTTTGTAAATAATTATTTGAGCTTCATGATCAATCAGATCCGACCCAAATTCATCCTTTGAAATATTGATAGAGGGCATAGGTTCATCCACCTACAAACCCAAAGATCCCAGAGAGATATTGCTTCTGACTAAAGAGACTTTCTCACAGACTAAAGAGACGATCTACAAAAAACCATCTTCCTTCAATGCTTGACTACAACTAGGTTTTGCACCCCTTTCATGAATACTGTAGAAAAATTTATCACTTTGTTCCATTGCTAGACTACACCTAAGGTTTTATCAAAATATCAAAATATTACATTTGTTGTAGCATACCATTTTATCATAAATTTTTTATTTCTTTTTATTTTAAATATATTCTTCAACTTCCTTAAAGTGTATGTTTCCATGATCATCTACTTGACACCATTTTTATTAAGAGATAAAATCTCACTTGGCCAATTGCCTTCTAAAATTTGAATTTCATTGGGATGAAGATCAATGCCACATTTTGTTAATTTATCTACTATATGATTTCCTTCTCTATAAATATGCTCACACTTCCAAGATATTGCCTCTAGTAATAGATGATGAATATTAGCAATAATATTATTTTTTATCCAGTCTCCACATCCATTTTTATTAATAGCATTGATGATAATTTGTGAATCCCCCTCAATTGAAATATATTTCCATCCTTTTTCTACTACAATTTTAATCCTTGTAAGAAGTGCCCTCACTAAATAAGTGAGGAGAATATTGCCTTCACTATTTCTTAAAACACCACCTCCACTAGCTTTTCCTAGATTTCCTTTTGAAGTATCATCAAAATTAATTTTGATAAACTCAATTTTTGGATATTTTTATTTTAGCATAGATTGAAGTAGATCATTTTTTAAATTTCACTATCATAGATGACTCTTCCATGTATATTCAAATATTGTAGCCAAGTTGTTAGCACCTCTTTTTATGTAATTGATACTTCCCATGATGAGCACCATATTTGATATTATAGTCAAGTTGTTAGCACCTCTTTTGATTTTGAGATTTATTTTAAAAAAAATTGTTATTCCTTTCAACCCATAGATTCCAACAAAGAATGGTAGGTCCAATCCTCCAAAATAATGATTTAGCTTTGGAATAATTAATCTAACATTTCATCAACTCTTTTAATATTGATAGATTTACCCAATATAATTTTATATTTTTAAAAAATAACCCCAAATGGTGTGAGCAAATAGATAATGAAGAAGTAAATGGTCTGATGTTTCTAAATCCTTCTCACACAAGGCACATCTAAAGGGTCCACAATATCCTCTTCTTTTTAGACTCTCTCCTATAAGAATCTTACTTTGAGATACTAACCAAAGGAATGTTGATGTCTTAGGAAGAGCCTTTAATGACCAAATATTTTTCTTGGGAGAATATTTGGGATAAGAACATTTTACTTTTTTTAAATCATCATATCCCAACTTGATCGAGTATTTTCCATCCTTTGATAAATTCCAAACCAACTCATATTTTTGTGTAAAAATGAGTAAATAAAACTCTTGAAGCATCTTTTGAAGTTCATCTACAATTTTCTTAAGTTCTTATCCTTCAACCAGATTACTAAAAGAAATCCATGATCTGGAGTTGTTGCTCATAATAACATAGTCTTTGACCTTTGGATCTTTATATGCTAGGAATGCTTGAGTCAATGGTTTTTATTTTGAGATAGAGATAAGAGGATAAGGTTTCAACTAAACATTAGACCAAAAATTTGCATAACTCATCTCATTGATAAACCATCTAATATGTTTCTTTATCAATTGCAAACTCTCTAATATGAAGTTCCATGTTGATGATCCATTGGGTAGAGTTATTTTTCTAAATAATTTCATTGCATCAAGAGAACCTATATATTTGTGAAGTAATATTTTTACCCAATTCTTTCCTTGATCTCTAAAAAATCTCCACCCAATATTTGATCCTAATGCCAAATTCATAAGTTTACAATTCTACAAGCCTGCTCCTCCAATATTATTTCCTTTGCAAACCCTATCTCACTTACAAAGAGGAAACCTAAATTTATCCTCACAACCTTTCCATAGAAAATCTCTTTGAATTTTATCAATTTTTGATGCTATACTTGTTGACAATCTTAAAAGTGACAACATATAAATAGGGATGGATTACAAAGTAGTCTTTATGAGTTGTAGACTTCTTACCATGGTTAAGAAATTACCTTTCCAACCTACCAAGCAAGCTTTCATTCTATCCAAAATAGGGATCCAAAGATCCTTTTTATTTTCTATCCAAGTAGGTTGGTGGAATTTTTTTAATTTTAAAACCTAAACTATTCATAATAATTTGTTGTAGATCTAGGGTAGTATTAATGAAAAAATCCTAGATTTTGTAGTATTTACCAACTATCCAGTAGCCTTCTCATAGCATGATAATGGCCTCACTCACTGAGGGATGCCTTAAAAGAAATGTATCATCAACAAATTGGAGATGAGATTCAAAGAGATCATTTTTTCAACTTGAATACCTTTGATTTTTCCTTCCATTTTTGCCTTTGAAAAGGCTCTCCCTAATGCTTCCACAAAAATAATGAATAGATAAGGAGAAAGTGGATCACCTTGATGAAGTCCACAAGATGACTTGAAGTAACCAGTAGGAGAACCATTGATCAAAATAGAAAAATTTTCAGTGCTATAACAACATTTAATCCACTCACACCAACTATAATCAAAGCCAAAATTTTCTGATAATAGCATGTAGAAAATTCTAGGAAACCCTATCATATGCTTTGCTCATATCTAATTTCAAAGAATAACTGATTTTTTCATGGAATAGAGAGAATGTATGACCTCTTATGCAATAATTATACCATCAAGAATTTGTTTACCACAAACAAAGCCACCTTGTTCTTTTGATACAAGACAACCTAGAATGCCCTTCAACCTATTTGCCATAATTTTTGAAATGATCTTATAAATCATATTACAAAGGCTTATTGGATGAAAATTATCAAAATATTTTATCGCCTTTCTTAAAAACTAAGGTAGTAAAAGTAGCATTGATCTCACTTATTATAGGCTTTCTTTTTTGAGCCTCTTCAACTACAACTAACATATCACTCTTCAATAAATTCCAAAAAAATTGAAAAAACTTTGTAGGAAATCCATCGAGGTCAGGTGCCTTGTTAGGATTGAAAGAGAAAATTGCTTCATGGAGCTCCTTCATAGATATCTTCTTCATCAAGATTTTATTTTTTCTATGAATGATAATTGATGGAATATTTTGCAAAAGTTTTTCTTGTGCCTTCTTATCTTGCCTTGTATCCGATAAAATATTTTTGAAATACTTAGTTGCTTCCTTTCTTATATCTACTTTGTCCTCAATATTTATTCCATCTAGAGTTAAAATATTTTTTATGTGAGAAAAATAAAAAATTGTTTTTGTTGTAGAATGAAAAAAATTATTTTATTTTTGGCAAAAAGAGACTAAATTTTACTAAACAAAAACCATATTACATAGTCACGAGGCCTTCCATATGTGGGTTGCAACCTGGAAGTACCTTTAGATATACATACCTATAATCTCATGAAGGTTAAATGCCCAATTAGAGAATAGATAAAAATTACACAAAAAGCATTGCTACACCTAATCATTGAACAACATATCAAAGGAGGACTCCTCAGAACTGTAATAAGATAAAACCATCGATTCATTTTCCTTGTATACCATATATCCTCTCAAAATTACATTTGAGAGGTCTTCATTTCTAGTGGTGATTACAAATTCCTACAACTCCATCAACTCATCTTGCTAATCTCCATGTTTATCTATTTGTCCTATCTCCACCTTCCCATGTACACAATGATTTGAACAAATTCCTAATCCTAAAACATTGAGGTCTTCAATCTCCTTATACACAAATCCTCCCTCCTCCCAAGAGTTTCCACACTGGTACTTATTCCTTCCTCATCATTGGGGCAATGAATTTTTTTTGTATTTCTATCTCCTTCCTTGAGCCATTTCTCTCTAGATTTTTGGAACCAATATGACTCATTTTTCAATGCATTATGATAATATGAAAGTAATTGTTTTTCTTTCACATAAAAATCCTAATCAATTCCTTTAATTTCTATTATATCTTGTAAATTTTTGAGCTTGGATTCAATTTTTTAGCAAAATATTTGACATTCCAAATCTTCATTTGCTCCTTTAAATATTTCAACTTTTGAACAAACCTGCACATACATGATCCTTTAAATTTTGATTCATCCCACCATAACATAACCATATGGAAAACATCAGGATCTTGGATCCACATAGACTAGAAGCAAAATGGATTTGGATGACCATTATTGGGTAACTCACAAGTCAAAAGAATGGGTTTGTGATTTGATCTTGCTTGTAATAAAATATTTGAAGAGATTGTATACTTTGTTTGCAACCATTTATTGGATAACAAAAATCTATCCAATATTTTTACTATATGATTTTTTCCAATGCATCTATTATCTATTTATATTGTAATATTGAGGGACTAACATCCCAAAGGTCATTTGAGTTGACAAATGAAGCAAAATATTTTATTTATTTAGACCATCTTGACATACCACCCTTTTTTCTAAAGGAGATAGAACAATGTTAAAATCACCCCTAAGAATTCATATATCACAATTAATCATCATTGTATTGGACAAAAATATTCTAAGGTCCTTCCAACATCTTTCATGAGGAGTAACTATAGTTGGAGCATACACATTTATAATCCCAACTTTCATGTTTTCCTCTTTCTTGCAAAATAATCCAACAATCCAATTACTTTTTGCTTCTAATAATTGCAATACCATCGGGAGTTCTTATAGAAGAAACTACTAAATAATCACCCATATTCCAAATATTCTTAAAAGTATCCTTACATTCCTCATTTCTTAGTTTTGTTTTTTTTATTAAAATAAACTCAGGACTATAAAAACCTATTAATTCCTTAAGAACTATTTTTTTAGGGGTTTTATTCATGCCCCTAATATTCAGTGATATCATTTTCATCATCAACACTTTTTATTTTTATTAGTGGGCTTAGCCCCACTTCTTGTTAATTCCATTTGGCTTCCTAGGTCAATATCCTTTTGAGTTTTTTTTTTCTCTTTGTTCCTGTTTTGATGGCCTTCCTCTCCTTATTCCATTCCCACCAACACTCTCATCTTCATTAATCAATTATATATATATATATTTTTTTTATATTGTTCATAATGAGACTTATCTTCTAAAGATTTATGTTTCCTTAAAGAACCGAAAGTGTAAGGAATAACCTCATTAGCATTTTCTTCTTCATGTTGCCTTGAAAACTCTAAACTACATAGATGATCTCCATAGTCATTACTTTCTTATTTTGGACTGGAAACCCTAAATTTCCTTGGATATCCTCCATAATATTTTCTTTAATGTATTGCTCTTGGAACCCTAAAGTGCAAGGAATACACTTTGTACTACTTTCATTTTTATTGTAAGGAGAAGATGTTATGTTACTTGAAGAAAATAAAGGTGATTTATTTGGATTAAGCTTGACCTCCTTCATTCACCTCATTTGCTTTATAATTCGCTTTTTCATCTTCCATTGCTTTAAAATTTGCCTTCCCCTTTTCCTTTGCATATTTAGCTCCTCCTATATTTGAACTTGCACATTGTACTTTCTCATCCCTCATATCATTGTTTTTCTTCTAATTGTTGATTCGAGTGAATTGTAATTGCCTTTGCCATTTCATGATGTAGAGGGGTTTTCTTATCACTTTCGTAGGAGTGGAAAATCCTTGATTTGACCTAGCTTCACCTATGATATGATCTCCTTATTTCAAATTAAAGCTACCCTCATGCCCAAAAATTTCCATCTCTTCCTCCTTCACTTTCACTTTGCAATATCTTGCCATGTGCCCAGTTTCATGACATTTGTGACATAGAATGTAATATTTTCTTAATCCACTTATTGATCACATTCTCTTAATTTAGATTTAATCCTAATTGATTGTGGTAAAGGTTTTGAAATATCCATGGCAACACATATTTGAGTGCATACAACATGCCTTCTCTCCTTAGTAGTTGGTCCCTCCTAGAGGAATTCACCTAAAGTATTACCAATATTCTTCAAAACCTCCTTATTGATGAGTTGATAAGGAAGTCCAAAAATCCTAATTTATATCAAAAGCCTTTTAATCATTTTTGCATTGATAAAAAAATTCTCACTCCAAGGTCTTAAATATAATGTATCTTTACCCCTAAACCACGAGCCTCCATCCATTAATTTATCCCTTATTTATACAATGCAAAAAATAATGAGGAAAAATACTTTTGGAAGAAAATTCATGGAGTAATTTTAATTCAATCCCCATTTCAACTTGATCCAATATTGAATCTTAGAAAAACTTGGTCAGTATCCATGGAACATACATATTAACCCTCTATGGAACTTACATATTAACCCTCTGGTTTTAAGAACCATTATATCATGTTTAATCATCTCATATTTTATAATCACTTTTAGTGTAGTATATGCTACTTGGATAGGGTTTGGCATATATTCACTCTTCCTCTTATTCCTAGCAATGACATCCATACTTCCAACTAGGTCATTCTTACTTTTAGTAAGAACTTTCAAAAATGACTTTCTTTCCATGTTACCTAGATTTTCTTCAACTAAATATTTTAAATTCTCTTAAGATCTGAAACAAGAAGTGGCACTTGTTCCTTGATTTTACTTTACTTTCTACTTCCTGCTTCTTGTCACACTTCCTCCTTGCTCCCAACTCGCACCTAATTGTACTCACTTCCATTTTGCACTCACACTCTCACTCACTTTTGGTTGCACTCACACTCACTTTTGGCTGCATTCACTCCCAACTCACACTTGCTTCTGGTCGCACTCACTTCCAACTTGCACTCTATTTTTATTATTACTTTAAAATAATTATATTTTTTAAATAAATTATAAAACTTTGTAAAATATCATTAAAATGATAGAGTAATTTTTTTTTTTTTTGTGTAGGAACATTTTATAATCTCTAGCCATTGGGTAAAGATAAAGTCAATGAAACCCTGACCCTCTAGGGAATCGAGCTAGGGTAGCCCATTGACAAACACTCAACTGCTACCAACCGACCTATCTCTTTCTATGCAAATTTATTTAAGATAAAATGCGGGTTTTTGAAAGGGGTCCCGGTCCCTTGAAGTGGGGTTTGAACTTGGGTCTCCTAGATGAAAACCCAAAGACATACTCATACAATATTCCTCACAAGACACAAATTTTGAATTAAAATGTAGATTTTTATAAGGGATTTTGGTCCCCTCATTTTAGGATTTGAACTTGGGTCTAATGAATGAAAATGTAGGTTTTTATAAGGGATCTTGGTCCCCTCATTTTAGAGTTTGAACTTGGGTTTAGTGAATGAAAACCCAAAGCCATACAACTAGGACAAGTCTAAAATAAGAGTAATAATTTTACTTATAAGATTCGTCGAGCTCTATGATTTTAGTGAATATTTCTTTTTTTGTTTTTAGAATTGTCACTTGCAATTCTAATTTTTTCCTATTTTAATTTTTGAATTATTCTTGTCTTCATCTAGTTTTTATCCTATTCTTATCTTTTTCTAAATTTTTGTCTCATTTAATATCATAATTTCCAACATTCTTCTCCTTGAGATTAAGTGGGAAATTTTTCATTTTATATCTAAGTGAAATAAACTAATTTTTTATCACTACTTTGTAAAATTGTCTACATACTAATCTTTTAAATTAAAATGTTTCAATTTAGCTCTCTTTTCTTGAATTAAATCTCTAATAAAATGATGCTTCAAATAAATATTTTTTATGAGTTTACAATTTTTTATGAGGTGTCTCGATCCCCTCATATTGAGTGGCGTTTGAACCTTGAAACTTTCAAAGAAACACCAAAGCCCTTACTATTGCAGTAATATTTTTTGAGAAATTTGAAAAAACTTGTATTAAAACAAAGAACATTTACAAGATGGGATGAGAATTTACCCAGCCTTAGTCAGAGAGGACACAATATTACAACAATAAAAGAAGATTTTCAATGGAGCCAAATCTCTTAGACCATTACCTAGCTAACAGGGGAGTCGGCGAATCTAACATTCAAGAGTGGAGGGACTCCTTCCCCATTGGCCTAAGGCACGATCCTACAAGTATCCATGTTTGCACAATGTGAGATGTTGCCAGGGGGATTGGTTTGGTCTGTTGATGCAACTTGTCACGAAATCGTGACACTTTTTCCTTCTTCTCCTTTGGCCACGAAAATGCAACATGTCGCGATATCGCGACACTTTTCTCTTTTGGCCGTGAAAATGCAACATGTCGCGATATCGTGACACTTTTCTCTTTTGGCCATGAAAATGCAACATGTCGTGATATCGTGACACTTTTTCCTCTTTTGGCCGCGACGTTGCAACATGTCACGATATCGTGACACTTTTCCTCCTTTGGCCACGATGATGCAACATGTCGCGATATCACGACACTTTTTCTCTTTTGTCCGCGATGATGCAACATGTCGCGATATCGCGACACTTTTTCTCTTTGGCCACGACGAAGCAACATGTAGTGATATCGTGACACTTTTTCCTCCATTGGCCACGATGATGCAACATGTCGCGATATCGCGACACTTTTTCCTCCATTGGCCATGGCAATGCAACATGTCGTGATATCGTGACACTTTTTCTCCTTTGGCCGCGACGTTGCAACATGTCGCGATATCACGACACCTTTTCCTCATTTGGTTGTGAAGATGCAACATGTCATGATATCGTGACACTTTTTCTCTTTTGGCTGCAATGAAGCAACATGTCGCGATATCGCGACACTTTTCTCTTTTGGCCGTGATGATTCAACATGTCGCGATATCGTGACCCTTTTTCTCCTTTGGGCACAATGATACAACATGTCGTAATATCATGACATGTTTTCTCCTTTGGCCGTGATGATGCAACATGTCGTGATATCGTGACACTTTTTCTCTTTTGGCCGTGACGATGCAACATGTCGCGATATCGCAACACTTTTTCTCTTTTGGCCGCGACGATGCAACATGTCACGATATCGTGACACTTTTTCTCCTTTGGCCGTGATGATGCAACATGTCACGATATCACGACACTTTTTCTCCTTTGGCCGCGACGATGCAACATGTCGCGATATCGTGACACTTTTTCTCCTTTGGCCACGATGATGCAACATGTCGCGATATCGTGACACCTTTTCTCCTTTGGCCGTGATGATGCAACATGTCGCGATATCACGACACCTTTTCTCCTTTGGCCTCGATGATGCAACATGTCATGAAATCATGACACCTTTTCTCCTTTGGCCTCGATGATGCAACATGTCGTGATATCGCGACACCTTTTCTCCTTTGGCCACGATGATGCAACATGTCATGATATCATGACACCTTTCCTCCTTTGGCCATGATGAAGCAACATGTCACGATATCGTGACACTTCTTCTCTTCTGGGAGTGACGTTGTAACATATCATGATATCGTGATACTTTCTCTCCTTTGGCTGCGATGATACATCTTGTCGCGATATCGTGACACCTTTTCCTCCTTTGGCTATGACGTTGCAACATGTCATGATTTCGTGACACTTTTTCCTCCTTGCTTTCTCCCTTTTCTTTGGACCACGAAAAAGCAACATGTCATGATATCGCGACACCTATCTCCTTATGGTGATTTGCTTTTTCTTTGATCTTTAGCTCATGGGCCTCTTCGGTCTTCTTGGATAACATGCAAAAAAAGTTAGTTCTTCTAGTTGGTTCCTCTGGGCACCTTTACCTTAGGTGGCCCCTACTACTTTTAGGCTATCTCGGTCTACTACCATTGCTCCTCTCATTTTATTCCCTCTTTGGAGGCCCACGGCTGCCTTGAAAAAGGTTCAAGGACCTTTCAACACCCTGCCTAATCACCTCATCCTCAATAGCCATGTCATTGTGCCGCTGAACCCCTACCTCCTTCTCAGCACCCATCTTAGCCAAGAAGTCTGCCACTTTATTTAGATCTCTACTCACATAAAATGGAATCACATCATCTAATTCCCTCCATAATTCCTTAATTTGAGTGACAAGAATCCTCAACCTCCATGTTTTCAAAGTAAAGTTCCTCATGCAATCTAGAGCTCCAACCATTATTTGAGAATTTGATTCTAGTATTATCCTCTTGTGGCCTTTTTTAACTTCCCAAATAGAGGTAGATTTGATAGCTAAGGCTTTTGCTTCATTGTTTGTGGCTATTCCCAAGCCTTTCAGTTCCCAATAGAGCATTGTTCCAACATGATTTCGGTAAACCACTCCAATTTCAGCTCTACCCGGATTGCCTTTTTTTGCTCCATCAGTATTAATTTTAATCCAACCTTCTGGCGATGGTTTCTAACTAGCTCTGTCCTATCCCTCTTGCACTTCGACTTCTTTTTCCATTACCCTAATAACATCCTGAGTTTCCTCTTTAGCATAGACTACCACAGTTTACGTGACTTTGCTCCGAGATGACTTGCCAAACTCCATCTAAAGAAGAAAAAGTTTCTCTAAAAATTCTAGAATTTCTCTCCAACCACACTTGCCACCAAATAAATTTTAATCCAAGATCCCAACCAATACAAAGAGATTTAGATTTAAATCTACCCCTCTTCCATATTTCCCAAATATTAGTCCGATTCAAATCACCATTAACTTGAATTTTATAATATAAAAACCATCTCTCCCAAATCTGGCATGTGAATGGGCACTCAAACATCAAGTGATCAGTTGTTTCCTCGCTCTTGTAGCATAAAACACATTGATATGGACCAATGATTCCTTTACATCTGAGATTATCAAAAGTAAGAATTCCATTATGCATGAACTACTAGGCAAAAAAGTTTACTTTTGGCCAACCCTTGAACTGCCAAATATTTCTCCAATCCTCAACTCTGATATGTATGAGGAGGAGGCTCTTGAAGGATCTTATCATATATGTCCTTCACTGTGTAGACACCAAGGCTCCCATAGTCCCAAGCTAATTCATCCTCCTCATCTCTACCTATGAGAAATATTTCTACCAATATTTTAGTCATGATGGGTGTCAAATCCGGAGGGATTGAAATTGGCCACTCATCCAACTTCTTAAACTGCTTAAACTTATAATCCCCTAGCTGACTAGTGTTGAAATAAATTTCAATTTGGACCCATCCCTTGGTTTCTATGGCTATTTTTATTGGTTGCAATTAAAGAAATTCAACAATGATAGGAGGGTATTGATCCCATGAATCTGTCCAAAATCGAGCCTTCTCTCCTCTCCCCACTTTCCAAAATAATCTATCTTTTACTACCTAAGATCCTAACTTGAGAGCCTACCACACTAAGGATCCATTACCATCCAAAGGGAAATGACCCACCTCATTTGGGTTTACATGTCCCAAATATTTACTAGTTAAGATTCTATTGAATAAAGAAGTTGGTTGGGAAATCCACCTCTAGTAAAGCTTTCCATCCAAATATTTATTATTTAACTTTGATCTTCTTAGTCCCAAACCTCATTTTACCTTGGGCTGGCTTACTTTATCCCAACCAACTAAGGCCCATTTCCTCTCTCCTTTTACTCCTTCCCATAAAAATTTTCTAGCCATCTTGTCCAACTCTTTCCATATAGTATGTGGGGCAGCAAGGATATAAAATTTATAAATTGTCATGGTCTGAATGACTGATTGTAAAAAAGTTAATCTACCCCCATAGCTTAACCATTTGTGAGACCAATGATTAATTCTATCTTTGATATAATCCAAAAGATTCCTCCGAGATATCTATTTTTAGTTTTTTAAAATGCAAAGGGACCCCCAAGCATACCACTTGGGGATAAGTCCTTGTGAATCCCAAGATCTCTAAAACTACGCCTCGAAGCCTTTGATCAAGATTGAAAAAGACCACTTTGGATTTTTTATCATTGATGAATTGGTTTGTAGCCCTGAGGTAGACATTAAGCGTATCTCTAATCATTCTTGCTTCCTTAAAGTTGGCCACTCCCACCAATCCTGTGTCATCCACAAACTGTAGGTGAGTCAAAACTTCCTCACCCACCTTGATACCTGTTAGAAAACCTTGTTGTCTTATCCTCAAGATAAGTCTACCCAATCCTTCATCCAATATGAGAAAAAGATAGGGAGAGCAAGGATCTCCTTGACGAAGGCCTCGAGTAGCTCCAAACGGTTGCGAGGGAAGACCCTTGATTAACACTGAGTATGTCGGAGTAGAAACACAACTCATGACCCATTCTATCAAATCCTGAGAGAAACCAAAGGCTGCCATCATCTTAGACAAGAAGCTCCACTCCACCCTATCATAAGCCTTTGACATATCTAATTTTATGAACATTCCTCTATTACCAGAATTTTGCATTGAATGGATTACCTCCTGAGCTAGAACCACACCATCCAAGATCTGCCTACCCTCTACAAAACCCCCTTTCTCCGAGGAGATAATGTTATGTAGAAGAGGTTTTAGCCACTTAACCATTACCTTTGTGATTATTTTATATATGACATTGCATAATGCAATAGGTCTATAATCTGAAATATGTACCCCCTCCTCCCATTTTGGAATTAAGGTAATGAAAGTATGATTTAATGCTTTAAGCATTCTTTTACTACCTTTGGACTCCTCTATAACAGCCATTACATCCTCCTCCAAGTTATCCCAAAAGGCCTAAAAAAACTCAATTGGAAAGCCATCTGGACCTGGAGTTTTTTTGGTGCTCATTCCAAAGACTACATTCTTCATTTCCTCTCTATCAATGGGTTTAAGAAGGGTATGATTTTCTTCTTTAGATATAAAAGAGGGTATGGCAAAAATAACTTCTTTTTGAGACTCTTCATCTTGCACCATACTTTCATTAAAGAGTTTAGAAAAATAATCCATTGAATGGGAATGCATACCTGGAAGTGTATCAAAGGAGTGTCCATTCTCACCTTGAAGAGCTTCCATGTTGTTCATATGTCTCCTAGCATAAGCATTCCAATGGAAAAATTTGGTATTTTTATCACCTTCTAATAACCAAGTGGTTCTTTCTCTCTATTTCCAGTAGGTCTCCTCTTGGTTGTCAATGTTCTCAACCATGCAATGCATCATCCTCTTCTTTGAGCTGCTCTGTAATTGTTCCTTCACTAAAGTTTTTTTGAACCTCATCCCATCTAGCCACCAAAGGAGCTCTTTGGACCTGGAAGTCTGTCTTATTAGCTCACCTCCATTGTTTCAGTTGAACTTTGACATAATGAAGTTGTTTGTGGAATCTAAACATTGTTGTCCCATATGTTGGGTGACCTTCTTCCCACCACTGTGGAATTTTCTTTCGGAGTTCCTCTTTTTGTAACCAAAAGTTTTCAAATTTAAATGGTTTGTGATGCTTCCCTGTCTTGATCCCTCCTTCCAACAAAATGGGAAAGTGATATGAAACTGGACCCTCCAAAATCTAAAATTTTATATTCCATTTTACAAATGCCTCCTCTGAAACCAAAAAAGGGTCTAAATTCATCTTCCTACTATGTGGCTCCCTCCTCTTATTAGTCCAAGTATAGTTGTTTCTAGGGCATTTAATATCCACCAAGTGTAATTCCTGGACTTGGGCAATCATAAGTCGATCCCCTAGGTCCAAAATTGGGGTTCCCCCTTCTTAATCTCTGGAGGATAATTTAGCATTAAAATCCCCAACAATAATCCAGTCTAAATATTCCCTTGAGACTCTCATGTTATGCACAACTTTCCATTGAAGCATATGACCATCTAGGTTTTGAGCCCCATAAAAATTTGTGATTAAAACATGTTCAGTTGTGACATTATTTCTAAGAAGTGATGTGAGAACACCCCTCCAAGCTATATGTTCTATTGCAGTCCATTCAAGAGAGTTCCAAAGAGTAACTATCCCCCTTGAGGCACCTTGGGCAGCCACTTCCATATGACCAGCACCCCTCCAAATTTTGTTAATTTTTTTACACATAAGATCTAACGACATTTTTGTCTCATGGATAAGCAAAAAATCTGTTTTACATTTTTCTAAGAGTCTTCGAACAATAGATTGATGGGTTCTACTATTTAAACCCCTAACATTCCATGATTGTATAATCATTGGTTACCTTGAGAGCAGGAAAAATCTATTGGCCTCATCGATCCTCCAGTGATCAGCTTGTCTCCTTGAACTACTATCAATTCCTTATTGTATCCTTGAACTGCTATCAATTCCAGTGATCAGCTTGTCTCCTTGAACTGTTGCAGTAATATTACAACTTATTTCAAATCAATATTTGATTTTGTATTGAAACAAGATTTACAATCATTTGAATTATCTCAAATTATAACAAAAAATGATATTTAATCTATCCAACTTTTCACCAAGGTGCTTTAGGATCTTCCTCAACAACACTATTCATGTGCTTATAGATATAGCTACTATATACTCTACCTCTACCATAAAGAGTGAAACCATTGCTTGTTTCTTCAAACTCCAAGTTGTAAATCCATTTCACAAGGGAAAAAAATAATGTATATTTTCCTACCATCAATTGAGACTACATAGAATGAATCAATGTATTCAACCAACTCAATATTATTGGCTAAAGTATAATGGTTTCTATAATTCAAATTTCCTTTGACATACCTAAAAGTTCTTTTATTGCTATCATATGATCTTTTGATGTCTTACAGATTAATCTTGAAACTTAAAAAACTATATGTAATATTTCCACTTGTTATTTTCAAGAATATAAGGTTTTCAATCAAGCTTCTATACTTCCTCCCATCCACTCTTCAACTTCCATCATACTTGAACATTATTTTACCTTGTGCAAGTGGTGCAACGATATATTTTTATCTTTCAATAAAAAATATTTTTAAAATATCATGTGCATATTTAGATTGACAAATGAAGATTCTATCATGTGTTTGATGTATCTCCATAGTATAAAAATAATACATCAAACAAAAATCACTCATTTTGAATTCTTGCATCATGGATTGCTTGAACTCTCTTTTCATTCTTGATGAACTTCCTATGAAAATTAGCTCATTATAAATCAACCAAATAATAAAAATGTCACCACATTTCCTTTTGTAGTATAATGTGGGATCATTCATACTTCTCATAAATCCACACTTTAAGAAGTATTCATGAATTACTTAAGTCTAATGACAATGCCAATGCAAAATATCCTAGATTCTGTAGTATTAACCAATTATCCAACAACCTTCTCATAACATCATAATTTTGATTGGGTTCGAGGTCTTGGTACAATGATCAAAAAATTTATGTAGGAGCGTGGACACTAGGGTTCGAATCCCTCGATCCCAGTAGTACCGGTGGACATGTCACTCAACGTAGCTGACTATGTAAAAAGGTTTACCCGATGCAACTAGAGGTTATAGTGGCGATAAGGAGCGATATTTTAACCCATGAAGAGTTGTAGAAAATTGTAACAAGTTACCGTTTCCTCTAGTATAATGAAAAATACATCATAATTTCGATTTAAACTCCATGGTCTTATAGATTGAGCATTAATCCTAAATAAAAGTATCATTAACAAATTAGAGATTATAATTAGAGGGACCATTTATTGTGAGTTGAATATATTTGATTTGTCCTTCCATAGTTTCCTTTAAAAAATCTCTCTCTATTGCCTCTATAAGAATAATAAATAGACAAGGAGATGATAGATCACATTAGGAGATCCATGAGATGATTCAAAGTATCTATCATTTGATGCATTTATCAAAATAGACTATTTGGGAGTGCTATAATAACATCTAATCCATTCAAACAAACCTTGATCATTTTTTTTTTTAAGAATATTATGTATAAAACTATAGTGAAATTTACCATATGATTTGTTCATACCTAAATTTCTTAGCATACCTAGATTTTTCATGGAATGAAGAGAATTTATAGCCTCTTATCTGATTCTTACAGTATTAAGAATTTATTTAACATGAAAAAAACCACCTTATCCCTTTGAGATAACGTAATCTAGAATGATTTTCAATTTTTTCGCCATATTTTTTTAAATAATTTTATAACTCATGTTACAAAGATGTATTGGACAAAAAATATTCAATATTTTACCTCATATTTATTAGGAACCAATGTAATAAACATGACATTAATCTCACCTATTATAGTCTTCATTTTCTGGACACTTCAACTAAAACCAGCATATCACTCTTCATCATGTCCAAAAATATTTGAAATAAATGTTATAGTAATCCATTTGGCCTAGTGCCTTGTTAGGGTGGAAATAGAAAATTGCCTCCTATAGCTCCACCATAAATATATTTCTTGTCAATACTTAATTTTTCTCTTTATAATAATTAATGAAATATATTATAAAATATTACCTTAAGCCTTCATATCTTACTTGACATCTAACAAAATATTTGATATAGTTAACTGCTTTCTTTCTAACAAAGTTGTAGCACGAAAAAATGGTATTTATATCCCCTTCCTTGAGCCATTTCTTCCTATATTTTTTGGAACAATATGACTCCTTTTTAAGTCCATAATTATAATCATAAATTAATTATTTTTCTTGCATATACATATTCTTGCACATTTCATTGATTTCTACCATCCCTTGTAAGTTTTTTAGTTTAGTTTCAATTTTCTCATTTGATTTTAATATGTCACCAAAATATTTGGTATTCTAAATATTTATTTACCCCTTAAAATATTTTATCTTGTAAACAAACATATAAATAAAATATCCTTCAAAATTTGATCTATCCCAGCATAACATAACCACATTGAAGAAATTAAGAACTTGAAGCCATATAAAATAAAATTGAAATACACATCTCAAGATAATGGGTTTATGATTTGATCTTGCTTGCAATAAAATGTTTGAAGAGATTGTATACTCCATTTGCATCCATGTATTTGATAATATAAATCTATCCAACTTTTTGCAATATGAATTTGTCCAATGTATCTATTATCCCATGTATATTAAAATATTTACGGTATAACATTCAAATATTTGGTGGCACTCTAAATAATAAAAATACATAATGAAAAGGAGGAAAGGAAGAGAAAATTAAATCACAACAAAAACCTTAAAAAAAGTACTTCATCCATCTCTAAATATGGATTTTCTACTTCACTACCATATCCTTTACTTATATAACAAGATATATCTTGTTTGTCTTAAGATACTCTTAGTGCTTCACATTCTCTCCAAATTTGGGTGAGAATATTTCCTTTTTGTTTTTGTAATTTTCACTTGCAATTCTAGTTTTGTTCTATTTTAATTTTTTAATTATTCTTGTCTTCTTCTAGTTTTTATCCCATTCTTATATTTTTCTAATTTTTGTATCATTTAATATCATAATTTCCAACATTCTTCCCCTTGAGATCAAGTGGGAAAATTTTCATTTTATATCTAAGTGAAATAAACTAATTCTTTATCACTACATTTGTAAAATTGTCTACATACTAATCTTTTAAATTAAAATATTTCAATTTATCTCTCTTTTCTTGAATTAAGTCTCTAATAAAATGATGCTTCAAATCAAATTTTTTATGAGTTTACAAGTTTTTATGAGGTGTCTCGATCACCTCATACTAAGTGGGGTTTGAACCTTGGAACTCTCAAAGAAACACCAAATCCCTTACTGTTGCAGTAATCTTACAACATACTTCAAATCAATATTTTGTTTTTATATGAAAACAAGATTTACAGTAATTTGAATTATGCTCAAATTATAACAAAAAATGATATTTAATCTATCCAGCTTTTCAACAAGGTCCTTTAGGATCTTCCTCAACAACACTATTCATGTGCTTATAGATGTAGCTACTATATACTCTACCTCTACCATAAAGAGTGAAACCATTGCTTGTTTCTTCAAACTCCGAGTTGTAAATCCATTTCACAAGGGAAAAAAATAATGTATATTTTCCTACCATCAATTGAGACTACATAGTTTGAATCAATGTATTCAACCAACTCAATATTATTGGCTAAAGTATGATGGTTTCTATAATTCAAATTTCCTTTGACATACCTAAATGTTCTTTTATTGCTATCATATGATCTTTTTATGTCTTACAGATGAATATTGAAACTAAAAAAACTCTATATGTAATATTTTCACTTTTTATTGTCAAGAATATAAGGTTTTAAATCAATCTTCTATACTTCCTCTCATCCACTCTTCAACTTCCATCATACTTGAACATTCTTTTACCTTGTGCAAGTGCTGAAACGATATATTTTTAAATTTCAATGCAAAATATTTTTAAAATATAATGTGTATATTTAGATTGACAAATGAAGATTTTATCATGTGTTCGATGTATCTCCATGGTATAAAAATAATACATCAAACACAAATTACTCACTTTGAATTCTTGCATCATGGATTGCTTGAACTCTTTTTTCATTCTTGATGAACTTCCTATGAAAATTAGCTCATTAAAAATCAACCAAATAATCAAAATGTCACCACCTTTCCTTTTGTAGTATAATATGGGATCATTTATACTTCTCATAAATCCACACTTTAAGAAGTATACAGGAATTCCTTAATAACATAATTTGGTGCTTGTCTAAATTTATATAGTTTTTATTTTAACTTGTGGATATATCCTTTTTTACTTTTAACTTCAAATCCTTGTGGTTGTTTAAAAACACTTCTTTAATATTTCTATTCAAGAATACACATTTTACATCATGTTGATATATAGTCCATATTTTTTGGGCTATTAAGACTAAGGCCATTTTTATTGTATCTTACCTTGTAATAAGTGCATATGTCTCATCATAATCTATATAAATTTGTTGTGTATACCCTTTATTACTAACATTTCTTTGTGTCTTTTAATTTACCCATCATTATTATACTTGGTCTTGAACACTCATTTCACTCCAAATACCTTCTTGTTCTTTAGAAGATCACATAACTCCTAAGTATCATTATTTTCTATGGATTTGATCTGTACCTTACAATCGGCTACTTACTCAAAACTTAATATCTGCATTTTAGTATTGGATAATAGTGCATAGTTCAACATATTATATTATTTTTCATTTGTATTTGTTCTCAAGATTTCAAAATTTTGATCCAATATTTGGAAGCTTGGATGTGATTGTAATATTTTATTCTCTTTTGTACTTATCTTTGGAGAAATATTTATGCATCCTCTTTATTCTTGTGACACATTAAGTAATTTAGTTAAAATTGTCTTCTTGGTATTTTTTCTAGCTATCCATTAACTCCCCTTTCATAAAAAAATACATCTCTAAACATTGTCAGATTTGGAGGCATATCATCTATATGCATTAATGTTTTTAGAATAATTTAAAACATGTACGACATGTCGCGATATCGTGAAATTTCTACTCCATCGCCTTCTCTTTCCTCTCTGGGTCACGAAAATGTGACATGTCACGATTTCACGACATTTCTGCTTCCTGTGCGTCCTTTTCTCTTTCGGTCGCGATATCATGACATGTCACGATATCACAACATTTTTCTTCCTCGCCTCATTTCTCTCCTTCGGGTCGCAAAAATGCTACATGTCATGAAATCGTGACATCTTCTCCTCTCTGCTTCCTCTCGCTTCTTCGAGTCGTGAAAATGTGACAGGTCACGAAATCATGACCTTTTCCTCCGCTGGCTCCCTCTGCGCCTCCTGGTCACGAAAATGTGACATGTCACGAAATCGTGACATCTTCTTCCCTTGTCTTCCTTTTTGCCTTCTGGTCATGAAAATGTGACATGTCACGAAATCGCGATATCTTCCGCCTTTGGCTTCTTCTCTGGCCCTCTGGTCGCGAAAATGTGACATGTCGTGAAATCACGACAACTTCCCTCCTTGGCTGCTTCTTCGCCTTCTGGCCGCAAAACTGTGACCTATCGTGAAATCGTGACATCTTCTTCCTCCGGCTCCTTTGCTTGCCCTCTGGTCGCAAAAATGCGACATGTCACGAAATCGTGACATCTTTCCTCCTTGGTTCCTTTCTTGCATTTTGGCCGTGAAACTGTGACCTGTCGTGAAATCGTGACGTTCTCCTCCTCTGGCTTCTTCCCTTCTTAGCACATCACAAAACTGTGACATGTCACGATTTCGTGACATCTTCCCTTCTACACCTTCTCCTTCTTTAGCGGGTCACGAAACTATGACATGTCGTGATTTCGTGACATCTTCTGCTTCTGTTCTTCATCCTGCTTCTGGGTCACGAAATCGTGACATGTCATGATTTCGCAACATCTTTGCCTGCAACCTCCTTCTTGTTTGGGTCACAATTTCATGACATGTCACGAAATCATGACATTTTTCTGCCTGCTGCCTCCATTCTCCGCTTCTGGTCATGATTTCGCGACATGTCACGAAATCGCGACATTTTTGGCCCGTGCCTTCTCTCTCCTCATCGTGTCGCGATATCGTGACACTTTTTCTGTCACGATATCATGACAAAATTTCCTCCTCGCTGTCTTCTCCTTTTTCTATCGCGATTTCATGACACGTCACGAAATCATGACATTTTTCTTCCTTAGCCATTTCTTCGAAGTGGCCCTCCTACCTTCTGATGCCTCTGCTACAGGTGCTGTTGGATGCTCCTGCATCAAACACCCAAGGTTGGTGGAGAAGTGATCTTCACTTCTGCACTGTCTGGTTACTGACTCCTGCAGCACTTCTAGACCTTTCTCTGCCTCAGCAGACTACTCCAACCCCTTCTCCTGGTTCACATTACTTCTGTCTTCTTCCAGACAAATTTTCCCACTGCTGCATACTTCTTCTATAGCCTACTTACACTCCTCTTTCCTAGAAAAATCTTTGTCTTCTTCCAGGAAAATTTTGGCACTGCTGCACTCCACGCATGTAGCCTTCAATGGCTTCAATTTCTGAAGCATTCCATATTTTCTTCTACCAGTTCCTTCTCCCTGGCCTCTTCTTTTCAGTTTATCCTCACGTAGCTCCTTTTGTAGGGCCTTCACTTGCCTCTGCAAATCTCTTATGAGCAGCTCCTCTTGCATGGCTTGCACTTGCTTCTGCAATGCCTTGAGCTCTTTCATTGTCATCATTTTTCACTTATGCAAAACAAAAACAAAAAAAAATCATGCGGTCACACTCCACGGATTCCAAACTTTCCTCTCAGCACCCTCCCATAGATCCTGGTGCAACTGCCTCACGTTCGATGAATCTGCTGCGCACTCAGAATCACTGGCTCTGATACCACTGATGTAGGACAGAAAAATTGCACTCTAGATATCCCAAAATTCTCATTCATTAATTCTAGAAAATCTGTACACAGTAATAACCTGCAGGCTTTCTAACAACCAGCACTCGACTTAGTTCTCACTACTCTCTACAATTTCTATTCTGCCTACCCTGGAAGGAAAATGCGCTCTCGAGCCGGCAATCTACCCTTGACTCTACAACTCGATCCTCTGCGAGTTTCGTCTGTAGTTCTCCAATATTGCGATCTACAATTTTCCAACCCCTAACCTATTACAATGCTAGGGTTTTTATAGAGGTCCCGACCCTCTGAGTCATCATTATTCGAAATGTAGATCGCCATAATCACTTCCTAATTCCACTCTACATGGCCTCTGTTATTGCTAGCTAACTCCTGTTCACTGTCAGATTTCTTCGCATGACTCTTCGTTTCAATTCCATCACTCGTCGTTTTTGCCTTCTGCGTGACTCTTGTCATTTTTGCCTTCTGCACGACTCTCCACCTTCATATTCTTCCTTACGTCTTGATGCCACATGTCATTGGCCATCATTTCATGAAGTGGCGAGAATGCCCTGTAGTCGCCTGCACCTCAACCTGTCAAAACATCCTTTCTCGAAGTTATGGTGTGTTTTATCACCGCTCGCATCTTTTTGCCATGTGCCCTTCTGTATCAGCCTCTGCACCTGCCTGCTCTTCTCGTGTCATGAGCCACATGTCATTCTCCTCTTCTGGTCACGATATCATGACATGTCATGATATCACGACATTTCTGCTCCATCGCCTTCTCTTTCCTCTTCGGGTCACGAAAATGTGACATGTCATGATTTCATGACATTTTTGCTTCCTGTGTGTCCTTTTCTCTTTCGATCGCGATATCGCGACATGTCGCGATATCGCGACATTTTTCTTCCTCGCCTCCTTTCTCTCCTTCGGGTCGTGAAAATGCGACATGTCGTGAAATCGTGACATCTTCTCCTCTCTACTTCCTCTCACTTCTTCGGGTCGTGAAAATGCAACAGGTCGCAAAATCATGACCTTTTCCTTCGTTGGATCCCTCTGCGCCTCCTAGTCATGAAAATGCAACATGTCACGAAATCGCTACATCTTCTTCCCTTGGCTTCCTTTTTGCCTTCTGGTCACGAAAATGTGACCTGTCGCAAAATCGTGACATCTTTCACCCTTGGCTTCTTCTCTGGCCCTCTGGTCGCGAAAATGCGACATGTCGTGAAATCGTGACATCTTCCCTCCTTGGCTGCTTCTTCACATTCTGGCCATGAAACTGCGACCTATCATGAAATCATGACATCTTCTTCCTCGGGCTCCTTCGCTTGCCCTCTGGTCGCGAAAATGCGACATGTCACGAAATCGTGACATCTTTCCTCCTTGGTTCCTTTCTCACCTTTTGGCCATGAAACTGTGACCTGTCGCGAAATCGCGACGTTCTCCTCCTCTGGCTTCTTCCCTTCTTGGCACGTCGTGAAACTGCGACATGTAACGATTTCATGAAATCTTCCCTTCTGCGCCTTCTTGTTCAGCGGGTCGTAAAATTGTGACATGTCACGATTTCGCGACATCTTCTACTTCTGTTCTTCATCCTGCTTCTGGGTCACGAAATCGTGACATGTCACGATTTCATGACATCTTTGCCTGCAGCCTCCTTCTTCTTGTTTGGGTCACGATTTCGTGACATGTCATGAAATCATGACATTTTTTGCCTGTTGCCTCCATTCTTCGCTTCTGGTCGCGATTTCGCAACATGTCACGAAATCGTGACATTTTCGGCCCATGCCTTCTCTCTCCTCATCGTGTCGCGATATCGTGACACTTTTTCTATCGTGATATCGCGACAAAATTTTCTCCTTGCTATCTTCTCCTTTTTTTGTCGCGATTTCACGACACATCATGAAATCATGACATTTTTCTTCCTTAGCCTTTTCTTCTGAAGTGGCCCTCCTACCTTCTGATGCCTCTGCTGCAGGTGCTGCTGGATGCTCCTGCATCACTTCCTTTATTAGCTCTCAAAATGAACATAAGCTAAACAACCAAACATTCTCAAGTGACCTATAAAATATTTTTCATACCATGCCTCACGAAGATTCATATTATTTATTATATGTATGGAACTTGTATTGAGAATACACACTATTCTTGTAACTACTTCATCCCATAAATAATTATTCAAATATTTTTCTAGTACCATGCTTATTTTGATCTCCATGATTGTCCTATTCTTCCTTTATGTCATTCTATTTTATTGAGGTATATAGGTTTTCCATTGTCTTCTTGTCCCTTGCTCATTACCAAATTTATTGAATTTATTGGAATAATTCTCACCACCATGATCAATTTTTAATGTTTTAATTATATATATTGTGGATTTGAATCTCTTGAATACTTTAAAAACATCATTTTTATTCTTCAAAGTATACCAATTTTTTTTGGAATGATCATTCATAGAAGCAATAAAGTAGAATGATATACCAACACTTGGGTGTATACATATGATTAGCTACAATGGATATGAATCTCTCCATAGTATTACTTACTTATATATATATATATATATATATATATATATATATATATATATATATATATATATATATATATATATATATATATATATATATATATATATATTTATCATTTTCCCTTTGTGTAACCTTCACATGTTTTAATTCCTACTTATGTGCAAGGTAGTACATGGAACATTCCTTTAGCATTCAATAAAAAAAAGCTTAAAAATTTAGGTGACCATACCTTTCATTCCATAACTAGTTATTGTACTCAATGGTTGTATGATACAAATTGCTTTCTTCTCTTAGTCATAGGTACAACAACCACTGTTTGGTTTCCATTTTCTTTGTCGTATATGAAGAATTCTTTTTTCTCAATTACTAATTTACTATTTTTTCTCTAAAATTATCCGAAACTCAATATATTATAGTTCAAGCTTGGTGTAAAGTAAGTATTTGAGTATAAAAAACGTAGGTTTTTATACGGGATCTTGGTCCTCTCATTTCAAGGTTTAAAGTTGGATCTCGTGAATAAAATATCCAAAAATATACCACTACAACATCTCCACAAGTCTATAGTAGTGTTTTATTTATAATTTTTATTAAATGATATTTAGTTCAACTAATTATATTCTTCAACCTTTTAAAAGAAAACCCAGATTTGATCTTTACTAAACAATACATTAATAATATTTAAGGTATTGTAACTACAATAATGTAATAATCAATTTAAAAAATACTTATAATTTCATTACTATAATTCACTTACTACTATTTACTTGTTTTTACCACCAACGAAACATATAAATCAAAGTAACCCATTAAAATAAAACTAGAAAAAATTCTAACCACAAAATTTATTTTCTACATTCTAATAATTTGTTAAATAAAGTGGGAATGTTAGAGTGCTATTATGTAAAAATTCTTGTTAACTCCTATGATATTTTTATTTGACTTTCTAGGTCAATATCATTTTGAGTTTCTTTTTCTCTTTGTTCCTGGTTTGATGGTCTTCCTCTCCTTCTTCCATTCCCACCAACAATCTCATCTTCATTAATCTCTTTTATTATTTTTTTTTTGTTTTTTTTTTTTCATAATGAGACTTATCTTTTAAATATTTATGTTTCTTTAAAGAATCAAAAGTGCAAGGAATAATCTCATTATCATTTTCTTCTTTAATTTGCCCTAAAAACTCTAAATTGCATAGATGATCCTCCATAGTTATTACTTTCTTTTTTTGGCCTAGAAACCTAAATTTCCTTGGATATCCTCCATAAGATTTTCTTTATTGTATTGCTCTTGGAACCCTAAAGTGCAAGGAATACAATTTGTACTGCTTTCATTTTTATTGTAAGGAGAAGATGTTATGTTATTTGAGGAAAATAAAGGTGATTTATTTGGAAAATATCATTTATTTCTTCTAATGGTTGATTTGAGTGAACTGTAATGGCCTTTGCCATCTAATGGTGTAGAGGAGTTTTTCTTGTCACTTTCTTAGAAGTGAAAAATCCTTGATTTGATGTAGCTTGGCCTCATGCCCAAAAATTTCCATCTCTTTGTCCTTCACTTTCACTTTGAAATATCTAGCCATGTGCCGAGTTTCATGACATTTGTGACATCAGAATGCAATATTTTCTTAATCCACTTATTAATCATATTCTCTTAATTTATATTTAATCCTAATCGACCGTGGTAAATGTTTTTGAATATCCATGGCAACACATATTTGAGTGCATACAACATGCCTTATCTCCTTAGTAGTTGGTCCCTCTTAGAGGAATTCACCTAAAGTATTAGCAATATTCTTCAAAACATTCTTATTGGTGAGTTGATAAGGAAGTCCAAAAAGCCTAACTTATATCAAAAGCCTTTTAATCATTTTTGCATCGATAAAAAAATTCTCACTCAAAGGTCTTAAATATAATGTATCTTTACCCCTAAACCACAAACCTCCATCAATTAATTTATCCCTTATTTCTGAACTGCAAAAAATAATAAGAAAAAATACTTTTGGAAGAAAATTCATGGAGTAATTTTAATTCAATCCCCATTTCAAATTTGATCCAATATAGAATCTTAGAAAAACCTGGTTAGTATCCATGGAACTTACATATTAACCCTTTGGTTTTAAGAACCATTATATCATGTTTAATCATCTCATATTTTATAATCACTTTGGTGTAGTATATGCTACTTGGATAGGGTTTGGCATAGATTCACTCGTCCTATTATTCCTAGTAATGACATCCATACTTCCAACTAGGTCATTCTTACTTTTAGTAAGGACTTTCAAAAATGACTTTCTTTCCATGTTACCTAGATTTTCTTCAACTAAATATTTTAAATTCTCTTAAGATCTGAAACAAGAAATAGTACTTGTTCCTTGATTTCACTTTACTTTCCACTTCTTGTTTCTTGTCACACTTCCTCTTTGCTCCCAACTCACACATGATTGCACTCACACTCTCACTCACTTTCGGTTGCACTCGCACTCGCTTCTGGTTGCATTCACTCTCAACTCACACTCACTTTCGGGTACACTCCTTCCGGTCACACTCACTTCCAAATTGCACTATATTTTTATTATTAGTTTAAAATAAATATAATTTTTAAATAAATTATAAAACTTTGTACAATATAATTAAAATGAAAGAGTAATTTTTTTTTGTTGTGTAGGAACATCCTATAATCCCTAGCCCGTTAGGTAAAGATAAAGTCAATCAAACCATGACCTTCTAGAGAATCTAACTAGGGTAGCCAATTGATAAACACTCAAATGCTACCAATCGACCTATCTCTTTGTGTGCGAATTTGTTTAATGTAAAATACATTTTTTTGAAAGGGGTCCTGGTCTCCTTGTAGTGGAGTTTGAACTTGGGTCTCCTAGATGAAAACCCAAAGATATACCAATACAATATTCTTCACGCGACACAAAGTTTGAATTAAAATATATATTTTTATAAAAAATCTTGGTCCCCTCATTTTAGGGTTTAAACTTGGGTCTAGTGAATGAAAACCCAAAGACATAGTCCAAAAAAAGAGTAATAATTTTTACTTATAACATTTATCAATTTATTATATTCTTCAACGTTTAAGAAAGAGACCTAGGTTTAAATTTTACTAAATAATACATAATTAATATTTAAGGTGTTATAACACCACTAAAAAAAAGTAATGTAATAAATTAAAACATGTATTGTTTTATATAATTAAATAAAATAATTATACTTATATTTTAATTTACACCTAGCCAAAGTTATAAATCATAAATAATTCATTAAAAAAAAAAAAAAAAAAAAAAAAAAAAAAAACGACTTCCAAATAACCCATAAAAAAATTAAAATTTATTTTGTTTTGAGGGGCGAATGTAGAAAACGACTTCCACGGGTAGATTAAAAACTACCCGTGGAAGCCATAAACTACATTCACCCCTCACAATTAAAAACTAAAATTAATAAAAATAATAATTTCTAAAATTAAAAAAAAAAAAAAAAAACCGTTAGAGAGCCGTTAGGTAAGTTCATTTCAAAAAATAAGTTTCGAAAACAACTTCCGCGAGTAGATTAATAACTACCCGTGGAAGCCATAAAACTACATTCACCCCTCACAATTAAAAACTAAAATTAATAAAAATAATAATTTGTAGAATTTAAAAAAAAAAAAAAAACCGTTAGAGAGCCGTTAGGTAAGTTCATTTCAAAAAATAAGTTTCGAAAACAACTTCCGCGAGTAGATTAATAACTACCCGTGGAAGCCATAAAACTACATTCACCCCTCACAATTAAAAACTAAAATTAATAAAAATAATAATTTGTAGAATTTAAAAAAAAAAAAAAAACCGTTAGAGAGCCGTTAGGTAAGTTCATTTCAAAAAATAAGTTTCGAAAACAACTTCCGCGAGTAGATTAATAACTACCCGTGGAAGCCATAAAACTACATTCACCCCTCACAATTAAAAACTAAAATTAATAAAAATAATAATTTCTAAAATAAAAAGAAAAAGAAAAATAATAAAAAAACCGTTAGAGAGCCGTTAAGTAAGTTCATTTGAAAAAATAAGCTTCCGTCTCCAAGCTTGCACAACAAGTTGGATGTCAAATTTTAAAAGTCATATTTCATAATAAAAGTACGGTAAAGTTGGAAGAGGCTCCTATTCCAAAGTTTGCGTTGAGCTGGCGGAGTGGGTAAGGTGAAGCGACAGCCTCACCACGGAGAAAATAAAAACCGTTAGAGAGCCGTTTGGTAAGTTCATTTGAAAAAATAAGTTTCTGTCAGAAGCTTGTACAACAAACTGGATGTCAATTTTAAATGTCATATTTCATAATAAAAGTACGGTAAAGTTGGAAGACGCTCCTATTCGAAAGTTTGCGTTGAGTTGGCGGAGTGGGTAAGGTGAAGCAACAGCCTCACCACAGAGAAGAATGAAATTAAATTTGGAATCGTATTTCATAATTAAAATACGGTAAAGTTGGAAGAGGCTCTTATTTCGAAGTTTGTGTATAGTTGGCCGAGTGGGTAAGGTGAAGCGACAGAGGCAGAAGAATGAGGGAAGCACAGCCGAAAGGTAGAGAGCAGAGGCAGAAGAATGAGGGAAGCACAGCCGTAGGGCAGAGAACAGGGAGGGCAGCGTAGCCAGGGCAGAGAGTAGGGAGGGGGGTCTATTTTCATTTTCATTGTTTTTTTGTTTAATTGATGAATTTTGTTTTTATTTTTTAGCATGGCGCCATGTTATTTTTTTTCAATTTATTTTTACAGTTTCAGGGTTTCAATAGGGTTTTATGTTTTTTAAATGGTATTTTTTTTCTTATTTCAACTATTTTGTTTGTTTTAAATTTTACAAAAGGTTTATGAAGGGTTTGTTTATTTTATTTTAAATTTTATCGGTTTTTTTTTTTAAAGAGGGAGCAAGAAGTTTAAAGAAGGTTGAGTACAGCACATCTAAAAAATGACAGGTAAATTCTTTGATATTTGACTTGAATTTTTTATGGAATTTTGTTTATATGTACTTATTTTTAATTTATTTTTTAAATAAATATTTGTAAAATTTAATGTATTATTTTTTATATTTTAGATAATTTTCATATATTATTAATAAGTAATATAATGATATTTATGTTTATTTTATTTTAAAGTAAAAATAATTAATAGTTTTAATGTATATTATGAAACTTAAATGTTATATATACACTAAGATTTTCAGATTTGTTTTATTTGATTGGTTTAGATATTTTAGTTGTAAAATTCTATTTAAAATTTATTTTGTTTTTTTAATAATTTTTGTGTTTTTTTAGTTTTATTATTTCTCTACAGTTTCGATGGTTTAAATATTTTATAACTTTTAACTTCTACAGTTTTGTTGGTTTAAATTAATTATAACTTTCAACTTTTATGGTATTAGTGGTTTTGAATTGTTAATTGTAATAAAATTATTAGTATTTTTAAATAATATTTTTCCTTATTTTTTTCACATGAGTAAACGCATCTCATGAGATGGAAAGGGTTTTATTTTTTTTAAATCTAAATTCCATAGACCAAAATGAAAACAAAGAAACCCATATGCTGCACAAAGTCAATTAGTGGGACACCTTAATGCTGCGTGACAATGTCTTCTTTCTTTGAAAAGTTAAAACAATCCTTGGGAACAGGACCTTATAAATACTAGCTTACTAGTTTAGTGCTGACGATATAGAATCTAAACTCCTACCCAATAATTACCGATGAGCAGGCAATGACGACAGAGGTTCCTCAACAAAGTCTAAAATATACACAGAAAATTTGAAAACAAATGTTCCCTACGAGTCTCTAAAAAAAAATAGACAGAGACCTTAATGGCATGCAACCAACTCAGATGCATCTTCTTCCGAAATACCTGAATGAGATGTGCATTTTTCTGTATAAGCCTCCTTTAGCCAGAGTATACTTGCAGAAAATGGCACTAGTAAACAATGAGAAGGTATAAGATTTCATGTTAATAGGCGACATATAGAGGAATTTAAGCGATGAGCACAGATATTGAAAGGCTGATGCGGAGCCACTGTATGTGCTGTTGAAGGAGCTAGTCGGTCCAAAACTAGTGGGGATGCTGCCTGTCGGGGTTGTGATGCCACCGCCTTATAAAGGAATTTTACTCGTAGTTTGTCACGAACAAATTTAGACTTTTAGATGTTTTCAGGTTCCTTTCTTTTTCTTTAGCATGATACCATGAAAATAGCTGAAAATGATTGTTTACCATTATTTCTATTCGTAGTTTGTCACGAATAATTTCAGAAGTGTACTGCTAAACCGCATTGATTGGATGTGTTCTTTTAAAAGTGCAGATAAATTTTTATGAACAAAAGTTTAAAATGGACTTGGCTTTTAAGATTTTTACAAAATGCATCGATGTTACAGGCTGTTGCTGCTGATTCGTTGCGGTGATTGATTGCGTTGCCTCCAAAATCACAGGTTCGTGGAGCATGTTTTTTTTTCTTTTTCGATTGTGGGTGTAGTTTTTAATTATAACATTCTTACGCTGTTTTAGCCATATAATTCATAATATATATACTAATTATTACTATGAAAAATATTAAATTATTTTATATTATAGGTTTTATTACGTCTAAATTTTATGACAAAAATATGAATTAATAAAAAAAAAAATTAATATTTTTATAGAGTTATTTAAAAAATTAAATATCAAAAATGATGTTTTGTTTTATAAATGTATTTGTTTTAGTTATTTTGCAGAAAATATACAAACCTAATTTCGAAAGGAAGAGTTGTAACCAGATGTAAATATCATGAGGTAGTACTTTTATGTTTTGAATGATCTATCTATTAGTTAATATGTTGTACAAAATCCAATGAATACTTTGTTTTCATGCTTGCATCAATATATATATATATATACAAATCCTATTTTTATTGTTTTGTAATTGCAGGGCACATTTTCTTCCTAAAGAAGCCAGGAAGAAGAAATGAAGCAAAGTAAACAAATGTTGTATATTTTTAGTTTAGTTATAGAGGAAAGTTATTTTTTTAAAAAACCAAAATTATTATTTTTATGTATATATTTACAAGTATATAATGATAATAAAAATTATTTTTTTTGAGGAGAGGGGTTAAAGCCCCTTTCCAAGGCCTAAGGAATAGTCATTGGCGACTATTCTCTTGAGGTCTGTCTTTTTTATTTTCTTTTTTTTTTAGATTTTCTTTTCTTTTCGTAATATATTTATTCAAATCTTATTTATAATTTGCATTCAAAGCAAAATTTTACATTTATTATTCAAATGAACAATCATATGATCATTTTTTGCAAGTCAAAGTTTTCTTATACATCAACTTGTTTATAATCAACATTTTCATTCATGAATTTATGCACTATTCATATTCTCATGTGTAAACTAATTACAATCATGTTTGTTTATAGACTAACATATACAACACTACAATTAACATGTAAAGTACATTCACTAACTTTTGTGCAATAAACATTTGTATTTATATATTTATGTCGAACTCACATATATAAACTAATTACAATTGCATATTTTTTAAAAATAATTTTTAAATACTACACCTAAAAACATGTTTTGTACTTCATAGAAACATATATATGACCCATATGTATTTCACATTCATAAGTACAATTATAAAGCTTTATGAAACTAAATTTTTTTGTATTATAATACACTATAATATACAACACTACAATTAACATCTTATGCATATTCATTAACTTTTGTGCAATAAACATTTGTATCTATAGATTTATGCACAAACTCACATATATACTATTTGCAATTGCATAATTTTTGTAAATTATTTTTTAAATAATTAAACACTTAAAATTTTGTTTTGTACTTTAAGAAAAATACTTATATGACCCCCATATATATTTCACATTCACGAGTATAATTACAAATCTTTTTGTAACTAGACATTTTTGTAATTTAATACAGTATCACATACCACGTTACAATTAACATGTTATGTATATTAACTTACTTTTGTGAAATAAATATTTGTATTTAAATATGTATGCACAAAATCACATATATAAACTCTTTGTAATTGTATAATTTTTGTAAATTATTTTTAAATATGAAACACTAACATGTTTTAAATATTAAATAAATATTTATATAAGACCCAAATGTATTTCACATTCATGAGCACAATTACAAAGTTTTATGCAACTAATATTTTTGTATTCTAGCATCTATGTATAACTAAAATTCAATGTATAAACCACATTTACATATTTTAATAATTTTGAATTTATGCCTAATTATCATTCACATGTATAAGCTATATGTTGACTTATTTAATTTCTTATTAATTACACATTTTTATGGAAGACAATTAACATATGGGGTAAATGAAGACAAATATGACCCACATTATTTTGCATTTACAAATTTTTACACCAATAATATTTGTCTCCATGAATTTATGTACAAATTACATTTGTAAGTTATAAACATTCACTTTAGACTTATATCAAATAGTTTCTCATGTTTATATCAAGAAATTGACATGTTATTCATATTTAAATAAACACTTGTTTAGATTGTAAGTTTTCTAAACAATTCTAGTTCACAATTATATTTATGAAATTTTATATGCAACTAATATATGTTTTTATAAATGCAATTACACATTAATAAAGTTTAATGCAGTTAACATTCAAACAATTGTACTTGTATGTTTAAAATCTTCATAGTTGCTTTAAAGTATCTAAACTTCTTGTAATTGCATTTAACTTTATAGAATTATTTAATCATTTTTGCAAATACTATATAATTAACTTATTATAGATAATTTTTTTAACAATATCGGTAATGTATGTAGCTCTTACAAAATTAACCTTTAAAATTCTAATCACTTTCACTACTATGCTTTATATTAGTATAAAATAATTAATAATTAAATGAGATTGAAATAATTAATAATAGATAAGATTGGAACTAGGATGATGAGTGAGGGTAGTTGACGAGTAAGGATGGGGTTGGTAGGGGACGATGAGTGAAGATGGGATGGGTAGGGTAGGGGAGGCCAGATAAGCTTCCACCTTCACCTGGTTGGCCTTGTTAGTAGAAAATAACTTCTTAAAAATAGGAGAAGTTATTCTTGAAGCAAAGAGAAGCTTAAACTTATAAAAAAAATTAAAAAAGAATCTTAAACTTCAAAAAAAAAAAACTTAAAATTAAAAAATAAAATAAAAAAAGAAGCCTAAACTTTGTAGTTAAAAGTGAATTTATAAAATAATTTAATTTTAATGTTATAAATTAGGACATCTAATGGAATTTAAAAAATAAGAGAATTTATAATGGAATTTTATTTTAATTTTATAAATTAGGATATTTAATTGAATTTCAATACCAATTTTATTAAGTAGTCTTACTTTAGAGCATTGATTATTATAATTAGTGGTAATGTTTTTTTTCTTTATTTTTTGGATATATAATTTTCTTAAAAGTATATAAATATAAAATTATTGATGGAGTATATAATTCTTTGATATATATATTTTTTAAATATACATGGAATATATCTAAATAGTTAAGAAAAGTAGAAACAATTATTCTAATCTAATCTTTGAATTTATTTATCTAAAATGTTTATTGATTAATTACTTGTATCAACTAATTATTATTAGATAATTTTTGAAAAGAAAGTGTGATATTTTTATTTTATAAAAGAATTGGTCTTCATTTGTTTGAATTTTCTTAGCATTTTAATTTAATCATTGTGCATTTTATTAAATCTCTTTAATTACTTTGTGCTCATTAAAATGAATGAATTGGCAATAATATGTTGTTTATATTAATCATGTACATTTATTTAATAGTTTTTAGTATTTTTGTAACTATACACTTATTTAGAGTTTTCATAATTGCATTCATGTATTTGAATATTTTAGGATTGTTTACTCATATTTAATTTTTTTTTACAATATCACAATTGAATTATGTAGTTCTTACATAATTTGTATTTAAAATTCTAAGCATTTTAATTGATAAAATTATTAAAAACAAATAAGTTTACATATTAGGACAATGAGTGAAGATGGGATGGCCAAGGCAGAGGCCAGTTAGGTTTCCACCATCACTAGGTCATATTAAGAAAATAAGTTATTCTTGAAGAAAAGAGAAATCCAAGCTTGTAATTTGAAAGATAAATAGTTTTTCAAAAATTTATAATATTTTATTAATAGTGGGAAATATTTTTTAATATTCTCAATTAGAATATTTCATTGAATTTTAATGCTAGTTTTATTAATTAATTTTACTTTTAAAGCATTGATTGATATAATTAGTGTCAATTAGTTGATATGACATTATCCATTGTTTTATTTAGCGTGTGGATATAATTCTCTTAAAAGTACATAAATATAAAATGATTTCTAGAGTATGGTTTTAAATTTTGAGCTTTGGTATTTGTCTTTTAATTATACATGGGATTAATAAAAATAAAAAATATTTCTACTTATTTGAAATTTGAATTATGTAAAAGATTAAATGACTTAAAGAAAGAAACTACTACGTTTCTTAAAAATTTTATTGATTAATAATTTGCATCAACTAATTATTATTAAATAAAATTTGAAAATAAAGTGACTAACCACATTTTCATTTTATAAAAGAATCATTCTTCATCATTTCAAAGTGTATTGTGTCTTTTTATTTGATTTTTTTTACTTTACATCTTAAATTATTTGTAACTCAATAAAATGGATTTTCTTTAAATTTTGAGCTATGGTATTTCTCTTTTTATTATAAATCGAATATATCCAAAAAGTTAATAAAAATAAAAGATTTATACTTTTGTGCAAGAAATATTTGAATTCATAGATTTATGCCCAACTCACTATCTACACTTAATAAATAAATTGTGCATATGCATTCAAACATATAAATTCTTTGCAATTGCAAAAATTTATAAATATATTTTTTTGTACATTCAAATGACCCATATGTATTTCATATTCATGAGCACAATTACAAATCTTTGTGCAACTAAACATTTTTGTATTCTAATACACTATCATATACAATACTACAATTAACATGTTATGCATATTCACTAACTTTTGTGCAATAAACATTTGTATTTATAGATGTAATGCTTTGTAAATTATTTTTAAATATGAAACATTTAAAAACGTTTTAAACAATCAAATAAACATGTATATGACCCACATTTATGAGCACAATTACAAAGCTTTGTGCAACTAACATTTCTATATTCTAGCATATATGCACAACTCACATGTAACGTATAAACCATATTTACATATTTTATTATTGATGAATTTGTGTTCAATTATCATTCACATTTATAAGCCATATGCTGACTTGATTTAATTTCTTATTAATTACATATATTTATAGAAGGCAATTAACATATTAAGTAAATGAACACAAATATGACCCACATTTATTACATTTATAAATATTTTTACACGAATAATATCTCTATCCATGAATGTACAAATTATATTTATATTATAAGCAACCACTTTACACTTATTATATGTTTATATCAAAAAATTAACATGTTATGTATATTTAAATGAATACTTATTCACAATTCAAGTTTACAATTATATTTATGAACTTTTATGCAACTAATATATTTCTTTTTGGACTTGTCATGTTCACCTGGTGTTTGGCTTTGTCCTATTTCAAAACCTCTTCTTTCCATATTATAAAAAACAAATATATGTATTCATGAATGCAATTACACATTCATAAAGTTTCATGCAACTAAAATTCAAATAATTGTACATATATATTTAAATTTCTCATAATTGCATTCATATATTTAAACTTTTTAGAATTGTTTAATCGTATCTGTGAACTTTTATACCGTAAAATTAACATATTATATATATATATATATATATAATTTACATGGTGGAATCGATAGCTGCCACGAATCCAGGTAGGTTGTCCAACTTTTATGTCCACCACAGTATTCTGCATTGTCCGCACTGAAATCCGACACACAGATCTTCACGCAGTCTGCCCCTATAACGACCATGCCGCAAGTATATGTAAATTATTTTTAAATATGAAACACTAACATGTTTTAAATATTAAATAAATATTTATATAGCACAATTACAAAGTTTTATGCAACTAATATTTTTGTATTCTAGCATCTATGTATAACTAAAATTCAATGTATAAACCACATTTACATATTTTAATAATTTTGAATTTATGCCTAATTATCATTCACATGTATAAGCTATATGTTGACTTATTTAATTTCTTATTAATTACACATTTTTATGGAAGACAATTAACATATTGGGTAAATGAAGACAAATATGACCCACATTACTTTGCATTTACAAATTTTTACACCAATAATATTTGTCTCCATGAATTTATGTACAAATTACATTTATAAGTTATAAACATTCACTTTAGACTTATATCAAATAATTTCTGATGTTTATATCAAGCAATTGACATGTTATTCATATTTAAATAAACACTTGTTTAGATTGTAAGTTTTCTAAACAATTCTAGTTCACAATTATATTTATGAAATTTTATATGCAACTAATATATGTTTTTATAAATGCAATTACACATTAATAAAGTTTAATGTAGTTAACATTCAAACAATTGTACTTGTATAATTTAAAATTTTCATAGTTGCTCTAAAGTCTTGTAATTGCATTTAACTTTATAGAATTATTTAATCATGTTTGCAAATACTATATAATTAACTTATTATAGATAAATTTTTAACAATATCGTAATGTAAGTATGTATCTCTTACAAAATTAACCTTTAAAATTCTAATCACTTTCACTACTACGCTTTTTATTAGTATAAAATAATTAATAATTAAATGAGATTGAAATAATTAATAATAGATAAGATTGGAACTAGGATGATGAGTGAGGGTAGTTGACGAGTAAGGACGGGGTTCGTAGGGGACGATGAGTGAAGATGGGATGGGTAGGGTATGGGAGGCCAGATAAGCTTCCACCTTCATTGTTAGTAGAGAATAACTTCTTAAAAATAAGAGAAGTTATTCTTGAAGCAAAGAGAAGCTTAAACTTAAAAAAAAAATTAAAAAAACATCTTAAACTTAAAAAAAAAAAAAAAAAAAAAAACTGAAAGTTAAAAAATAAAATAAAAAAGAAGCCTAAAATTTGTAGTTAAAAGTGAAATTATAAAAAAAATTAATTTTAATGTTATAAATTAGGATATCTAATCGAATTTAAAAAATAAGAGAATTTATAATGGAATTTTATTTTAATTTTATAAATTAGGATATTTAATTGAATTTCAATACCAATTTTATTAAGTAGTCTTACTTTAGAGCATTGATTATGTAGACACCAAAACAGCACCAATCCGATTATGTGACTGCAAACACTGATCGCTTTGACAAACACAGCCCCAAGGGCAGCCCTCAGAGGTCAAACAGTGGTCCTAACCACTTTCATAGCAATTTTGTAAGGTCAAGAGGCAATTTGGCACATTCAGGCACTTTGCTCAGTATTCGTCTCACCCGGGGACGAATTCAAACTGGGATCCGTCTCACCCAGGGACGAATTCTGAATTCGTCTGTGGTAGGGACGAATTCCAAGTTTAACGGGCAAAAAGAAGAATGGCGCCAAGTGGCAGCCAAGGATAGTCAATTGATGACTCCTGCCTCGCACGCGTGTGTGGGTGGGCAGATAGGCCGTTAGAGGACTGTCACAAGGGCGATTATGAAAGCCCAAGTCATGGAGGACTCCCCTCCCTCATGGGAAGACATGACCGCCACATGGCACCTATGACCAACACATGGCGCTTATGCTTCCCTCTCAAAAGAGACCCCATGGGTCTATAAAAGGTGGGACTTTTCTCACCCAAAAGAGGAAGATTGGAGGCGATTTCAAGCAACGAAGTGTTGTCCAATTGAATACCCATTTGCATCCTTTTGATTCACCTTCTCACATCCACTAATCTCTTTTGCAAGGGAGGTTATTGGGTGGCTTTTGGAAGCGTGGATCCAACCCAAATCCAACATTTGACCACCTTACACCACCAATTTGTAGACATCCCAATCCTAAGAGGTTTTGGGCCCATCCCTAGTGGATTGGCACCGAAATCAAGTGCCAACGGTGGGAGGCCCACTTGGGCACCCCCGCACTTTCTAAGTTTTATTCTAAAGCATTCTAGATTATTTGTTCATGTTGCATCTTATGTTATTCTATTTGGTTAACTCATAGCTTCAATTTCATAACATTTTGATCAGATTTTATCATGCCTTTTGTCGCTTTGTTGTCCTACTAACTTGCAGGTGGCGATATCGAATTCCCGAGGATAGAGGCCAAATTGGGAGAATCCGACCATCCGGGTCGTCCCAAAATGGCCCCAATTACATAACCCCTCTATTTGCAGGTGTTTTGGAGGTCTCGGGAGTCGACATTGGAGCAGCATCACTTCGGCTTTTCCAACACAGTCGAATTCGTCCCACCCAGGGACGAATAGCAGTCAGAATTCGTCCTGCCCAGGGACGAATTCCAGGTGAAGGTAGATTGGCCGACTGTCTCGATGGCAATGGCCTTCTGGTAATGTCTTATGACCTCTATCAAGTTTGTAGGTGATTTAGATTCATTTTATTCATTGTATTCGACAATCTTTTGCATGCATCTTTTGGCAATTTCAAAGAACAAACACTTCTTATTTGCAGCGAGGTGCTACTGACATCTTTGTTGTTTCTTTGTTCGTAGGAGGAGCAGCAGAGGTTAAGGACTCATCAACATCAGCGGCGGCATCGTCTTGGCCCGCCCATCTCAAGTGTGGGCACGCGGAAAGAGGAACATTAAGTCTTGATTGTAATCAAATTCTTTTAACGCTCCTAGCCCCTGAAAAGGGAGGAGGCATCTTTGTAACAGAGATCAAGAGAGTTTAATGAAAGGGTTGTGTTTTCTCCATTTTCTTGTATCTCATTTCAATGCGTCTCTTTCATTTCATGCATTCTACATTTCTAGGACTTAAGCGTATTTGATTTTGAATGCATCGCAATTAGTGTTTCCTTCGCCCGGAATCTCGTGCTTTCAGTGGCGATCACGGTGGGACCCTGTCCCCTATTTTTAAAGATCAAGAAACTGATCAAATTTTTGTGTTTTGTGCTTGACAGGTACATTTTTTTGTTGCAGACTGTTATTCGTCTCTGACTGTGACGAATTCTTTACTGTAATTCGTCTGACCCTGAGACGAATTCAAATTCGTCTCTGGCAGGGACGAATTCTGTTCTGAAATTCGTCTCACAGAGGGACGAATTCCTGCCTGTAGATTTTTAGAGCAGAAATTCAGAAGCAACCGGTCCAGGCAGAGAAGAGGTAGGGATTTTTATAATCTCTGTTAAATTTTTCTGTTTCTATTTCTGTTTCTTTGATTGTTTTCATTTTATCCTGCATTGCTTAGGGAAAGTCATTTATGCTTGTTTCATTTTCGCTAAATAAAATGAATCCCACACACTTCACGCGGTAAATTTAAACCAAGGAGCTGGTCGTAAGACCCCAGCCCTTGAGCAAGACCAACGGTGGGTTCATCACCACCTTGGCTTAGCTTTGCATCCATTTCCCCGATTGTCACTGTTGTTAGGCGTAAATCCTGATGAAAGCTGACCGAGTGTCGTTGGGGTGATTCCCATGCGTGCGAGGATAAGTCTTCTATGGTAGGTGCCATTAACAGGACAATCCCCCTTTCGTACCGCCTACGTACCATGTACCATCTGCTCTCACGTACCTATAGTCTCCCTCTCGTAAGGGCGGGTATATAGAGAGGTTGGTATATCGGCCTGGTTGGTATATTGAAGGGGCGACCATTTTGGGAGTTATATGAGCCTTCATTATGCATTTAAACGTTCTTCAAAAACATTCAAAAACAAAACAAAACATCAAAATGCACTAAACCAGTTTAGGACACACCATTAATCCTTAAAAGAGATAATCACGGTTTGTGTATGTGTGTGTTCATTTTTGCTTAGTGTAGACAAAAAGAAAAATCATCATAAACGAGATAAAAATCTGCTTAGATAGTAGAGAAGCACCGCAATGGTGTACACCCGTAGCCAAGCCCAATCAAGGGCAGAAGCTCCGGAAGGTACACAAGAAGCAGGCACAAGTCGCCTTCGCTTTAGTCCTGAGGACTTAGTCATACCCCCTTGGCGGTCTGGCCCACAAGAAGGTCCACGTCAGACCACATCAAAAAAGAATTATTGGGATCCCCCTCGGTGGGGTATGCCCATTCAAAACAGCCCCTTTCGGGAAGACGCTTTACATGTAGACCTTGACGTAAATAGAGAATCACCTCTTGAGGTTAGACATGAGTGGCCACAGTGCGATGAAGCGCTAGAGAGGCACACTGTCCATTTGGAGGGACAACGTGGATATGGCATCCCTTCTTTACCTCCCATCAGAACAGAAAGACAAAATCCAGAGCGCAGGGCTCCTTACACAGGGCGAGCTAACTCCGCCCGCCCCTTTCAAACCCATGAAAGGGAGTACGAGGAAAGCCATCGCATTCCTCAAGGACAACAAATAGCGTGGGAACCTTGCGTTTCGGCACCAGCTAGATATCATGATCACCCATTGAGGCCAGAGCCTCAAGTACATGTCGCCTACCTCGACAGAGGGAAGCGACCCATTGAAATTTTAGATCATCAAAATCGAGGCAAACACATAGGAGAAACATTCAAGCCTCCTGAGCAAAAGAGGGCGGACCAAATTGACCCGACAGTCGCCACACATGCCGCTCGCCAAGCCCGAATCTCGCAGCTTGAGCAAGGTCACCAGGAGTTAGAGTACTTATGCCGCCTGAACAAAGAGCGCATGCAGCGCGAAGTGGATGAGTTACGCTATAAACTACCTGAGAGGGAGCCAACCCCTCGCACCCAAAGAGCAGAACAATATGTGAGGCATAATCCGTTGGCGCAGGACAGGTCTCCACGACCTCGTCAAGTTTTGCCTCCGAGACCTTATAGACCCGAGAGGGAGGCCACTCCCCGAAACAATGATGGGTACCCTCGGCGAGGGACTCGATCGGGGTCATAGGTCTCGCCCGAGAGACTCCTCAAGAACTTTATGAGGAGTATGAACCAGAGATAGAATGGGCAGAAACGCCCCATCAAGGCAGGAGGGCTGCCACTCGGCCACCCCTCCATAGGCCTCCAGTCTCCCATAACTCACAACGGGAGCAAACAAAAGAGGAAGAAATAAAATCTTTCGATGCATACAAAGCGCTATTAGAGCATTTGGAGTCCGTGGAGACAAAAGCTGCTGGGCATCAAAAACCCACATTACGTCAACTCCGTAGTCATCCAGTGCATCCCTCAGTGCCCACACCTCTTTACCCCGAACATTTCAAGTTGCCTCAATTGGCGGTCTTTAAAGGTGAAGAGGACGCACAAGAACATGTTACAAGATTTCTAAGCCAATGCTTCGGCATCCAAGATAATGACGCATTGTTGCTTAGGACATTCATAACCACATTCGTAGGCCCTGCCTCGGATTGGTTCACACAATTACCCAAACACAGCATAAGCAACCTAGATCAATTAGTAGATGCGTTTCTTGAACGCTTTGCCTTCAACACAAGGAAGAAGGCATCACTGAGTGATCTGGCTAGCCTCAGGCAATTTGAGGAAGAAACAATGGCAGCATACGGGAATCGATGGAGAGCTTTGCTTTCTAAGTTACCCTACCGTCCCCCTATGTCTGATCTCACACAGATGTTCGCAAAAAGTTGCTTGAAATCGATCTCTGGGCTATTGCAGCTGCAGCAATACGCCAGCTTAGAAGAAGCTTTGGCGCAAGCCAGAGTTATAGAAGAGATCAAAATAGGCGAAGGCGCAATCGCCAAGCCTAAAAAGAAAGAGTGGAATAAAACCACTAAGACCGGGACAACGCAATCACAACACGCTGCGGTTAACCAAGTTGCGATAAATGTTCCCATGCCTGTGCAAGAAATGCAGCCCCAAAAGGCTAATTACCAGGCAGTGCCTCCTAGTTATGAAAGAGAAAACACAAGACAGGAGCAGAATCAGCAGCGTCGCCCTAGGCGACAATTCACCCCTTACACGGAGTCCAGGGACTCCTTATTTGACCGCTTGTCAGTGGAAAATTTACTCACCTTGCCAGAAATCCAAACTGTAGACCCTAACGCCCCCAAGCCTAAGGGATACAGAGAGGAATTGTATTGTAGATTCCATAGGCGCAGGGGACATGACTTAAATGGATGCTAGAAATTTAAAGGATTAATCCAAGATCTGATCGACAATAGAACATTGGCCGTGGACAACCCCATAGCGCCAAATAATCAACAAATGGGGGTATTCAAGGACCCTTTGCCTGCCCACGAGGCACAGGCAAAACCTCTCCAGATTAACGAGGTGCGACAGAATCTTCCCATGCAAGGATTTGTGGGAATGATCAGCATAGTGACAAGGAACAAAAAGTACCCAGCGGTTGCCCCCGAGGTAGCTACGAGGGAAGTTTCGACAACATCGCAGCCTCAACAACGCCCAACGCAGTTACCTCCGCCTAGACCCGAGGTCACGATACGGACCAAACTCACGCAGAGTTTGCGGACCACATCGGCTAGGCTTTCCATTTACGAGCTTATTCAACAGTCAACACCTCATAGAGAAGCTCTTATGGAAATTTTAAAAGCCATCAAATTACATCCTCACGAAGCAAATTCTTTCAACAACTTCGTGGGACATGTGAAACGATGTACGGAGCCGGTCATCACATTCAGAGAAGATGAAGTCAAAACGATATCGAATGACATGGCAGATCCACCCCTGCACGTTATCGCGCGGGTCAACGGGATCCCGTACAAGAGAGTGTTGGTAGATATCGGCTCGTCCAAGTAACATCATTACCACTGCAGACACTAAAACATTTGAAGGCTGCCAGCCTCTCACATCACAGCCTCCACGTACACACTGCGAGCTTTCAACGATGCAATATGCTCGACAGTCGGCACAGTTGTTCTGCCTATCCAGGTAGGACAAAAGACAATACCTACATTGTGCCATGTGTTGGAAGGCGAGATGGCTTATAATATACTGCTAGGGCGGCCTTGGATCGGGGGACATGAAGTGTGTCCCTTCGATCGCTCACCAGTGCTTAAAGTATGCTTTTGAAGGAGAAATACATGTAGTCCCCATGGACTTAGAACCCTTCAAGTATTGCAATGCGGTACAATTCATGCCTCAATCGACCCTCCCTTCAACGCATTTGGATTTCCAGTTAAATCCATCTAAAAAGGGTCCGATACCGCGAGCACCACTGGTGACCAAATCAACAAAATCCCAGCCAGGTGAGTCTTCATCATCTGCTCCTTCATCATCAACGCCACCTGCCATGGCCAAACAGAAGGACAAGGGAAAACAGATCATGGAAGAGGCTCAGCCCCTAGAAGAGGGGTTGCCCACAATATCAACGGTATCAACAGAAGAAAAACCTCGCACAACGGAAGCAGAGACTCCTGACCCACCAAACATGGAATGGACTCAGGAAGGACTCCCATTTCCTCCCACCCAATCATCAACAATCACTGTTGAAATGGCCAGTACGGGCCTGGGGGAGTATTTAGTGCAGAATGTTGTGGCAACCCCCGCATTGGAGTCAGTACAAGACATGGGAAGACCTCGCCTTCCCATAGGGACAGTTGTTCCTCTAGGCTACCCACCAAACCAGACAAATTTTGTGTATGGGGGCCTTGATCATGGTCTTGAACCATGCAAGCAAAAGGAAGAAGACGAAGAACCTTTTGCTGAAAATATCAATTATCTGTCAAACCCGAATTTTGCTCTAAGATATCTCGGCCAATGCAATTGGCATGGATACGGGCTAGGCAGATATGAGCAAGGGATGCGTGTCCTTTGCCAACCAAGATATCAGATGCCATATGATAAGTCGGGAGTAGGGTTCAACCACCCCCTGCCCTTAGACATCTTGGTCGAAAATATGCAAGGCCTAGAAATAGGCAACAAGGGGGGATTGGCACCAGATCTTTATGCCAACCCAAATACAGAATATACATTGGGAGATTACCTCCCATGGTCAACAAACACCCTTGGCAACAGTAGTAATCCCTCTCCTTTGCTAGAGAGAGGTGAAAGTTCGGACATTAATCCTCAAAGAGAACATCAACGACTTCTGGACATCTTTTTGAAGCTATTCCCCTTAGAGGTTCCAGTTGAATCAATACAGTGTCAAGAGAATCAGGTCCCTCCACCAAGAGTGGAACAACCGCAATGGGACCAGATTAACTTACTGGAACAAGGAGAACCCTCAACGTCGCAAGTAATAGTTGCTGAAGAGAATGAACATTTTTGGGTCTCCGAAAGTGATTCAGAAGATGAGACTGAGATGGACTATCTCAGACATGCGCGATGGCATCACCGCCCTTTAACTCATGAAGATCTAATGGGACAGATGGGCATACTGTTAGGGCATGAATGGTGGGTAGACCCAGCAAGGTGGGACCAAGTGTTGGATCCATGGCTCCAAATTCAAGATGAGCACCGTCCACCACGAGACCCTATCATGACATCAGTGCCAAGAGAAGACCCTGTCTTCCTACCAACACATAGGGCCGATCCGTTCATACCCGTCCCTACAGAACCAGATCCAGAGCATAGGGAGCATCCAGAATGTTCGAGCTATAACACCCATGGTAATGGAGACCAAACTCATTTCATCCACATGATCTCCATTGACTTGATCGCACCCATCCGCAATCCGGCCGATCCAGCACGGTCATTGCATCTAGACATAGATGCCATCGACTGGGATCGCGTCAATTCACCTTTATCACCATCAGAGTACTGGCCTTTCGGTGAAATGCCTCATTTTACCCCAAGGACAACTCAGGATATTTTTCAAGCTGAAGAGGGACCCGAGGTTCCCAACACAGATCTAAATTCAGCTAATGATATCCATTTGATCCTGACTCCACATCTATTGGAGGACGGATCCCACATGTCAGTCGAGGAGACGACTGACGTAGATATCGACATAGATCCAAAGAATCCACAGATTATCAAGCTCGGGGGTAAGTCTTTCCCCCGAAGAGCAAGCCGACTACATTGCCCTTCTCAAAGAGAAGAAGGAGGTTTTTGCATGGTCGTACAAGGATATGCCAGGACTAGACCCGCAGCTAGTCATGCATAATTTAATGCTTGATCCGACAATCAAGCCTGTAAAGCAAAAACTACGCAAGATGCACCCAACAGTGGCCTTGATGGTCAAAGACGAATTGCAAAAGCTGTTGGATGCACAGTTTGTCATCTGCATGGATTATCCGCCATGGTTGTCCAACATGGTTCCCGTCAAAAAGCCCGATGGGAGGATTCGCATATGCACTAATTTTTGAGATCTAAACAAAGCGAGTCCTAAGGATGATTTCCCCTTGCCAAGCATCGACGCGTTGGTAGACGCTACAACAGGTCACGAAATGCTCTCCCTAATGGATGGTTTCTCAGGATACAATCAAATTCGTATCAATCCTGAAGACCAACTAAAAACGGCGTTCACAACGCCTTGGGGGACATTTTGTTATAAGGTCATGCCTTTTGGCCTTAAAAATGCTGGCGCTACCTACCAACGTGCCATGACGTATATCTTCCATGATTACATGCACAAAACTTTGGAAGATTACATGGATGATTTGTTAGCCAAGTCTCTTTTGCGCTCAGATCATCTCGGTGACTTAAGCAAGATTCTCGATCGCCTCATAGAGCATAAGGTCAGACTGAATCCCAAGAAGTGCGTATTTGGCGTCACATCTAGAAAACTCTTGGGTTTTATAGTCTCAAAGCGAGGCATCGAAGTGGACCCAAACAAAGTCAAGGCAATCCTTGAAATGGCTCCCCCAACCACTATCAAGCAGCTCAGAAGTCTGCAAGGAAAGGTCGCGTCGATTAAACGCTTCATAGCGCAATTATCTGACAAGTGCCGACCCATGAACAAATTATTGCACAAGGGGGTTACATTTCATTGGGATGACGAGTGCCAGTCAGCCTTTGACGAAATCAAACAATACTTGGCTTCGCCACCAGTATTGGCACCACCTAGACCAGGAGTGCCATTCTACTTATACATCTCAGCTACTGAGGTGGCACTGGGCGCAATGCTAGCCCAGAAGAATGAACTTCACAAAGAACAGGCTACTTACTATCTTAGCCGCACCCTAGTCAGTTACGAACTTAACTATGCATACGTTGAGAAACTCTGCTTGGCAGTGGTGTTTGCTACCAAAAAGCTACGCCACTACATGCTGAGCAACACTACGTATGTTGTGTCTAAGGAGAATCCATTGCGATACATGATGAGTCGTACTTATCATAGTAGTCGCACGACGAAATGGATCATGTTGTTGACGGAATTTGACATAGAGTTTATTGGACAAAAATCTATCAAAGGACAAGTCATAGCCGATCAACTAGCAGAGGCTCCTCTTGAAGACGATCAGCCTCTGGTCATAGAACTACCCGATGATGGGGTCTTCCATGTCTCAGAATCGCCGGATTCTGATGAGCCCGAGTCACAGGCCGACATAACCCTATTCTTCGATGGTTCTAAATGTGAGCAAGGTGGTGGCGCGGGAATTGTATTCTTCACACCGCAGGGTGCTCCAATGCCCCTGTCATTTAAATTAAACTTCCAGTGCACCAACAATAATGCAGAATATGAAGCCTTGCTCCTAGGTCTTCAGACAACAATCGCCATGAACATCAAATGACTGAACATCTTTGGTGATTCGTTGTTAATAGTCAATCAAGTCAAAGGGGTATATCAATGCAAATGCCCAGTTCTGAAGGCCTATAAAGCCCTTGTGGACAAATTCCTGGCAAAACTTGAGTGGTATGACATCGAGGCACTCCCTCGATCATCGAATCATTTTGCGGACACAATGGCCTCCTTGGGGTCACTAATCCCGCAAGACCTTTTCGGTGATATGACAACCATTCAAGTCAAAACCTTATCGCAATCCATGATGGAGCGTGCAAGCTCGGACTTGACGCCGAGGAATCCACATGATCCAGATTGAACCATCCTCGGATAAGTTCTTTCGAATCCGAGATCATCTGAAACGTGCCAAGCTGGGGTCCTTGTTTTCCCCCACTCCCACTAATAGCAACACAATGCTATTCTTACAAGTTCTATCCCATTCAGCATTTGTTAGGGAAGAACTTCAAAAGGGATTGGTTGTTCATACTGTCGAGGTTTTCGATCAACAGGACTGGTATTTACCCATTAGAGACTACCTCAAGTTAGGTAATCTTCCCCTTGGATTGACGCATGCCGCAAAATGAACATTCAAGCAGAAAGCGGCTAAGTATGTCTTGATAGGAGACATTTTGTATCGTCGCAGCTATGAAGGAATTCTTCTTCGTTGCTTGGACCAGCAAGAGTCCACTTGGGCAGTCGCCCAAGCGCACGATGGTACATGTGGTGGCCACTTTAGTGGTATGGCCATTGCAAAGCGCATTCTTCGCATGGGATATTATTGGCCATATTTAGAGCGAGATTGTTGCGCATATGTCAAGAAGTGCGTGAAGTGTCAACATCATGCCAATTTGATGCACGTACCTTCCCAGGCCCTGTAGACAGTCCAGTCTGCTTGGCCATTTTCACAGTGGGGCTTCGATCTAATTGGAAAGATCTCCCCTGCATCATCAAGCCATCACACGTTTATCATAACGACCACGAGTATTTTACCAAATGGGTGGAAGCAATTCCGCTAACCTCTACGAAAGGACCCCGCATTGTGGAGTTCATTTTGCATAACATCATATGTCATTTTGGTATTCCATCCAAAATAATCTCGGATAATGGGCCATCATTCAAGAACAAAGACGTGCGTGCTTTGACCACAAAGTACAAAATTCAGCATAGTTTTTCAACACCCTATTATCCGCAGGCAAATGGGCAAGCAGAGGCGTCAAACAAAATGCTAGTTGCCATCCTTAAAAATACGGTCGTAGATAGTCATAAGGATTGGCACATCCAAATCCCACTTGCCCTTTGGGCTTATCGCACTAGCATTCGGACGCCAACTGGGGCAACTCCATTTTCGCTCGTGTATGGCTCAGAGGCAGTAATGCCTCTCGAGTTGGAAATTCCTTCCCTCCGCATATCAATGCAGGAGTTCATCGATGATGACGATGTGCGACAGGCCCGGTTAGACCAACTTACGTTGCTTGACGAACGACGCGTTAATGCTCTCGAGCACTTACGTATCTATCAAGAGCGGCTTAAGAAAGCTTACAACATGAAAGTTCACCTAAGGGACTTTCGGGTTGGTGATTTGGTTTTGAAGGAAAACCAACAGAACTCTAATTTGCCGTCCCACCTGAGGGACAAGTTCATGGCAAATTGGTTAGGTCCATATGTCATTGATAGCAAAATAGGACCCGGGACGTACCGGCTAGCTTCTCTTGACGGTATCAAGGAAACAGAACCCTTGAATATCAGTCATTTACGACCATTTCATATCTAAGAGAGCCATATCCCAAAAATGCTCCAAGGATTATCACAATCGCTTGGTCAAACCCAAAAATGCTCCAAGGATTATCGCAATCACTTGGTCAACCCCAAAAGCTCCAAGGATTATCGCAATCACTTGGTCAAACCCAAAAAGCTCCAAGGATTATCGCAATCACTTGGTCAAACCCCAAAAGCTCCAAGGATTATCGCAATCACTTGGTCACCCCAAAAGCTCCAAGGATTATCGCAATCACTTGGTCAAACCCCAAAAGCTCCAAGGATTATCGCAATCACTTGGTCACCAAGATCTCCAAGGATTATCGCAATCACTTGGTCACCCAAAAACTCCAAGGATTATCCAATCACTTGGTCACCCAAAAAGCTCCAAGGATTATCGCAATCACTTGGTCACCCCAAAAAGCTCCAAGGATTATCGCAATCACTTGGTCACCCCAAAAAGCTCCAAGGATTATCGCAATCACTTGGTCAAAACCCCAAAAGCTCCAAGGATTATCGTAATCACTTGGTCAACCCCAAAAGCTCCAAGGATTATCGCAATCACTTGGTCAAACCCCAAAAGCTCCAAGGATTATCCCCAACAGGATTATCCAATCACTTGGTCACCCCAAAAGCTCCAAGGATTATCACAATCACTTGGTCAACCCAAAAGCTCCAAGGATTATCACACTTGTCAACCAAAAGCTCCAAGGATTATCGCAATCACTTGGTCAAACCCCAAAAGCTCCAAGGATTATCGCAATCACTTGGTCACCCACTCAAAATTATCTCACAATCACTTGGTCAATCCCCAAAAAAGCTCCAAGGATCCCTACAATCGCTTGGTCAATCCCAAAATGCTCCAAGGATTTCCACAATCGCTTGGTCAAAAATTAAGAAAATTCAAAAACAACAAAAATCATCAAAAACAACAAAAATTTGCATCTCATTTCTAGGCATACTCAAATTCATCAATAGAGAGCTCTTCTCGCACTTCATCTTCATATTCACAAAAATCAATCCATCAAAAATACAAAAATACATTGCTGCATTAAAGCATTGCATCCATACATTGCATATTTGTGGTCGTATGGGTCAAAGGCACCATAGGCTGTAATTGCTCTGCTAGTCCATCTTGTTCCACATTGTTCCATTTTACAAAAACAACAAAAACACCATGCATTGCTTTTTACCACACTAGAGTCGGTGGTCTTTTAATGTATCAAGAGTTTTCGTGATTCAGTCATCATTTTGCTCTTTAGCCATGTAATGTATCAAGTCGGACAGATTTTACGAAGGTAGAGTTACACTTGAAATACACCTTGTTACGTAACATCCCAACACAAATTAAAACACATAAAACAATTCCTAAGTTGTGTGAACGAAAGATGAAACTTGCACGATAATCCAGGTCACCAAAAGCGAAACGGTTATCTTGCTCATCCCCCTGTGCGAATGACCCCAAGAATGCTTGAGAGTTGGCAAAAGGACAAGCATCCTCCCTACCCAATTCCCTAAGAATCCCTAAGTTCTCAATAGTTGCAAAACATCAAAAATTTGCAAAACGTCAAAACTCCAAAATTTGACATCCTACGGTGCACACATCAAAAGGCACAAGCGATAGTGATTTTCATCACTCCATATCCCCAATCCCTTGCTCAAAAGAAAAACAAATCAAAATAAACAGTGATCTTATCACTACAAACGAGCAAGTATCCCAATACAATTGAAGAAAAGAAGGGAGTTGAACTTGAATCCCTGGAACTCTCAGCATTCTAATAGGTCATGAGGCAAGCCTCAGTACCGGTTTGGTTGATAGCCTATCGGTAACGAGTGGTAAACCTCTCGCATGACGATATATCTGTCACATTAACTTGCGTACAGATCAATGTTTGCATGTGGATGAGCTAGCTTATGGCATCCTGGATAACACCGCAGATTAATCTAACTGAATACAACAAAGGAGTTAGTGGAGCTAATTAGGTGATCCTCAGTACAAGTTCGGTTGAAAGCCCATCTGGCACTGGCGGTATCCTGACAAATACCACATAAATGAACTCAATTGCACACACAGGGATGTGAAATAGCTTGGTCAAAAACAAGTCCGATTCATACCTTGTTCAAAAGTCTTGTAAGATAAAGTACGGTCATGGCTAGTGAGTTAAAAAATGTCTGAGTCTCGAAAAACCTTAGCTACATTTCTAAACCAACTGCGCTACTTTTCATCCTTACAATACCATCAAAAAATACAAAAAAGAGAGAAAAACCACATGTATACATACAAAGTCATACATCATAGCAATCGCCTAAAAACAAAATAAAGAGCGTCTTAAACAGTCTATGGTGTCATAACCAACCATCACAAATTCCATTCATCCATTTCATTTTGCATATCACATATAAAATAAAAAACATTTGCATTCATCATAACATACGCATCCAAAAATAAATAAACATGCATACATCCATAGTCATTAGCCATCATGCATAAAGATCAAATCATCACATGTACATAACAAAATAAAACCGGTATATATATATATATATATCATCAAAAAAATGCCCGTAGGCTACAAAACTGGTCCTCAGACCTCGCAATCATATAACAATACCCAACCTAAGGCGTCGACCACCATGATCACGCAGGATCGGTGCGACGGGAACTACCCCCCGTGGTGTGGGTCCTATGGGACCCTGTAGGGCGGCTACTACTAGCCCCCGCATCACGCCTGCTACCGCCTCCCTCATCTAATCGCCTGCGACGAGATGATGTTGACTGCTCAGTCGCACTATCCCTCGTCCGGCGTGAAGATCCACTACCCGAGGGCTCAGGTAGCCGCCCACCAAGGCGGATGACCTCCCTCTCCAAGTCTAGCCGATGCCGGAACCACTCTGCCTCCCGTCGATGATAGTAAGATACTGCATCATCACGCTGTGCCAAAACCCTATCCCGCTCTGCTAGCTGGGCCCGTAGGAGATCCCTCTCCCGCAGCACGTCCCCCAGCTCCAGATCTCGTATCCGTAGCAGCTCTGTCAGTCACGCATTTTTAGCATGTATCTCAGACTCCATCTCCTCTGCATCTACCCGACGTACAGGACTCTCTGGAACAGCGACCTACTGCGGCTCCCACTGCTCCTCCATGTCCTGCATGTCCGGCTGATCCGGAGCTCCCAAATCTACATCCTCATCCCCCACCTCCACCATGTCTGCATCATCCAATGGGACTCCCCAATCATCCCCTCTGCCTCAGCACCCTCCGCTGCTACCTCCGTGCCTCCCAGTGGCCCCTCTCCTCTCCATCGCCGCAGTACCCACCACGAGTCATACTCAGTGGTAGTCCCGACGTCATCCACGTCCGGGACGTCAATCACCGCATCTGACTCCTCGCCCAATGGCGCGATGACCGGTCGATCTAGAGCCCTCTCATCTCCCCGACGTCGATAGACCACGGGCTCACCAGGCAACCCCTGGCGCAACCCAAACTGTCGTGTAACCCGGCCATAGGAGAAGAACTCATGCTCGGTCCCGTGCCGCCCGATCAACCACCGCTCCCTGCGTACACGTCGGAGCCACTCTCCAGCCTTCGGCCAGGCTGGACAGTCCCGATAAGGGTGCCAAACCACCTCCCCTAGAGTGAGCCGAGAGAAGGCATCAGTATAGTGCTCTACGACACCTGCCCATCGCCGACTCTGCCCCTGCTCCGTAGACCGCCGCCACAGAACTGCGTAGCCTATCTCCTCGTCCTCCATCGCCGCCCGAGTCGTCCATGGTAACCCGGTTGGCCTCTCCATAGCTATGTGCTGCCAACCCCAGCACTGCAATAGATAACTATAGCTGACACCCTTTCGCTGCCGACAGCGGACCCCATACAACTCCCCGTAGAGCTGTGCCAACAAGGTCTGTCCCCATCTCAATATCAGCGGTGCCTCTATCGGGCACTCTACCAACTGCCACACCAAATCCAACAGGTTCCACGGGAACCTCGCGCCTGACGAGTCAGGTAAAAGCATGTTAGAAATGAGGCCCATCAAGAATGCGTGCCTCACTCCTAACATCCCCCTCTCCTGCCACCATCCAACCAAAATCCCGCCAGCCTGGCAGTCCACCTCGGCTGTCTCCACTGGGTTCTCTACACCCAGCCGCTCCCCATGCCCGAAACATCTCGTAAGTATAGCAGTCCGCTGATCAAACGGCGATGTCCTAATAGGCAGTCCATCTATCGAAATCCGAAGCAGCCGATAGACATCCTCCAGAGTCACAGTCATCTCCCCTATCGGGAGATGGAAGGTGTTGGTCCGCGGATCCCAAAGTTTGATCGGGGCCGTCAGATAGGCCTGATCCGGGACCACAGGCTCCAGTCGAGCCACCTGCTTGAGCCCAAGGGCATCAAGCCATTCCCAGTCATCATCAGTCAGTGCCAACCGTGCCTCAGTAAAAGTAGCAGGTACACGGTACCGGCTCCTAACCTGCAAAAGAAAATAATTCAACAAAAAAATTCATTAAAATCATAAAAAAAAAAAATTTGTACAGAAAAACAAACTTACAGCTTTAAAAAACAAAAATAAACTCTAGGGAGCACTTACAGGTCTCGCTTCGGCACCGCCACTCGAACCAGTTTGTGCACTCATGATGGCAAGGAAAATTTCAGCAGCGCTTCGCTTCATAGAATTACCTCCTCCTCCTAGAGCTCCAAAATCGCAAGAAAAATTTGACACAAATGAGCCCAAATTCAAGTTTTGGCCCTTAAATAGGCCTTTGAGCTGGAATTCATCCTTGACTGGGACGAGCGCTCTGGTTAGCGCTCGTCCCACCCAGGGACGAATTCTACTGCTGGAATTCGTCCCACCCTGGGACGAATTCAGGCCAAAAAATTCAAAAACATCAAAAAATGATCAAAAATGCACTAAAAACAAACAATAAATATGCCCGATAAGAGTGTTGTTGCACTTGACATCCCGGGCATACAAAATAGACGTTGGAGTCACAAATTGTCATTATCCTACTCCCTAAGAAGGCTACTTTAGCCGGACCGCTCCATGGGAAGACGGATTTTCGCCAATTTCAGCTCCAAATAGCGTCGCAAAAAGGGTCAAAACCCACCAAAAATAGGTCCAAATGTTGGAAAAATTGCACATGCTTAATGATAAACCATCTAAAGGCACCCTTGCACAAGTCATCTTGGGTCAAGCGACTCGTCGCTTTTCTCACGAAGGTCATTCCCTCATCGATTCGTCGCTTGAGGGGGTAGTCACACTTAGTCACCAATCAACAATCACACACCCAATTAAGGAAAATGACATGCATTCAAAGAATCATTGACAAAGACAATCACGCTCCTGCTTGGGGCAGTAAACAAGCAACAATCAAATTGATCAAACACTTGGCATTCGTGAATCATGAACACAAGGTTCCCCTGAGGACAAAAGGTTGCGCCCTTTGCCTAATCATGACTGATCAATGTCCAAGCTCAAGTCACACCTCACCAAAATAGGTTAATACTTGAAATCAAATTCCTTAGCTCGTCAGAAGCAAGGATTCAAGAATGCATGCCCTTTCCATGCTTGGGGCATCAAAAGTTGGTTAGGTTACCAAGAAACCCTAATCATTAGTGCTTTGGTTATCTATTTTTGCTCGGCGCTGCGCCATGCACAGCGCATCCCAAAAAGGGGCATCTGTAGACACCAAAACAACACCAATCCGATTATGTGACTGCAAACACTGATCGCTTTGACAAACACAGCCCCCAGGGCAGCCCTCAGAGGTTAAACAGTGGTCCTAACCACTTTCATAGCAATTTTGTAAGGTCAAGAGGCAATTTGGCACATTCAGGCACTTTGCTCGGTATTCGTCTCACCCAGGGACGAATTCAAACTGGGATCCGTCTCACCCAGGGACGAATTCTGAATTCGTCTCTGGTCAGGACGAATTCCAAGTTTAACGGGAAAAAAGAAGAATGGCGCCAAGTGGCAGCCAAGGACAGTCAGTTGATGACTCCTGCCTCGCACGCGTGTGTGGGTGGGCAGATGGGCCGTTAGAGGACTGTCACAAGGGCGATTATGAAAGCCCAAGTCATGGAGGACTCCCCTCCCTCATGGGAAGACATGACCGCCACATGGCACCTATGACCAACACATGGCGCTTATGCTTCCCTCTCAAAAGAGACCCCATGGGTCTATAAAAGGTGGGACTTTTCTCACCCAAAAGAGGACAGATTGGAGGCGATTTCAAGCAACGAAGTGTTGTCCAATTGAATACCCATTTGCATCCTTTTGATTCACCTTCTCACATCCACTAATCTCTTTTGCAAGGGAGGTTATTGGGTGGCTTTTGGAAGCGTGGATCCAACCCAAATCCAACATTTGACCACCTTACACCACCAATTCGTAGACATCCCAATCCTAAGAGGTTTTGGGCCCATCCCTAGTGGATTGGCGCCGAAATCAAGTGCCAACGGTGGGAGGCCCACTTGGGCACCCCCGCACTTTCTAAGTTTTATTCTAAAGCATTCTAGATTATTTGTTCATGTTGCATCTTATGTTATTCTATTTAGTTAACTCATAGCTTCAATTTCATAACATTTTGATCAGATTTTATCATGCCTTTTGTCGCTTTGTTGTCCTACTAACTTGCAGGTGGCGATATCGAATTCCCGAGGATAGAGGCCAAATTGGGAGAATCCGACCATCTGGGTCATCCCAAAATGGCCCCAATTACATAACCCCTCTGTTTGCAGGTGTTTTGGAGGTCTCGGGAGTCGACATTGGAGCAGCATCACTTCGGCTTTTCCAACACAGTCGAATTCGTCCCACCCAGGGACGAATAGCAGTCAGAATTCGTCCTGCCCAGGGACGAATTCCAGGTGAAGGCAGATTGGCCGACTGTTTCAGTGGCAATGGCCTTCTGGTAATGTCTTATGACCTCTGTCAAATTTGCAGGTGACTTAGATCCATTTTATTCACTGTATTCGACAATCTTTTGCATGCATCTTTTGGCAATTTCAGAGAACAAACACTTCTTATTTGCAGCAGGTGCTACTGACATCTTTGTTGTTTCTTTGTTCGCAGGAGGAGCAGCAGAGGTTAAGGACTCATCAACATCAGCGACGGCATCGTCTTGGCCCGCCCATCTCAAGTGTGGGCACGCGGAAAGAGGAACATTAAGTCTTGATTGTAATCAAATTCTTTTAACGCTCCTAGCCCCTGAAAAGGGAGGAGGCGTCTTTGTAATAGAGATCAAGAGAGTTTAATGAAAGGGTTGTGTTTTCTCCATTTGCTTGTATCTCATTTCAATGCGTCTCTTTCATTTCATGCATTCTACATTTCTAGGACTTAAGCGTATTTGATTTTGAATGCATCGCAATTAGTGTTTCCTTCGCCCGGAATCTCGTGCTTTCAGATTATTATAATTAGTGGTAATGTTTTTTTTTTTTGGATATATAATTTTCTTAAAAGTATATAAACATAAAATTATTGATGGGGTATATAATTGTTTGATATATATATATTTTAAATATACATGGAATATATCTAAATAGTTAAGAAAAGTAGAAACAATTATTCTAATCTAATATTTGAATTTATTTATCTAAAATGTTTATTGATTAATTACTTGTATCAACTAATTATTATTAGATAATTTTTGAAAAGAAAGTGTGATATTTTTATTTTATAAAAGAATTGGTCTTCATTTGTTAGAATTTTCGTAGCATTTTAATTTAATCATTGTGCATTGTATTTAATCTCTTTAATTACTTTGTGCTCGTTAAAATGAATATGCTTTTGAATTATGAATTGGCAATAACATGTTGTTTATATTAAACATGTACATTTATTTAATAGTTTTTAGTATTTTTGTAATTATACACTTATTTAGAGTTTTCATAATTGCATTCATGTATTTGAACATTTTAGGATTGTTTACTCATATTTATTTATTTTTTACAATATCACAATTGAATTATGTAGCTCTTACATAATTTGTATTTAAAATTCTAAGCATTTTAATTGATAAAATTATTAAAAACAAATAAGTTTACATATTAGGACAATGAGTGAAGATGGGATGGCCAAGGGAGAGGCTAGGTAGGCTTCCACCATCACTAGGTCATATTAAGAAAATAAGTTATTCTTGAAGCAAAGACAAATCAAGCTTGTAATTTAAAAGAGAAATAGTTTTTCAAAAATTTAAAATATTTTATTAATAGTGGGAAATGTTTTTTAATATTATCAATTAGAATATTTCATGGAATTTTAATGCTAGTTTTATTAACTAATTTTACTTTTAAAGTATTGATTGATATAATTAGTGTCAATTAGATGATATGACATTATCCATTGTTTTATTTAGCATGTGGATATAATTTTCTTAAAAGTATATAAATATAAAATGATTTCTAGAGTATGGTTTTAAATTTTGAGCTTTGGTATTTGTCTTTTAATTATACATGGGATTAATAAAAAAAAAATATATTTCTACTTATTTGAAATTTGAATTATGTAAAAGATTAAATGACTTAAAGAAAGAAACTACTATGTTTCTTAAAAAGTTTATTGATAAATAATTTGCATCAACTAATTATTATTAAATAAAATTTGAAAATAAAGTGACTAACCAGATTTTCATTTTATAAAAGAATCATTCTTCATCATTTCAAAGTGTATTGTGTCTTTTTATTTGATTTTTTTTACTTTACATCTTAAATTATTTGTAACTCAATAAAATGGATTTGCTTTAAATTTTGAGCTATGGTATTTCTCTTTTTATTATAAATCGAATATATCCAAATAGTTAATAAAAATAAAATATTTATACTTTTGTGCAAGAAATATTTGAATTCATAGATTTATGCCCAACTCACTATCTACACTTAATAAATAAATTGTGCATATGCATTCAAACATATAAATTCTTTGCAATTGCAAAAATTTATAAATATATTTTTTTGTACATTCAAATGACCCATATGTATTTCATATTCATGAGCACAATTACAAATCTTTGGGCAACTAAACATTTTTGTATTCTAATACACTATCATATACAATACTACAATTAACATGTTATGCATATTCACTAACTTTTGTGCAATAAACATTTGTATTTATAGATGTAATGCTTTGTAAATTATTTTTAAATATGAAACATTTAAAAACGTTTTAAACAATCAAATAAAGCACAATTACAAAGCTTTTTGCAACTAACATTTTTGTATTCTAGCATCTATGCACAACTCACATGTAACATATAAACCATATTTACATATTTTATTATTGATGAATTTGTGTTCAATTATCATTCACATTTATAAGCCAAATGCTGACTTGATTTAATTTCTTATTAATTACACATAATTATAGAAGGCAATTAACATATTAAGTAAATGAACAAAAATATGACCCACATTTATTACATTTATAAATATTTTTACACTAATAATATCTCTATCCATGAATGTACAAATTATATTTATATTATAAGCAACCACTTTACACTTATTATATGTTTATATCAAACAATTAACATGTTATGTATATTTAAATGAATACTTATTCACAATTCAAGTTTACAATTATATTTATGAACTTTTATGCAACTAATATATTTCTTTTTGGACTTGTCATGTTCACCTGGTGTTTGGCTTTGTCCTATTTCTTTGGAGATAGTGATGTAATTATGTAAAAGGTTTGGGGACCATTTCAAAACCTCTTCTTTCCATCTTATAAATATATATATATGTATTCATGAATACAATTACACATTCATAAAGTTTCATGCAACTAACATTCAAATAATTGTACATATATATTTAAATTTCTCATAATTGCATTCATATATTTGATTTTTTTAGAATTATTTAATCGTATATGTGAACTTTTATACTATATAATTAACATATTATATAATTATATATATATATATATATATAATTTACATGGTGGAATTGGTAGCTGCCACGAATCCAGATAGGTTGTCCAACTTTTATGTCCACCATAGTATTCGCATTGTCCGCCCTGAAAGCCGACTCACAGATCTTCATGCAGTCTGCCCCTATAACGACAATGCCGCAATAATTTTAAACCTTTTATGTTGCTAAAAGCACCAAGAAAGGGATAAGTGTTTCATTTGGTGAGACTCGAGATTTGAACCTTGGACCTGATAATATCATAATGTAAGTATATAACTCTTACATAATTTACATTTGAAGTTCTAAGTACTTTTATGTCTACATACTTTATTACCATAAAATAATTAAAAACAAATAAGATTGCACCTTGAAAACTGAGTGAGGATGGTGGACAAAGTAGGAGTAAGGATGAGCTTGATAGGGGACGATGAGTGAAGATGGGATGGGTAGGGGAGGTCATGGTTGGCCTTATTAGTAGAGAATAAATTATTCTCTTCTTATAAATAAGAGAATAAGTTATTCTTAAAGCAAAGAGAATCTTAAAATTTGTATCTAAAAGTGAAATATTGCTTTGAAAATTAAAATATAATTTTATGATTGGTTGAAAAATGGGTTTTTGAAAGAATTTCCAAACCTTTTACAATAGATCCTTACAAAATGAAACAGGAAGATGATTTTTGTAAGGAGAAGATTTGTACAGGGAGACAATCTCAGAAAAACCAACTACAATACATTCAAACTTAAAACAAAGGAGTTTCAACCTCAAAATTGAACTACAAATTGGAGCAAAAGGAAGCACTTCTTGCTCGAAATGAAGTAAGGATCCCCTACGAGAGGAGCCCAAAAAAGCAAAGAAAATAAAGAAACCCATTTAGTGGGAGCCTAAGAAATATAGATTTATAAGTTGAACCCCATTCAAGAAGAGCTCGGGAAACAAATTAAAAAACATAGAAAATTTAAACATAGAATCCTGCTCAAGAGGAGTCTTGAAAAAACAAAATTCAAACACCGTATCCCATCTAGTGGGAACAAACTTAAGAATTGTTTCTCACCTAGGAGAAATAAGAAGGTTGGAAAAGTCTCTCTAATAGAAAAACCCATAGAGAAAATCCTTACAATGGCCTTGAAAATAGAACAATAGTAGTTGGAGGTCTCCATAGACCGTGAGACCATGTGAATGTGTTGCTTGAAAATCAGATAAAAATAATAAGAATCTTCGAAGTCCACAAAATCAAAAGTGTAGTTGAAACAAACCTAGAATAGGAAGAAACACAAGGAGCACACTATCGATCAAAATAACATAGGATCCTCCAAGAACTAAAAGAATCGAAAGGACAAGCTCCAATAAAAACCACCAAAATGAGACATGCAAATCTTCTTCTGAAAGATTTATTTGAAGGTAACAATAAGCACGAGGTCCCCCTTCAAAGACCATTAAAAATGTAGCGGAGATCCTCAAGATAGCAACAAAACAGATAAGGCAAATAGGAAACCCCAAAGCTACGAACCTAGACTACAGATCCAACACTCGAGTTGAACAGAGGAATCCCACCAACGACTTGAGGATATTTGTGGAAGAATATCAACTGTAGATAAAACGTATGTGGTCCCCCTCAAGAATAAAAAGGATGTAGAGAAAAAACCCTCTAAGAACAATGGATGCACACCCGAATAGAAAGAGTTTCACCACTCCTACCTGAATTGAAGGAAACACCAGAATCATCTAGTAAAGCAACAAATATCTGCCAAGGAAACCCAAGGAAGGTCCCATGAGCAATTAAAATCCCTAAAAAATGGAATAGAGAAGGGAGCAATAAAATAAATCGGGGATCCCCACACAGAAGGAAGGTCACCTGCTCAAACAACCTTGTCACAAGAAGAGAAGGTCCACAAGATGACCCAAGAAGGTCATTATTTTTTTCGCATGATTAAACGCATCTCATGAGATGGAAAGGGTTTTATTTTTTTAAAATCTAAATTCCATAGACCAAAATGAAAACAAAGAAACCCATATGCTGCACAAAGTCAATTAGTGGGACACCTTAATGCTGCGTGACAATGTCTTCTTTCTTTGAAAAGCTAAAACAATGTTTGGGAACAGGACTTTATAATACTAGCTTACTAGTTTAGTGCTGATGATATACTAGAATCTAAACTCCTACCCAATAATTACTGATGAACAGGCAATGACGACAGAGGTTCCTCAACAAAGTCTAAAATATACACAGAAAATTTGAAAACAAATGTTCCCTACGAGTCTCTAAAAAAAAAAAATAGACGGAGACCTCAATGGCATGCAACCAACTCAGATGCATCTTCTTCCGAAATACTTGAATGAGATGTGCATTTTTCTGTATAAGTCTCCTTTAGCCAGAGTATACTTGCAGCAAATGGCACTAGTAAACAATGAGAAGGTATAACATTTCATGTTAATAGGCGACATATAGAGGAATTTAAGCGATGAGCACAGATATTGAAAGGCTGATGCGGAGCCACTGTATGTGCTGTTGAAGGAGCTAGTCGGTCCAAAACTAGTGGGGATGCTGCCTGTCGGGGTTGTGATGCCACCGCCTATTGGAGTTGTTTTGTAATACCACCTGGAGTGCTTGAATTGTAGAGTTGTGGAGTAGTCGGTGTTGTGGGAGTCGTGGGAATTGTTGGAGTCATAGGAGTTGTAGGAGTACGTGAGGCCCTCGCATAAACACCTTCGTTTTCAGACCCCTCCTGATAGAAACATTGAGAACACTTATCTACTAGCTATTCAGGTAACTCTTCGATAAGGAAGGCTTCAAATTTGACTGGGAAATACCTGGGGATTTTTGGTATTTCTATTTTCCTAACCGTCATAAGTGATTGCCATAATTTTTCCCCATCTATTTGCATGCTACAAATAAAAATTCCAATTTTTAATGGGTGCTGTTTTTCAAAATTATTCTGTGTTGTGTTTCCCAATCTGATGATCGGAGTTTATAATTCTTAACGTGCTGTATTCCTCGTTCTCGCGAAAGCTTCATAGTAAAGCTTCATAGATTTTCTGAATATCGATGCATTAGTTTGAAGTACTCGAGGATGCATGATTTACATTAATTAACAATTGATTTACATTAATTAATTAATGTAAATCAACCCCTAAACTAATAATTAATGTAAATCATGATTTACATTAATTAACAATTGATTTACATTAATTAATTAACATTAGTTTAGGGGCTGATTTACATTAATTAACAAAATACCGTTAATTATTTCAATCTCATTTAATTATTAATTATTAATTATTTTACATTAATAAACAACGTAGTAGTGAAAGTGCTTAGAATTTTAAAGGTTAATTTTGTAAGAGCTACATACTTACATTACCATGTTGTTTAAATATTTCTCTATAATAAATTAATTATATAGTATTTACAAATATGATTAAATAATTCTATAAAGTTAAATATAATTACAAGAAGTTTAGATACTTTAGAGCAACTATGAAGATTTTAAATATATAAGTACAATTGTTTGAATGTTAACTACATGAAATTTTATTAATGTGTAATTGCATTTATATAAACATATATTAGTTGCATAAAATTTTATAAATATAATTGTGAACTTGAATTGTTTAAAAAACATACAATCTAAACAAGTGTTTATTTAAATATGAATAGCATGTCAACTGCTTGATATAAACATAAAAAATGTTTGATATAAGTCTAAAGTGAATGCTTATAACTTATAAATGTAATTTGCACAATAATTCATGGATACAAATATTATCGGTGTAAAAGATTTGTAAATGCGAAATAATGTGGGTCATATTTATCTTTATTTACCTAATATGTTAATTGTCTTCCATAAAAATGTGTAATTAATAAGAAATTAAATAATTCAACATATAGCTTATACATGTGAATGATAATTAAGCATAAATTCATAAATATTAAAATATGTAAATGTGGTTTATACATTGAATGTTAGTCATACATAGATGCTAGAATACAAAAATATTAGTTGCATAAAACTTTGTAATAGTGCTCATGAATGTGAAATACATGTGGGTCTTAAATAAATATTTATTTAATATTTATAACATGTTAGTGTTTCATATTTAAAAATAATTTTAAAAAATTATGCAATTACAAAGAGTTTATATATGTGAGTTTGTGCATACATCTTTAAATACAAATATTTATTTCACAAAAATAAGTGAATATGCATAACATGTTAATTGTAATGTTGTATATGATAGTGTATTAGAATACAAAAATGTCTAGTTGCACAAAGCTTTGTAATTATACTCATGAATGTGAAATACATATGGGGGTCATATAAGTATTTCTCTTAAAGTATAAAATAAAGTTTTAAGTGTTTAACTATTTAAAAAATAATTTACAAAAATTATGCAATTGCAAAGAGTTTATATATGTGAGTTTGTGCATAAATCTATAGATACAAATATTTATTGCACAAAAGTTAATGAATATGCATAGGATGTTAATTGTAGTGTTGTATATTATAGTGTATTATAATACAAAAATATTTAGTTTCATAAAGCTTTATAATTGTACTTATGAATGTGAAATACATATGGGTCATATAAATGTTTCTATGAATGTACAAAACATGTTATGAGGTGTCAATATTTAAAAATTATTTTAAAAAAATATGCAATTGCAAATAGTTTATATATGTGAATGCACGTTCACATTTTATGTATTAAGTGCAAATATGTAAGTTTGACATAAATATATAAATACAAATGTTGATTGCACAAAGTTAGTGAATATAATTTACATGTTAATTGTAGTGTTGTATAAGTTAGTCTATTAACAAACATGATTGTAATTAGTTTACACATGAGAATATGAATAGTGCATAAATTCATGAATGAAAATGTTGATTATAAACAAGTTAATGTATAAGAAAACTTTAACTTGCAAAAAAAGATCATATGATTGTTCATTTGAATAAATATATTACGAAAAGAAACCAAATCTTAAAAAAAGACAAGACAATAGACCTCAAGAAAATAGTCATGGCCAATGACTATTGCTTAGGCCTTGGAAAGGGGCTTTAACACCTCTCCTCAAAAAATTAATTTTTATTATCATTGTATACTTGTAAATATATACATAAAAATAATAATTTTGGTTTTTTTTAAAAAAATTTCCTCTATAACTAAACTAAAAATATACAACATTTGTTTACTTTGCTTCATTTCTTCTTCTTGGCTTCTTTACGAGGAAAAGGCGCCTTGTAATTATAAAACAATAAAAATAGGATTTGAATATATATATATATATTTGATGCAAGCATGAAAACAAAGTATTAATTGGCTTTTGTACAACATATTAACTAATAGATAGATCATTCAAAACATAAAAATACTACCTCATTATATTTACATCTGATTACAACTCTTCCTTTGGAAATTAGGTTTGTATATTTTTTGCAAAATAACTAAAACAAATACAGTTATAAAACAAAACATTTATTTTGATATTTGATTTTTTAAATAACTCTATAAAAATATTAATTTTTTTTTTATTAATTCATATTTTTGTCATAAAATTTAGACCTAATAAAACCTATAATATAAAATAATTTAATATTTTTCATAGTAATAATTAGTATATATTACCATATTTCTGAATACCTTCTTCCTTTACCATCTAGTTGAGTGATTACATCAATTTAAATAATTCCTTGCAATATACAAAAATAAGTAAGATGAATATATCAAACATTACATAGCTTGTCCCATACATATCAGCCATACAAAATTACAATGAGTACATCTCAAAACATATTTACACAATATGGGTAATGATGTAGTCTTCAATATTGGTGGACCGATCCTTCTCTGGTTTTCTTGCATATTCATGATGTGAGAGAGATGTTTGTAAGGTATCAGGAAAACTCAAATGCAGAGTATACCAATGAAACACAAGCAAACCATGCTTTTCATAATTGAATGCAATCATGCAACAAATAGTTATCATTTGCATATCTTATGTTTAATAACATCATTATCAGTAGTTCAACCACATTTAACAATATGTATAACAAGGATTAAATTTTCCATCCATTTTTCATTTTTTTGGAATAATCACCAAATATAGGAAGATTCCCATACCTCTTCCCGAGAAATGGATACCAATCCATCCTTTTTAAATCTAGAAGAGCTTCCAATATTCTATTTGTTCATATTCACTTTATAATTTTACTATAATACTCATAAATGAAACACATGCAAATTATGTTGATCTCCAATTTTAACCATTAATTTTGATATAGAAACCACTAATCCAAATAAACAATAAGAATTGATTTCCACAACTTCACTCAATTTTACAAAAGAAATAGCTAAATCTTACAAAAGCTATACAAAGACTTCATTACAGAAAGGAACTATCCATTAGATATATTCTTCAACATATAAATATACCTAACATAAAACAACCCTATTTATCGAATACAACTAAAGCATACCAAATATTTACCAAAACTAACTTGTGACTTTCCATGTTTTACAAAACATTCTATTACTCAACTAGTCATTATTCAAAGTAGCATTTACAACTAATGACTTAATTATTGTACTAGTTTTTTATATTCACTAAGCTTATCAAGCTCCATATGGGAACCCAAGCTTATAATATTAAATACAATTACCATAGACATCATGTATATGAAATTCATCACAATATTATTCTTAAGTGTAACCCATGTGTTACCAATAATTTAAGATGCACTCTAAGAAAAATAGCAAGGTAATATTGCTAGGTGAGTGGACTTTAAAGTTAAGGTAAGAATATCATGACTCTATAAGCCTAGAGTGACTATCAAAAGTGTCACTTCAAAGAGAGCACCGAATAGGTTAAGACATAGCTTACAATATGTTCTAGCCATTTTTTAGGCTATAGGTTGTCTCATGCTAAAGAACTCGATGAAAATACATGCTAAAACTTGTTATAACCTGGATTAGTGCCCACCACTCACTTCCTTGGGTAATCAATCATAATACCAATAATAAGGGTTTACTACAATCAGGTAAGACTTTGATGTCTCTACGAATGACTCTCAACTGGTTTTTATTGATGGATGCATGGTTTAAAACAGTAACCACTCCAGGTTTCGGCTACTAAGGTGGATGCTACAAAATTTAGGAGGTGCAAAACAAAACCAAACCAAATGGTATCACTACAGGAAGCCACTACACAATGCTAAAAATCTTGCATGGAATATGTTTCATTTATGGTGTAAATATTACAAGAGACCATAGATGTGTTGATACCTTCACCCATTGATTAAGTAGGTGTAATATAATTTATTATCCTTATGCGATAGTGACTCGACGTGACTGTTCAGGTATAATCGGCCAGTCATCAACATCTTGGATTCTCAAATAGAGTGAAGGTGAGTATAAGGTAAGAATTGGGTTACCCACTAGTAGATTTTACTAACCTAAATTTGTTACAACATGGATACTGAGTCTTAGATTGATTTTAGGACTCTTGTGACTAGTATGCATCTTGGAATGCTATGCCTACAACGAAGGAAACAATACTATAGTGAAACGAATTTCCAACATAGGCTACACTGATGAAATTGGTCAATTGGACTCGACCAAAAATGAAGAATATTTTAAAACTGACATCCTCATCCTACTACATCATCGAAAAGGTTGAGCATCAGGTGTTATGGGTGATCGATGGTGATTAGTTCCATCCTAGCAACAACGAGCTGAGGTATAACAATATTACCATAATACTAATATCATACCAATATCATACTGCTAATTGTCATCATACAAGGACTCCTTGAGAGGAGAAAACAAGACAATATTTGATTTCAAATGAATACAAGGGTGCTTGAAAACCTAGACATTGATGCAATGATAAGTGTACTCCTCTTAAGAAGGTTCTCTTTTATTATATAAGATTTTTTAGGAAGCATACTCTTATAAATCTACCAAGGTCTCATTATTATAGCCATTATTAAGATTCGTAGAAAGAAAAAGAATTGACTTCTAAAATTAATACAAGGTATTACAACTAATGCATTGAGCCGATTGAAATTCATATACCAAATTATTTTATCACCACAGTAAAGAGAAAGCATATGGAGTACAAACAATAAGAGGAAAGGGAAACTCTCACACTTGGGATATTCGCAAAGCCACAAAACCAACATGCTTGGGGGTCCTTCTCCTACTCTTGCTATAGCCTCCTTCTAAACTTTATAAACCATAGAATACCCCATTTTTCTCAACCCTCATGGTTATTTATAACATCTTCTCTCTCCCATAGGGAGATGCTCTACATTATTTTATTACTTTTCTTTCTTTTCCCTTCACATACAAGTTTTTTCAGGATATAATATTTTAATACGAAAAGGGATTCCCTAGAGATAAGGTATAGACTGGTTATATGTCCTGTGTCCCACAACCTAAGAGCACTAATACTATTGAGAGCATGAGTGCTTAGATTTGGAACTATTAAATAGAAGAGGAGAGTCTCATCCCTTAGTACAACCATCCCAAAGTTGCCATGTGTAGGAAAGATGTAATATTTAATTTATAAGAAAGTATTTTCATATTTTGGTCCAATAAAATTTGGACAAGCTCATAAAAGAATAAACCACCCAATTTCTCTTCCAAAAATAGAGTAAGCCAAAATAAATAAGTATGTTCAAAACAATTAATATCTACTCTAGAGAATGCTTAAGTTGTATGTATAAAATCATACATTTCAAAAATATTAAATTGTCACTTATTAATAAATATGCATTTTAAGGTAGAATTCCTTTATGAAAATTAATTATGCGACCAAATATATTTCACATAAATGGCATAAAATCACTCGATGCATGTGCTCATTGTTTTCCATCAACATTTTTCCTTTGAGTGGAGGGAATTTTAGAGTAATTCCTCAGGTAACACCGCCATCAGGGAGGTAACTAGTGATGACAGAAACAAGAGCTTTACCTAGTGAGTTGTCTTTGTCATCATCTCCCTCCTCATATTTTGGTTGTCAGTCTTCCACTTAAGAGAGTACATATTCCTGCAATCAATCAATGCACACAATATCATTTTCTCTTGATAGAAACCAATATAATGCAAATACATCAAGCATTACAAAACCAACTCTCATATTAAAAATAGCATATTAATAAAGTTTCTCCAACGTGGGTCATGACACTAGCCTTAACATAAATGCTTAACTACTTAGTAAGGTATACATACTTTTTCAATACGAGAAATGAGTAAGAGTTTAGACAATAATACAATGCTCATTCAGAAGACATATAGCCTCAATCAATGCAACTATACCAATTGTAAATGCCAATGAACCGACCATCAGAATAACTTACATTTTGGTATATATATATTTACAAATACAATTTGTTATGCTATCATCATAGTTTAGGGAGTGGATTAAGTCTTATAGGCTACTGCAACATGTGTGCTCTATCCTCTAGTTCATTTTGTTGTAATTAATTTGGCATCATAGCACTAATGTGGCTTGCTCTTGTTCTATCTCAAGGAGTGGTAGCCACTTTGATTGCATCTAGTGCACATGATATTCTGATAAGTTTTTTTGCTCTATTTGTCCCACTACCTCCTTATCTACAAACATATAGGTGTTAGTGGGAGAATCTTAAAGTCATTAGAATCTTCTAACAACATATTCACTTGTCAAGATAATATTTAGGAAGTTTGATGCACATTTTTGTTTGATGTCTCTTTCATCTTTGACTATCATTTTGCCAGATGTCAGGTTATTTATTCATCACTACCAAATATTTTTGTACCCCATGTTGATATCAATATTCAAAACCATTTTTTGCTCTTTTGATTCCTTTACTTGGTGAGGCACATTGTTGGACATCGAATGTAGTTCTTGTGTTAGAAATTTTTATTCTATTGCTTTGTTGAGACAAGTTTTTATTATAATTCTACTTATGTAAGCATTCAAAATTACCTAACCTTTAGTGATACTATGCTCAACAAATTGTACTATTGTACCAAATATTAAACTCCCATACTTAGTCAGTTTTGTATATCAAGGAGATAGATGATTTTCTATGTTAAGCTAGATAATTTACACTCTCCTGTTGATATCAATATTATTATCCACCTAAGGTGCTACATGTTGGGCATCAGGTGTTTATCACCCTTCTGCTAACATCAATACTGAAAACCATTTGACCATCTTACTTAACCAAAAATTAGCCAAGGTTTACTTGATTCAACCATATACAATATATTTCATGCTAGTCTCTGACATCATTACCCTAGGATTTTCAACAATGCTTTGATAGTTAACAAAATTCTACATATTTTCTTGCATGTTTTTCTTTCTCTAATTCAATCACTATTGTAGTTATCTAATGAGCTCACTTAGCAAATATGCAATGCATTTTGTTGATAAATTCATCTCCCTTTTCAAATATGCATGTGGGTGGAAACTTTTACCCATATAATTGGTGCATCACATGGAGATTTTTGCTTGTAGAAGCATCAAACCCATCTATCCTTATCCACTTGGTCCATGGAGTCAAACATTGAAATAAAAAACTAAATAAAATTTCAAAATATTCTTGCACAAGGATCATCTTCTCAGATGCTATTTATCTTGGAAGTTTCATCTCTATTGTTGGGTTTTTATTACTCTTCTAGAGATACTCTCAATTTCTCTCCCTACTAAGTAGATGCTTGAGTTGCTAAAGGATCTCCTAGTAGCTAAAATGGCCTACACATTTTATCCCATGATCTCTGAGAAGAAATATTTATAACCTCAAATTTATGGAGGACCTTTTGTAGCTGATAATAGTGGTCATAAGAAGGGTACTTATATCTTTGCATCAATTCTATAGTAATTTTCAATAGCATATTAATATTATGAATGAATACAATGACTTCATCTATCTTTATAGGCTTAGACAATGCATCAACTTCACTTTTATTGCTCACCTTATGATCCAAAATTTGACTCAACTACTTAGTGTAAAAATACCCATTTTCATTCCAAAATCCTAGAAAGCCAAGATCTATGAATTCTTGGACAACCAACATCACCTTGTTATTGCTTGACTTGAGGACATTAATCATTTCTCCTCCCTCTACTATTAGACAAATTTCTTCAATGACTTGGTTAGTACAAATCTTAGATTTCCCTAGATATCTTTATGATCATTTGAGCAATTAAGGGTAGTCTTATTTGGTCTTGAGCATATGTCGAGTAATTTTTTCCTATTGTATTTTGATCATTAATTTTTTCTTGGCTCTGGTGAACTATCCCTTAGCATCCCAGATTAATTTCATTGTACTAGTTTTTATCATAAGAGAAATTTTCTCTATTACAATATTCTTGATATTCATCTAGTATTGGATCCTAAAATGTTTTAGCATATCTTTGGATATTGTTTGGCCCTTAGGCTTCCACATTTTTTCTCTACTTTTACTTGTACTACTACCATGATCTCTTCTTGGATTTAGTGCTTCATTATCACTTATTATAATTACTTTCCTTGTGAATGCACTTTATTGTATTCTTGTTGCAATTACTTCTTCAATATCTATATATATTCATCCTTTTGTTGTATATGTTCCTCTACAGGATATTTATCTATTATTTTTTTAGCTCTAGAATTTCATTCTTCCGACTATATTTCTCTATCCTATCCTTACCCAATATTTACTCCAAGTTTTTTATCTTCCTTTCTACAATCGCAAGATTTACATTTAACTATTTTCTTTATAGAAATAAAGTATCTACCTTAATACATAGATCCTAGAGTGTATCTATCTTTAAAATATCATAAATGTATTTTTGCACCTTGATATTATAGTCTTCCATTGTCATCTCTACAATCAATTTTATTACCTTATCATGTGCAATCATCTTGATGCATTATTCAACACAACATCATATATTTGAGTTCTTCCTCACTAGATTGTGACATACTCATAATATCTCCTGCATGGAAGCCTTTCCTGCATACTCATAGCATCTTCTCCATGGGAGTTTTTCTTGTATTTGAAGAATATTCATCTCCACGACACTACATTCATTATTATTTTTGAATTTATTTATTTTGTACCATGGAAAATGGTCAAATGTAGGGGGTTTATTATTTAGCTAGGGTAATTTTACTTTTAAATTTACCCTCTGGATCATAATGCCAAATGTGAGGCAACATTGGTAATTGAATTATTCTAAGCTTATCATCAAGCACTTTTGCTTATCCCCTTGTTATCATTTTAATATCTTCAAAAATATAAGGGTAGTGATAGGTACAAGAATTTTTAGCCCAAGATCCAAAATTCTAATCTATTTTGTCTATGTATCTATAAAGCTCCATTCCAAATACCCATTTTGTGACATAGTATGGCAACAAATAGGTTATTCTAGGGAAACCATATAGTTATATCAGTGTATTGTCCATCAATAAATACCGATCCCCTATTTCTATTTTCTTACCCCTTAGAATATTTATGCCTTTACAACTAAGGTGGGACATTGGTCCATAGATAAATTTTGAAGTATGACCCAAATATATATTTTTTAAAACTAATTAAGAAGATGTTTCTCTAAGAACTAGGGTTCAATCCACCACTAAGCCAGACTAATTATTTTATGCTTTAGTCAATTTTATATTAAGTAGTTATGAGGGTATGTGGAAGAGAAATATCTAGGCTAAGAGTGAAGGATACTAGAATTTTTTACTTTCTTTTATCTTCAAAGAAGATAACTAGTTATGAATTTGAGAACTTAAGAAGTTAGCCCACTCAAAGAATACAGGGTTAGAAGTAGTAATCCCCTCATAGTTGCATGCATTTTTAGCTAAGTCATGAAATTAGGTTTTTCTAAATAGCTTATTTTCTCAATGATAATAATAGTCTTAAGTTTCATACCTAGTTGCTCTCCTATTATGAATGTATTTATCATTACATCCTTAGTGATGGTGAATACCTTTTGCTTCTATCTATTGTATATTATTTTTGTTTTGAGGTCATAATATTTCACAACCACCTTGATGAGCTAAGGACAAGGATGCACAAATATGGGAATGTATATGGACAATAATGAGCTCCATTGATTAGCTTCAATTATTTTGGCTGACATATTTCTCCTTATTTCCAACCCATATTGTAAACTTTTCCATTTTACTTTAATTGTAATTATTGGGTCATGTATATCAGCCAAGCTATCTTCTATATCCTTTGTCTTCTTTTGTAACTTTTATCCTCTCTTTCCTCTAGCTATTTTTACACCATTTTACTTCTAAGTACCAACAACTATATAGCTCTTATTTTGCAAATATCTTTAGCAACTCTTGTAGAGTATAATAATGATTTGACAAAAAATCTCTTTTTAAGTAAATACTCAAATGCATATCATTCCATATTGGCCTTGATTTTATAGCAAGAAACACCCATAGTGAATGGTTATTTCTAATTAAATTTTGAGGATTATATGTGCTCATCTTCTATGGTAATCTTGCTTTGGAGCTACATGTTTGTGTAAGCTTTCATTATGCATGTCCTTTTTAAAGTCGATACCCTTTTGGATCAATGATATTACTAAGAATTCAAAACTTGGTGGTTTCTAGGTGCAATCCTTAGACAATAAAAATACTTATATTTACAAAGAACTTATACCACTACACGATTATTTAGACGTGTTATTATTTACATATGTGCACATAAGTGACATACTCTTGAATGTGTAGTATTTTAGGTATTTGACATTGATAAAAAATGGTAAATTATGACCATCCATACCTTGAAGTTCATATGCATTTATCTCTTTCCTAATTGAGATCAGATATGGGCTAGACCATAGTGACTATATTTTTATATTTCCAGGATTTGCATGATTTGAATCCCATTTAAGCACTAAATCTCCATCTCTGAAGGATTTCAATGATGATTTATTATCAAACCATAACTTCATAGCCACTTGGTGTTGACATAAATAATTATAGGTCCTTCTAATAACCATTTTTAATTAGCTCAACATCTTCTAATTCTTATTGTTTAATATACTTTAGAGTAGACAATTCAATATTAATTGATAACATATCTTCTTAAATGTATTTATTCTTGCAGAGTATAACAATAACTTGACAAAAATTCTATAATAATGTCTTGATATGCATGCTTGGTTGCCTCTATTTTAGACCACCTAGTAAAATAGTTAGTGGTCATCACCATGAACTTGTGTTTGGTAGTAGAATTTGGGTTGATCATTCCAACGAAGTCTAACTCCCATAACTAAAAGGGTTATTTTGCAATAATCAACTATAGGGATATGGCTAGGTGCTTGATTCTACCAATAAATGTTTGACATTTATCATAGGCATTAGCAATCATGAAAGCATCAAAAAATAGGGTGGGCTAATAATATCAAGATCTAAAAATTTTAGTAGTCATTGTCTATGTAGAATAGTATCCTCCTAAGAAGCCAATATGAAACTCTTTTAGTATATCTTATTTATTTTTTGTCTACATGCATGTCAACAACACACCATCAAAATTGTTTTTCTACAAGGTTCCATTGATTAGTTTGTGGTTCAATGCTTGTAACCTATACCTACACTATTGAGAGGCCATAAATCCATCCGAACACTTGTTAATCTCAATAAAATAGATCAAATGATCTACCTAAGTGTTTCACTCCATTCGAGACTCTTATGGATGATGTTGCTCTTCTTGTTTAATGAAGAAATTTAAGTCTAGCGATATAAAGTTTGCTAAATATTCACATAGTGCTCTTCCTCTAACTAACTAAGTCAGTTTAATCTCTATGTGATAGTCTTGTATCTTTATGATCCAATCCACTCTTTACACTACAATTTTTTGAACATCAAGGTGTACTACATACACCAGCATTATGCTTTGAGAGATGTAGTGTCTTATATTTTTTAGTGACTTAATTAGAGAAAGCACTTGCTTTTCTATAAAAAATTTATTTCTTCATGGTCATGCAGATTTTGTATTAGGAAGGCTATGGGCTACTTGTTATGATTTTTATCTTTTTGAGTGAGGACAACTACATAACTTTCTTTTGCCCCAAATACATAGAGAATACAATCTCTCTTATAGTCTTAGTGAAATAATATTGGGGCTCTGGTAATATATTTTTTATGCTCATGAAGGCTTCTCTTATAGTTTTTATCCAAGTTAAATCCACCTATTTTTTTAGAATTTCTATCATAGGCTTCACTATCTGAGCAGAGTCATACCAATTTCTAGATAAATTGGATTTTCCCAAAAAATGACTACAAGTCTTTATTACTTTAAGAAAAAGGAAGTGCTAGTATGACTTTGAATTTACCCAGGTCAATAGATAGACCTTCCTATGGTACTACATGATCTAGGAGTTGGCCATTGTGGACTACAAAAATTGAAATGTTTGGGTTAAGTGATACCCTAAATTCTCTACACTTCTAAAAATTCATCCTAATATGTTCAATGTACTTTTATTTTTTATTAGAGAATACTATCATGTTGTTAATATATATGAGTATAAATTTACTTACAAGCTTTCCAAAAACTACATCAATAACCCTATGGAAAGTGGATCTAGCATTGGATAATCCAAAAGGTGTTCTACGATAGGAAAACGTTTTCCATTTAGTTGTGAATGTATGAGGGCTCATAACTCTCATGCCATGTTGTAAATTGGAGGCTGAAAAATGGAGATTCCTTCCCCCTCCAATGAATGTCAAGGTTTGGACAAATGTCGAGACTTACATCGCATGGCCTCGCATACCAAAGGAATTGGTGGAAAAAACCACTAAATTTAGTGGTCATCCCATCCCAGGATGGCCCCCAAATTATGATAGTCCTAAATGCATCACCCTAGGATGGCCACAAATTGGAGCATAATTTCTCTTCTATTTTTACATAGATCAATTCTAGATTAGATTATATACCTTATGTTAAAATTTGGTACAATTTGGAGTTGTTTTGCATCTATTATCATGCTTTTTGTGTTTTGTAGTCCTTAATGGTACATGCTGGGATGAACACAACCCTGTGTGCAATTTTATTTCTATTTTTTTATTAGATAATTTCTATAGCATATAATATGCATGATCCTATGTTTTGGTAGAATTCAGAGAAATTTTGAATCATCTATTACATATTTCTTCTTTCAAGCTCATTGTTGCATTCACCTTCATGATATCATCTTAATCCTCACATGCTATTAATCAATTTCAGTTTCTTGTATGTAGATCCAGGTATCATAGTGCATGAGGAAGGAGAAGCAAGTCAGAATATCAATGGATCATCACGACATCATCAAAAGTCCGTTTCCTTCAATTGTGAGTGTGAGGAAGACACTGGAAGCATACCTTGGATTTTTGAAAGGATTTGATCATTTGAGTATTGTAATGAGCTGTATCAATTGAGATCCCTCATCAGGGCATTTTGTAATTGCATATTTGAAAATTGCATTAATATAAAGAGAACTACCCATTTATTTCATCTATTTGTCATTTTATGCTTGCTTTAATGTCACTTTTGTAGTGCTTAGATCAACATAGAAATAGATGCATTTCATTTACCTTTGCTAGGTGCACCATTTTTTCTTCTCTACATTGGATATCATGGTGGGACCCCTATCCCATTTTATTTAGCTAAGTTTTGATCCTATTTTTTTTTTTTGAAATGTTGTAGGTACTAGCCATTATGGGATGAAACGACCCTTGATTTCCTAATTGGAACCCCCAGGGATTGCCACAGTAGCCATCCCAGGTAGGGATGACCCCCAAATTTATAGTCATCCCACCCCAGGACGACCACAAAATAGAGGATATCCAACAAAAAATTCCAGAAACAACAATTTCTTAGGCTTTCAAGGTAAGTAAATGCACCTTTACTTTGCATTTTTGCTATCCATAAAAGGCTAAATTTAGTTTTTCTTCCTCCCTTTTATTTCTTGAAAGGTATATTTCACTTTTCTCTAATTGCAAAAAAAAAAAACAAAAAAAAAAAGAGAAATAAAAAAAGAATCCTGTAGGAATGCACCTGTGTGGTTTGATTGCTTGTGACCTACCCAATGGGTAGATTGCTATTTAGGGCATGCATGTTTTAGGTTTCATTTCTATTTAATACTTCTAAAAGTGAAATATTATTTATGTATTTAGTCAAGGTTTATTGAGTGCTCTCTTGTTTTACTTTATTTAAGTATAAAAGAAACCACACACACCCCATCACACTTTGAATATTAGTGAGTTGGATTTCATCCCCAACTACTAATAGAGACCAATGATAGTGGGTTTCATATCCACCCATTGGATCACATCCTATGAACCCTATTTATTGGCCAAGGCCATCTCTATGAACCGTCATAACCTATGGGATAGAGCACATATTTCTCTTTGGAGAGGTATATCGCTAACCATAGGTGAACTGGGTGAGGACTGGTAGGACCTGCGCTCCCTGACCGGGTATGGGCTTCATCTCCACTTTGGTATTTTTTACGTGACTGGAATTTCACTACCAATTATTGAGCTAGGATTATATAGGTGAAATCCTTTTAACATAAGAATATCATCCAATAAAAGAAAAACATGTGACACAAGGTCTCCTTGCAAATAACAAATAAAAACACACAAAATAGTTTTAGGGAACACACATAAATATTTAAAAGAGATAAACACTTGTCTTCTTGCGTGTTTCCATTCTTGTGTGTTGCATCATTAAAATTTGTAAAGGAGATAATCACCTAGAGTTTGGTAGGAAGTAGTTATAGTATGCACCCAAAGCCAAGTCCATTCAAGGGCAACCGTTGAAGAGAGTAGACAAGGAGACACAAGTCATCTCTAATTTAGCCCTAAGGAAATGCTCATACCTCCTTGGTGGCCTCCTACTTGCCCAAGTCCCAGAATAGCTAGTCAGGAACTCCACCTACAAGGGACCCCTATGCAAGACACCCCTACGGGTTTTGATCCTAATCAAGGAATATACCTCCCATATTTAGATGCTTCACATGCCTTCTTTCAAGAATGATAATTGCATATTGAAGTGCTAACAAATAGAGCAATACCACGCATTCACATGCCTTATAGGTCTACCATACTTGCCTATGGGAAAGAAAAAAAATACACACACTAGGTAGGGCCAATTGATCAAACTATGCCCTTAAACCACCCTAATAGGTTACAATAACCTAAGTACCAAGATGAGTATGATACTCATCACTTGGGGTGAGTAAACTCAACCCTTCCCTTCCTCATCAATGAAGGAAAGTATGATAAAATATTTGATTATCCTTTGGTCCATTGTGCTATGCAAGCATGATGTGCCTCTACATTGAGTACAAATATTTCTTGCCTAGGCCGAAACCTCGAGTGTCACTGCCCTTCATCAAGAGAATATTGTAATCGATATTTTAGATCATCTTGAATGAGATAGGCCTTAGGGTGATACAACTAAGGCTCATAGGCCTCGCATGGCAGAGCATATAAATTAATAAGTCACGATATATGCTAAACACCAAGCATAATTCAAGAAAATTTAGTGGGATAAAGAATTCTTGGACAACTTGCATCAATTAGAAAAGAAAATAATTGAATAGCAAACCAACGAGTTGTTTCAAAAGACCTTACACGAAAGGGTTCCTACCCCAAGTTACCATAGATAGAGTGTTCATCAGAGGCAACCTACTTTCAATCATGATAGACCTACCAAGCCTAACCCAATGTTGCCTCCTCGACCTATTAAGTCCAATCAGGACTTGCCTCCCAAGAAAATCATAGACCACCTTCCACAGGTGCTTGCCCATCCTTGTAGACCAGCTCAAGAGACACCTTACAGGGTCTACACTGAGCTTGAACCAAAGGAAGAATATCTTGAAGTGCCTTATAGAGATAGGATGGATGACCTTAAAACACCATGCAATAGGTTTAATATTCTTCACCCTTCCCCATAGGGTTGAAATAAGGAAGAGGAGATCAAATCCTATGATGCATACAAAGTTTTGCTAGAATGTATGGAATCGATAGAGAACAAGACCTTGGGGTCTAGGGCTCAGAATCCCACTATGCACCAACTTTGTAGTCAGTTGCTTCACCCATCAGTAACTTCCCCTCCCTATCCAAATAATTTCAATATGCCTAATCTAGATAAGTTTAAAGGAGAGGAAGATGCATGGGAGCATATCACCATATTTTTGAATCATTGCTTCTGTATCCAAAAAAATTATGCCTTACTTTTGAAGACATTTTTGCTCACCCTCTTTGGCCCTACCATAGAGTGGTACAATCAAATTCCAAAGTATAGCATCTACAACTTTGAACAATTTGCAGATGCATTCCTAGAATGCTTCATCTTTAACACTAAGCGAAAGGTGACTTTAACTGACCTTACAAGATTTAAAAAATATGATGATGAGTTAATCACGGACTATGGAAATATGTGGTGAACACTTATCGCTAAGATACTATACTTAGTTCCCATGTCTAATTTGACTCATATTTTTACTAAGAGCTTATTGAATCCAATTTCCTTGTTGCTACAACTCCAATAGTACCCAAATTTTGAAGATGCTCTATCACAGGCTAGAACAATCGAAGACATTAAAAGTCAAGAGGGGAAAATTAAGAAACCCCGCAAGAAGGAATGGAATAAAAAAATCAAGAGCAATCTATTTCAACTAAATTTGGTGATAGTCAACCAAGTTACTATCAGTATTCCAGTGCCTATGCAAACAATGCCACCTCAAAAGCCCAACCATCAAGCCACACCTAGAAACTACAACAACAACAATCAAATAAATCAAGGTCAAAACCAACAACTTCACCCTAAGTGATAATTTACACCTATTGTTGAGTCCATGGACTCTTTATTTGAGTGTATCTGTGCGACTAAGCCAATTAATTTACCTAAAAGTCAACCTGTAGATCTGAACACACCAAAGTCCCCAGGATATTGTGAAGACCTATACTATAATTACGTATGTCGTACAAATGTGCTACAAGTTTAAACACCTAGTACAAGACATGATCTATAGGAATGATCTTTAGGTTGATAACCTTATTATGCCAAACAATAAACAAATGGGTGTTTTAAAGAACCATTCCCTTCTCATGAAGAGCAAGTAAAGCCAACATCATAGGTGAATAAGGTCCATCTAGCACCCCGTAAACAAGGGTTCATCAAAATGGTCAGCATTATGACAAGGAATAAATGGTACCCAAGTCAAGTCGCACCACCTGTAACTTCAAGTGATATTCCTTCAACGTCACAACCTTCACCACCCCTAGTGCAAAACCTTCCACCTCATATGATGGTCATAATAAAGAGCAATATTGCTCAGATATTGCGAACAACATCATCTAGGATCTCTATCTATGAGCTTATTCAACCGTCTCCACCTCATAGAGAAGCTCTCATGGAGATCCTCAAGTCGATTGAGCTACATCCCTAGGATTCTAACTCTTTTAACAATTTCATGGAGAATGTTTGAAAATGCACAAAACCAGTAATCACCTTTCATGAGAATGAACTCAAGTCAGTACCAAATCACATGGTGGATCCTCCCCTGCACATCATTGCATGAGTAAATGGAACACCCTATAAGAGAGTTCTGATTGATACTAGTTCCTCTAGTAATATCATCAACGTGACTACTCTCAAATATCTAGGGCTTTCGGTATCCCATATTATCGCATCCACATATACCCTTCAAGCATTTAATGATGCCTTGCATTCAATGGTTGGTACCATATTCTTACCTATTTAGGTGGAACCAAGACCATACCAATGTTGTGTCACATCTTGGAGGGTGAAATGACCTATAATATCTTGCTTGATAGACCCTGGATTAGGGATATGAAGTGCATGCCATCCATAGCTCATCAATATTTGAAGTACACTTACGAAGGACAAGTACATATTGTTTCTATAAACCTTGAGCTCTTCAAATATTGCAACTTGGTGTAGCAACTCCCTGAGTTGACCTTGCCATCAACCCATCTAGACTTCCAACCAGATACATTCAGCTAAGGTCAGACTCCTTCACCATCACCTTCCATTAATACATCATCATCTTCTTCCATACCATCCTCGTCATTGACACCCCTAGATATGCCTTCATAATCATTGAATCCTTTGTAGAGGAACATGGGGAAGAGGTCTCCATATTAGTATATAAAGAACCACCTCATGAGGTAAACATTGAGTCAACTCAAACCTCACTTCCATCTCATCCATCTTCACTACCGCAAGTCACAGTCCACCTAGTAGCCATTGGCTTTGAAGAATACCTAGTAAGAAACATCACAACAACTCGTTCCATTGAGATAGTATAAAATATGGATCAACCTCATATTCCTATAGGCACCATCGTACCTCTAGGCTTACCTCCTAATCAAACAAAATTTATTTATGGGGGTCTTGACTATGGCATTAAACCATATCAGAAGCAATAAGAGGATGAAGAGCCATTTTCTAAGGACATTAATTACATGTCCAATCCTGACTTTGCCATGAGATATATCCATTTCTACATTTTACATGGCTATATTTTGGGATTGTACGAACAAGGCATCCACATTCCTTACTAGTCATAATATCAAATACCATATGATAAGTCTAGTTTAGGACACAACAAGCCTATACCTCTCGATGTCCTCACTGATAGATTAGAGTGCATGAGTCTAAACTATAAGGATGAGCTTGCATGTGATCCTTACACCAATCCTAATCATGTCCATTCTTTAGGGGATTACTTCCCTATAACCATGATAGATAAAGAGATATCTCACAGTTTCACTTGATCTTACAAAATTGATGAAAGTTTACATACTCTTCCACACAATAGTGAGGAAGAAGATCAAGGTCCTCCCTATAAATGGACATCTTATGATGAGTCAAATTATGGAGTAGCACCTATCGACTCTTCTAGTTCATATGGGGAATACATGTAGATCATACCTTTGGATGATGAAAATGAGTTCTATCTACATGTGTTCCTATTACCTCATCATATTTGGTAACAACTTCTATCAATAGAAGAGTAAGCTTACCCACATCCATACCAACCACCTCCACAAGTATTATAACAACCTGTTATCAATAGACCCCATCAACCACCTAGAGGAGATCATCCATCCATCAACATGATTTCCATAGATTGTTTTGTACCCCTGCATGATCTGAATAACCTATCAAAGCCATTGCACCTTGAATTGGAGGTAATTGAATTTGATCAGGGAGATTCTCCACCATCTCCTTTTGAGTATTGGCCTTGCGATGAGATGTTACAATCATTTCATTTCTATCCAAGGACTACTCAAGATGTCTTTCAAACTGAGGTTAAACCAAAAATTTCCAATCGATGACATAAACCCAGTTGATGATATTCATTTGATACCTACTCCACACTAGTTGGAAGAGGGATCTCATATATCAATCTAGCCAACAATTGATAGTGATATCAGCTTAGATCCTAAAAATCCTCAATTCATCAAGCTAGGGGAAGGCTTATCTCTCACTAAGCAAGCTGATTTTACAGCCCTTATCAAAGAGAAGGAATATTTTGTGTGGTCATGTAAAGACATGCCAAGACTAGTGATTGATCCAAATGCAAATCCAGTTAAGCAAAAGCTGCACAAAATGCATCCAAAAGTATCCTTAATGGTGAAATACGAGCTACAAAAGTTGTTGGATGCCAAGTTCATTATATTAGTGGATTATCCACCATGGCTTTCTAATATGGTTCCCATCAAGAAGCCCTACTGGAGGATTCAAATTTACATTGACTTTCATGGTCTAAAAAAAGTGAGTCCTAAGGATGAATTTCTATTGCTGAACATCGATGCCTTGGTAGATGCGACAACAAGCCATGAGATGTTATCCCTAATGGACAATTTCTCTAGATACAACCAAATTTGTATTAATCTAGAAGACCAACTCAAAATAGAATTCACAATACCTTGGGGGATATTTTGTTATAAGGCCATACCTTTTGGCCTCAAAAACACTAGCGCTACCTACCAGTGAGCTATGACTTGCATCTTCCATGACTACATGCACAAAATTTTGGAAGATTACATGGATGACGTATTGGAAGATTAAGAGGGAGAAATATTGATGGGTATTTTTGCATCTAAAAATGACAATTCATAATTAATTGATTTAGTAATTATAGACTTTTATCAAGCAAATAATAATTTAATGTTCTTTAAGTTGTTATATATTCATTAAAAAATATTAAATTTGTGAATATTTGGAGAAGAAATCAATAGGGGTTTCATAAAAATAAGACCTATGGATGTTGGTCTTACATCAAATATCATAGAAGTTTGCTTAAGTTACCATTCATTAAATTGAACAAATATTTGGCTCACATTATTTATCCTACTCAATTTGGGTTGTGTTGGAAGGATTTTTATGTTATATATTTCACTATCTAGGAAGGATGGAAGACACTTTCCTAAGGGCTTAGAGTAAAACTCTTTCATGTTATTGGTGGAGTCTAAAAAATGTTATGATAGAATTAAATGGTCTCCCATAGGAATTATGAATGAAGTAGTGAGTGTTGGTAACAAATTTACATATATCATCACTATTGTGTTCAAATATGCCTCGATGAATTTTTTAATGTCAATGCGACTTTTTTTTATCCTATACTCATTCAAATCCCAACCAAAAAAAATTACCATTTATATATTTCATTATTTCTTATATTTACTAAATATATCAACTCTCTCAACTAATTTTTCAAATGAGGAAAATGAAAGGTATCATATTTTCAAATGAATTTATATTAATAAATATTCTATTTACATATGGCACTACATTCTTCCTTCAACTAAAAGCATAAATTTTAAGTTTATGGTTGAGATATTGAGTAGATATTACTATATCCACATTTATAAAATGGTAGTAAATGAGTTTTAGGATTTCATAAAGTCAAAATATTCCAAGTCATGTTGTTAATCAAGGATTGTAACTTTGGTATTTATCAAGTATTTTTAAATATAGTGGGATTCTATTTTTTTGCCTTCTTATCCTTGTGAAATATCTAGATGAATTATCCTAAATATTTTAGCTAATGTAGGAATTTAAAATGACAACTATGTTAAAAAGTACTTTTTCATGTAGCATATGGTACTCCTTTTGAATGATTTTAAATGTTTTAGAATTTAAAGAATAACTTTTGACATGTAGAAATTTTATTTGATTATTTATAAAGTAAAAATTAAAAATAAATATTTTTTAGATGTGTCTATGATGTTCCTTAGAACCTAGAAGGACTAATCATAAAAATATTAATAGGAAAGTTAGATAACTAAATGCAAAATGGATTACTAAATAATTGAATGATAATTTACCATGATATATTATAATTAGAATAATATTTAAAATGCCTCTAGGTAGAAATTTATATTCACAATCCTTTTGTAGATAATGTTTTTGTAATTTTCAACATACCCATTCTATGGGATCACCAATTGCTATTCCATATGTAAATGATGGAAAAATATAAAATGTGTAATTAAATCATTAGTATTCATAGTTAATAAGCTTCATGCATGTAGATCAATATAGTGGAATATTTTAGTGGATAAAAGTCCCCTATCTCATCCTTTATTCCAATAAAGATGTAAATTATGTATGCTAATGTTTTTACAAAATATTATTGTATTACCAAAATTATTTAATGGAAAAAAATATAATTTAAATAACAAAGTTTGAGATAAAATCCCTCAAGAGCTTTTCCTTGCTTAGGAAATGATATTTTCTCAACTAATTTAAAAGGTAGAATTTCTATTTTTGGTATCATTACTAGGATAGTGTTAATAATATGTTATTACAACTATTTATTACAAGAATATCATATATTATAATTAGAATAATATTTAAAATCCCTCTAGGTAAAAATTTAGGTTCACAATCCTTTTGTAGATGATACTTTTGTAATTTTCAACATGCCCATTCTATGGGATCACCAATTGCTATTACATATGTAAATTATGGGAAAATATAAAATGTGTAATAAAATCATTAGCATTCATAGAAAATAAGCTTCATGCATGTAGATCAATATAGTGGAATATTTTAGTGGATAAAAGTCCCCTATGTCATCCTTTATTCCAATAAATATGTAAATATGTATGCTAATATTTTTACGAAAGATGATTGTATTACCAAAATTATTTAATGGAAAAAATATAATTTAAATAACAAAGTTTGAGATAAAATCCCTCAAGACCTTTTCCTTGCTTAGGAAATGATTTTTCCTCAACTAAAATATAAGGTAGAATTTCTATTTTTTGTATCATTACTAGGTTAGTGTTAATAATATGTTATTATAACTATTTGATTACAAGAATGACATATATCTAAAATATTAATTTTTATATGACAAACTAGTTTAAAATATATAAAGTTGTGTTCTATTATTGTATTGAATATAAGAAAATATGTTCTTATTGGTTGATTATTTTCAAATTATTGGCAAATTGGAAATGATCTAGAGGGTTCTACAATAGGGGAAATTGAATCATGACTAGTTGATATATAGGAAGAACAATCAAGTGGTATTGACCAAGCAAGCATTCAAGATAGGGAAATATTGCATTTTGGTCATAACATCTTCAAATAAAATTATCTTTTAGTAAAATTAGATGGAGGTTATTAATGTAAATATAAATTGTTAGAATTAGTTTCAGATTAGAATATTATCAATTGATCCCTATTATAAATGGAAAAACATTGTCAAAACCAATGATCAGTATTCTAGGAATAACTCCGTCAAATCAAGTCCAAATTATGTCACTTGTTGTTTGGGTAAATAGGATTTATAGGATATGTGTGATATAATGTTTAGCCTAAAACATATTTTCATGACCATTCAAAATGAAAAATATAGTTTTATGTATATAAGTATATAGATCATTTATATGTACCTAGTAATAAAGTCCATCCATTTGAAATTCTTGGTCTAAAATATTTCTATGTGAATTAGATGCACCCTCAAGACCTTGTTCAAGAGATTGGATTCCTTAGAAATAGGGGTCTCTATGTCAAACTTTGAAAAAGGCCAGTTCCTATGTGCCTAGCTAATCTAACTAAATGGGGAGTTGCAAACTAAAGTAAGAAATACAAATATTAGAGAACTAATCTAAAAGTGGTATAAATTTGGCAATATCAAGAGATATAATGTAGAAAGTCTCACAATTTAAATTTAGATTAAATTACCTAATAGAACAACCTGCTTTTCTTATACTTATAAATAGCTAAACATGAAGAAATACGAGCATTGCTATGTTATTCTAGAACTATAATGATAATTCTTGGTAGAAATCCAAAATGTAGAATAACTATAGAAGAGTAATATGTTCCTAGCCTTAATAGAAATGCTTAACTACTCATTAAGGCATACATACATGTTCAACAAAAGAAATGAGTAATATTTTAGACAACAATAAAATGATCATTCAAAAGACATATAACCTCAATCAATGCAAATATGTTAATTGTGAATGCCAATGAACCGACCATCAAAATAACTTACATTTTGGTATATATAGATTTATAAATATAATTGGTTATGCTATCATCATAGTTTAGGGAGTGGATTGCAAGTATGATAGGATACTACAACATGTGTGCTCTATCCTCTAGTTCATTTTGTTGTAATTAATTTGGCATCATAGCACTAATATGGATTTCTCTTGTTCTATCTCAAGGAGTGGTAGCCACTGCAATTGCATCTAGTGCACAAGATCTTCTGACAGGTTATTTTTGCTCTAATTGTCCCACTACCTCCTTAGCTATAAATATATAGGTGTTAGTGGGAGAATCTTAAGGTCATTAGAATCTTCTAACAACATAATTAATTGTCAAGAGAATGTTTGGGAAGTTTGGTGCACATTTTTATTTGATGTCTCTTTCATCTTTGACTATCATGTTTCCAGATGTCAGGTTCTTTATTCATCAATACCAGATATTTTTGTGCCCCATGTTGATATCAATATTCAAAAATATTTGATGCTCTTTTGATTATTTTACTTGGTGAGGCACATTGTCGGACATCGGATGCAGTTCTTGCCTTAGGATTGTCTATTCTATTGCTTTTTTGAGATAATTTTTTATAATACTTCTACTAATGTAAGCATTCAAAATTGCCTAACATTTAGTGCTACTATACTCAAAAAATTGTACTATTGTACCAAATGTTAAACTCTTATACTTAGTCAATTTTATGTATCAAGTAGATAGATGATTTTCGATGTTAAGCTAGATAATTTACACTCTCCTATTAACATCAATATTACTATCCACCCAAGGTGCTACATGTTGGGCATCAGGTGTTTATCACTCTTCTGCTACATAAATACTAAAAACCATTTGACCATCTTACTTAACCAAAAATTATCCAAGGATTACATGATTCAACCATCAAATGCCATATATTTCATGCTAGTCTTTGACATCATTACCCTAGTATTTTAAGCAATGCTTTGATATTTAATGAAATTATACATATTTTCTTGCATATTTTTCTTTATCTAATTCAATCACTATTGTAGGTATCTAATGAGCTCACTTAGCAGAGATGAAATATATTTTGTTGACAAAATTCATCTCCCTTTTAAAAGATGCATGTGGGTGGAAAATTTTACCCATATAATTAGTGCCTCACATGGATATTTTTTGCTTGTAGAAGCATCAAATCCATCTATTCTTATCCACTTGATCCATAGAGTCAAATATTGAAACAAAAAACAAAATGAAATTTCAAAATATTCTTGCATAAGGATCATCTTATCAGATACTATTTGTCTTAAAAGTTTCATCTCTATTGTTGGGTTGTTATTACTCTTCTAGAGAGACTCTCATTGTCTCTCCCTACTGAGTAGCTGCTTAAGCTGCTAAAGGCTCTCCTAGTAGCTAAAATGGCCTACACATTTTATCCCATTATCTATGAGAAGAAATATTTACTACCTCAAATTTATGGAGGACCTTTTGTAGTTGATAATAGTGGTCATAAGAAGGGTACTTATATCTTTGCATCAATTCTATAGTAATTTTCAATAGCATATAAAAATTATGAACATATAAAATGACTTCATCTATCTTTAGATGCTTAGACAATGCATCAACTTCACTTTTATTGCTCACCTCTTGATCCAAAAGTTGACTCAACTACTAAGTGTAAAAATACCCATTTGCATCCCAAAATCCTGGAAATCCATGCTCTATGAGTTCTTGGGCAACCAACTTCTCCATGTTATTACTTGACTTGAGGATATTAATCATTTCTCCTCCCTCTACTATTAGCCAACTTTCTTCAATGACTTGGTTAGTACAAATATTAGATTTCCCTAGGTATATTTATTATCATTTGAGAAATTAAGGGTAGTCTTCTTTGGTCTTGAGCATATATCGAGTAATTGTTTTCTATTGTATCTTGATCATTAATTCCTTCTTGGCTATGGTGAACTATCCCTTAGCATCCCATATTAATTTCATCGTACTGGTTATTCTCATAAGAGAAAATGTCTCTATTACATTATTCTTGATCTTAATATAGTATTGGCTCCTAAAATGTTTCAGCATATCTTTGGAGATTGTTTGGCCCTTTGGCTTCCCCATTTTTTCTCTAGTTTTACTTGTACTACTACCATGATCTCTTCTTGGATTTGGAGCTTCATTTTCACTTCTTGTAATTACTTTCCTTGTGCATGCACTTTATTGTATTCTTGTTGCAATTACTCCTTCAATTTCTATATATCTTCATCCTTTTGTTGTATATGTTCCTCTATGGGAGATTTGTCTATTATTTATTTTAGCTCTAGAATTTCATTCTTCAGACTATCTTTCTCTATCCTCTCCTTGCCCAGCCTTTACTCCAAGTTTTTTATCTTCCTTTATAAAACCGTAATATTTACATTTAAATGATTTCTTTGTAGGAACAAAGTATCTAACTAAATACATAGATCCTCGAGTGTATCTATCTTCAAAATATCATAGATGTATTTTTGCACCTTGATATTATAGTCTTCCATTGTCATCTCTACAATCACTTTTCTTACCTTATCGTGTGCAATCATATTGATACATTATTTGACACAACATCATATATCTGAGTTCTTCCTCACTAGATTGTGACATACACATAATATCTCCTTCATGGAAGCCTTTCTTGCATACTCATAGCATCTTGTCCATGGAGGTATTTCTTGTATCTAAAGAACATCCATCTCCACAAGACTACCTTCATTGTTATTTTTGAATTTCTTGATTTTTTACCATGGAAAATGGTCGGGGCTTATTATTTATCTAGGCCAATTTTACTTTTAAATTTACCCTCTGGATCATAGTGCCACATGTGAGGCACCATTGGTAATTAAACTGTGCTAAGCTTATCATCAAGCACTTTTTCTTGTCCCCTTGTTATCATTGCAATATCTTCAAAACTATAAGGTTAGTGATAGGTACAAGACTTTTTATCCCAAGATCCAAAATGCTCATCTATTTTGTCAATCTATTTGTAAAGCTCCATTCCAAATATCCATTTTATGACATAGTATGACAATAAATATGTTATTCTAGGGAAACCATATAGTTATATTAATGTATTGTCCATCAATAAATACCAATCCCATATTTCTATTTTCTTACCCCTTAGCCTATCTATGGATTTATAACTAAGGTGGGACATTGGTCCATAGATAAATTATGAAGAAGGACCCAAATTTTTTTTGTTAAAAACTAAATAAGATTATGTTTCTATAAGAACTAGGGTTCAATCCACCACTAAGCCAGACTAAATGTTTTATGCTTTAGTCAATTTTATACTAAGTAGTTTTGAGGGTATGTGGAAGAGAAATATACAGGCTAATAATGAAGGATACTAAATTTTTTTACTTTCTTTTAGCTTCAAAGAAAATAACTAGTTATGAATTTTAGAACTTAAGAAGTGAGCCCACTCAAAGAATACAGGGTTATAAGTAGTAGTCCCTCATAGTTGCATGTATTTTTAGCTAAGCCATGAAATTAGGTTTTTCTAAATAGCTTATTTTCTCAATGATACTAATAGGCTTATGTTTCATACCTAGTTGCTCTCCCGTTATGAATGCATTTATGATTACATCCTTAGTGATGGTGAATAACTTTTACTTCTATGTATTGTATATTATTGTTGTTACAAGGTCATAATATTTCACTACCACCTTGATGAGCTAAGGACAAGGATGCACAAATATAGGCATGTATACGGAAAGGAATGAGTTCCATGGATTAGCTTCAATTATTTTGGCTGGCATCTTTATCCTTATTTCCAACCCATCTTGTAAACTTTTTCATTTTACTTTAATTATAATTATTGGGTCACGTATGTCATCCAAGCTATCTTCCACATCCTTTGTGTTCTATTGTAACTTTTGTCCTCTCTTTCCTCTAGCTATTTTTACACCATTTTACTTCTAAGTACCAACAACTATTTAGCTCTTATCTTTAGCAACTCTTGTAGAGTATAACAATTATTTGACAAAAATTCTCCTTTTAAGCAAATGCTCAAATGCATATCATTCCATATTGGCCTTGATTTTATAGCAATAAATGCCAATAGTGAATGGTTATTTTTAATTAAATATTGAGGATTATACGTGCTCAGGTTCTATGGCAATATTGTATTGAAGCTACATGTTTGTGTAAGCTTTCATTATACATGTCCTTTTTTAAAGTTGATACCCTTATGGACCAATGAGATTGCAAAGAATTCAAAACTTGGTGGTTGCCAGTTGCAATCCTTAGCCAATCAAAATACTTATATTTACAAAGCACTTCTACCACTACACAATTATTTACACGTGTTATTATTTACATATGTACACATAAGTGACACACTCTTGAATGCATAGTATTTTAGGTATTGGCCATTAAAAAAAATTGGTAAATTATGATCATCCATATCTTTAAGTTCATATGCATTTAATCTCTTTCCTTCTTGATATCACATATGGGCTAGACCATAGTGATTCTAGATTTTCATACTTTCCAGGCTTTGCATGATCTGAATCCCATTTAAGCACTAAATATCCATCCCTGAAGGATTACAATGATGATTTTTTATCAAACCATGACTTCATATCCACTTGGTGTCGACATAAATCATTATATGTCCTTCCTCTATTTTCCTCTAATAACAATAATTCTAATAACTATTTTTTAATTAGCTCAAAATCTTCTAATTATTATTGGTTAATATACTTTAGAGTAGATAATTCAAGATTAATTGATAATATGTCTTCTTAAATGCATGTATTCTTGTAAAGTATAACAATAATTTGACAAAAATTCTATAAGAATATCTTGATATGCATGCTTGGTTGCCTCTATTTTGGACAACCTAGTAAAACAATTAGTGGTTGTCACCATGAACTTGTGTTTGGTAGAAGAATTTTGGTTGATCATTCCAATAAAGTCTAACTACCATTACTAAAAGGGTTCTTTTACAATAATCAACTATAGGGATATGGCTAGGTGCTTTCTTCTACCAATGAATCTTTACAATTTATCATAGGCGTTAGCAATATTGAAGGCATAAAAAAATAGGGTAGGCTAATAATATCAAGATCTAAAATTTTTAGTAGTTATTGTCTATCTAGAATAGTATCCTCCTAAGAAGCCAATATGAAACTCTTTTAGTATATCTTCTTTCTTTTTTGGCTACATGCATCTCAAAAACACTCCATCAAAATTGTTTTTATCCAAGGTTCCATTGATTAGTTTGTGGTTCTATGCTTGTAATCTATACCTACACTATTGAGAGGCCATAAACCCATCCAAACACTTACCAGTCTCAAGAAAATAGATCAAATGATCTACCCAAGTGTTTCACTCCATTTGAGACTCTTATGTATGATGTTGTTCTTATTGTTTAATGAAGAAATTGAAGTATAGTGATATAGAGTTTGCTAACTCTTCACATAGTGCTCTTCCTCTAACCAACTAAGTCAGTTTAATCTCTATCTTATAGTCTTGTATCTTTGTGATCCAATGCACTCGTTATACTATAAACTTTTGAACATCAAGGTGTACTACATACACCAACATTATGGTTTGAGAGATGTAGTGTCTTAGATTTGTTAGTGACTTAATCAGAGCAAGCACTTGCTTTTCTATAAAATTGTATATTTCTTCATGGTCATGCAAAGTTTGGCTTAGGAAGGCTATGGGCTACTTGTTATGATTTTTATCTTTTTGAGTGAGTACAACTACATAACTTTCTCTAAGCTTTTATCGGGATCTAGTTGAATTTCTCTAAACTCCTATTCATTGATTTTTAGTATTTGGCCAAGTAGGCACTCACTATTGTCCAATAGTTTTTTTAGGGTGATTAGTCCATTTGGAATATGATTGTTCTTCAGCTAGAATATTTCATCCTTGATAAGTTCTTTGACTATATATATGTAGTACATATCTTGAATTAATAAATCTACAATCTATGTGTCATTATCAAATACTTACCAAAAAGTTTCCTTATCCAAAATGGATGGCTTGAATACCAATTTGATAGATCTATATTTTTTTATTAATTTAAATACTAGGCAAAAGTTGGCTCCATGATAAGCCAATGCATCAACTTGCACATTCAATTACTTGAAAATTACATTTATGTTCAATGCATCAAAGCTTTCAAATAGATTCTAAATAATATTTTGGTAGGCTTTATAATAATGTTGCTTGTTGTTGCATTTCTTTTTTACTTGTTTTACCACCAACTCATAATCTCCATATATTGTGAGTTGTTTGATTTCCATATTTTCTGCTTGTTAGAGACTTAGAACATAATATCTCATAGTATGTTGTATTGTTTGCATAGGTCCAAGTAAATCTGTATGATAACCTTTTAATTTCTCCATATGGTGAAATTAGCAGAATAACTACTTCAACACCATTTTTTTACCTAGCTCCATTGAAATAGAACTTTCAAATTTCATTTTACGAGAAAATTTCCTTTCTATATTTAGATATTTTTTTGGCTTGAAAATAGAATAGGTACCAATCCCTATTTTTACCATAGCATTGAAATTCTCAAGTGATAATTTATATTCAATCTATAGTTCATCTATGATTTCCTCCATTGGATCAATCTCTTCACTAACTATGCCAATGCCATTGTCTGGTTACACTTCATCTTCAATCTTAACTATAAAGTAGGTGGATGGCCTTTTAGCAAATTTTTTTTATAGAGTATATTACATTATTGGGTACATGCTAATGCACCACCTTGGGTATATAACTGATGAGAACCAGAAATGCTCATTTTTACATTCACTTTTGAGGGCATAATTATTGGTTTAATTAGCATTTAAAATGTATTTTTATATATATTTTGCATATAATTGGTAGAAAATGAAGTATTATGCTTGACTAGTGTTTTTAGTGAAAAGTGTGTGTAAATGCAGGTTTTTCTACTAATTTAGTGTTTTTGAGTCTACATCTCATTTGGGCTTGGCAATGCACGAAGACATCTTAAAAAGAACAGTGGTAAATGTTGAAGGCAAGCACCCGACTCCCAATTGTTGGTGGTTCTTGCTTATCGACTGGTGGTGCCTACTTTCTGACTATTGATGGTGCCTACTTCTTGACCTGTTTCTTAGCGTCTGCTTTCCGAATATTGGTTGTGCATGCATCCTGACATGTTTGCTGGTGCTTGCTTCTCGACCTCTTTCCTAATCCTACTTCTTGACCTATTTTTTGATGCTTGACTCCCATTAATGAGTTGATCAATTGACCAAGTCAATATTAACTGGTTGACCGATTCAATGTTGACTAGTTGACCACTTGACCATGCACTTTTGAAGGAGGTTGGTGCACAAAAGATAAGAAGAAATATTCGTATTCTTATGCATATTATATTTTTATGATTAAAATAGAATAAAGCACTTTTATTCTAAGTTGACCATGTAAGATTTTAAAAAGTATTATTTTTAGGATGCATTATTTTAGGATGTATTATTCTAGGATTAGTTTATTACATATACCTAAGGATTATTATATTTATTCCTTTGGTAAACGAACATGCTTTATAATAGGAGAATAATATATGTGTACAAATGTATTGTAATAAATCATGTTAAATGATTAAAATAGACCAATTTATTATTGTAACAAAATTTGGCTACGTTCTATATAAGAATGTAGGCTAGATGAATACAAGGATCATAGGATCGGAGGATCATTTTACACAATAATGAAATAATTATATATTTTTATTCTACAGAGTTGCAAATACTCTTATTTTTATAAGAGCAAGCTTTACGTAATTAGTCGGGTGGACTATTTGTAGGAGCTTGGGCCCACTCCCTGTAGTAGTCCTCCCCATTTTAATTTATGTTATTTATTTTTATTAGTTAGATTTATTATTTTATTTACAACTTTATTTTAATTTATTCATGTGTTTATTTTTCTGTACTTTTATTTCCTGCACTTTTATTTCTGCATTTTTAATTTCAGCTTTAGTTTTAGTTTATAGTTTATCTTTTTGCACTTAGTTTTATTTGGTTTGGTTGAAATCAAAATGCGCAAACACCCCCACTAAACTAAATAGGTACAGAGAAACTCATTCCCCACACTACAGGCATATACCATGCATGACACTCACAAGTTTATGAGTTGTCCTAGGTTGACAATTAAATGGAGATAATTAATTAAACTGTAGAAAACTAACCAATATTTTACCCAACATTTTGGTGTCATTGCCAGGGAGGGTCAAAATTGTAGTGTATGATCCATAGGTTAGTCAGTTTGAAAATTACATTCAGATTACCCTACCTATAGATCCTTTACCTGAGAAGCATGAGTCCACTAAGGGTCTTTACAAGGCCAAAATAGTTGCTAGAACAACTAGAGCTAAATCCCATAGGCAGTAGTTTAAATTTACCAACTTATCAGGTAAATATGGGAATGAACCTGATGCAACATATTAAGTGTAGAAGAACAAATTATGTTGTTGAAAAGTTAGAAAATTAGGCAATGAACGATTTCCACTCTATTCTCAATGATTTCATGAAATTAGAGAAAGATGACACAACCTTCGTTTGATATTATGAAACAATTGAAAAATTTTATTGTTAAACTATTAGGTATGTGTCTATTTACATAGAAACCATTAGGGAATTATGTCTCAAAAAGCCTAGTTTTAGCGATAAAAAAATTTACAGGCATAATATTTCTCAACATATGGGTAAATTTTAACGATGACATTAGTAGAAAGAAAATGATATTGAAAAAAAAAACAGAATTTAAAAATAACATTTTGCAAGGAGTATGCTCTTCGCTTGCACTTAAGGTGACTTGGTGAATCAGAAACTAACACATGTTTTTTAAAAATACTACTACACTTTTAATAATTATATATATATATATATATATATATATATATATATATATATATATATATATATATATATATAACAATAGTCATTTATCTGCTTGCACAATTTGCTAATGAATTGGAAGAAATTGGTTTTGAGGCCATGGAGAAAAATGTTTTTCTCATGGTGTAATATATCATACTAGTTGATGAAGTAGAGGATAAAACAAATGAAAATTTAGTCGTATCAAAATTTTGACACAGACTAAAGAAACTTATCATAGTCCTCATTTTTTAGAGACTAGTTCAATTGTAGGCATGGGTAAGACCGCACCTTCATTATTGCCACCAAAAACATAGTGCTAAAAAATAATAATAAAAAAATAAATAAAACAAAATAGTTTAAAATTTTATTTTAATGTTATTAATTTAGAATTTTACTTTAATTTAAATTTTTTATATTTTGCAGGACAACATGAAGTGCGGTGCAGATGAATAAGGAGATATCTATGAAGATTTTGTAAAGTGAGATTAATACGTGGAATTCGTAATAACACTATACAAACCATTTTGTGTACCTTGATCATGTAGCATCTAGTTCAAATAGGTGAAGCGAGCAGTGTTTGCCTTAACAACACATGCACCCAAAGGTAGGCTAAGTAATCTTGATCAAGTTAAAGTCTTTCAACTTAAGGTGTTTGTGAAACTTTGGAAAACTTTTGCTGCAAAGTGCATGATTGTTATAGCCTAAGAAGATGGTAACCAAATTCATATATGCTACATCAAGAGTGAAGTAGAGTGCCAAGATATTATTCGAGTAATAGTCAATGGGCTTCATTTATAACTACCTCACATTTACGATATTGGATTAGACATCGATATGGGAGACATGCCATACCATATTAATAGTTTTGATGAATGTTCACACATTCATTGAGAAAATAAAATATTAAAGAAAAAAGAGGATACATAAAAAAGAGAACTATGTGAATCCTCCCTATGGTTGGGAGTTATTTCCCAACTCAAAAAAAATTATAATAATAATAATGTGTGGGGAGGCACCTAACTCCCATATACAGTTACCTATATCCCATATACAGGTGCTTGAATCCCATATACAAGCACTTTTCTCCCATATACAAGTGACTAAATCCCATGTAAAGGTGTTTGTCTCCCAAAAAAACAAAAAAATAGCTTGAAATTTGTTCTGCTTAACATAGTTTTTCTTTCTGCTTTGTAGTTTTTATTTTTTCTTTACAGGAAATCGTGCCCTGAATACAATATATAGGTAGCTTGGGAAACCTAGGCCTATCAGGCACAGGATCCATAATTCCTATTTTCCTGCATTTCATGTGTTTAGTTTTGTAGGACACAACACTCTGTATAATCTGTAGGCAAACGACATAAAATAGGTTTAACAAAGACAACCATCATGTACCCTGCTAGGAGTGCAGTAATGTGGAAAATAACACTTATTTTCCACCATGGAGATAGTACCTACAATCAGACCAGTGCAAAAGTGCCTTATTTCCTCCTGCAGGAAGGTACCAATAATCGGTGTCAATATTCCACCAGGAAGAAGCGATACCTAGGAAAAAAATAGCCCATTTTTAGTTAGCTAGAATCCTCTGTTGAAAATGCTCCAAGTTGAAGCGCAAATCCAAAATAGATGCTTAATTTTATGGTACTTTTTGGTAGAGAGTATCCTCTTTCCTTAGAACTAGCTTTGTTCAAAATGGGAATGAGAAACCTCCAACCAGCATCAACAAAATAAAGCAGGGAAAGAGCCTATAGTAACTTGACCCACTTGAAAATTTTAGTCTAGAGTATTGAGTGAGTGTGCCATTATTGTAGCCTTGGGAAGCAGAGAAATGACATTGCACATTGATGCTAGTACAAGAAAGCACAAGGTAAAAAAAAAAAAAAAAGCAAATTGTTTTTCCAGCAAAACTGCATTGAGAAAGTCTAAAAAAATAAGACTTTGTTTTTTAGCAAAACTGCACCAAAAAAAATTAAAAATTAAAATTAAAAAAAATAGTGTGTCGATGTGCTCGATGTGGGCGATGCAATGTAGTTTGTGTGTGGTCAAAAGAAGATTTATTTTAGCACAGACCACCGGTTTACTATATCTCTGGTAAGCGTTACTTGCATGTTACAGTAAAGGTAGTTGTTGGTAAATGTAGTAAAATTAATAGTAGCCCTCTAATCTTGATGCTGACCTTAAATTTGGGCATTCTATATTTGTTGAAACACTTGGTCTAGTCTAGAATGTGGCAAGTGATAAGCTGACATGACCATAAATTTGTGGGGAAAATTTTGTTTGAAGCTTATAATTATGAATGGGGACCCCTATTGAAAAGAAAATTTTGGACAATGAGGCAACCAGTCCAAAAAGACAAGAGCCAAAGTAGATGGTGGTAGAGTGACTGCACCCAACATGTGGAGGAGATATCAGTGCAACAAAGCTTTCTGTGTGAGCGAATATGATTTTTAGAAATAACCATGCACAAGAGAAAAATAGTACCACTACCACCAGCTATGAAAGTTGCAAAAGGCCAAGAGACGAGCTTCGTAGAAATCCTGGACACCTAGTCTTAAATACACCAGACCACCCCCACTAAGAATAGGTTTAGTGCCCAAATTGTCATGGTTGATTTTCTATTTTTTGTTAGCAGTGCAGATGAGAACATAGATTTCATATTCTCTATTGCATTATGAAAACTACATAGAAAATGATCATTAGTAGAAATTCAACTGTGATATTTTTCAAATTTTAATGCTCATGGGAAATGATGGCAAAATGGAGGCTAATTTAGTCTTTTATTTTAAAAACCATGAGGAGTAAATTGGCTATAATGGTGGGATGCACGTGGTGTGGTAAATATGACATACACAGGTGGTCCAACAAAGGAGTGAAGTTATATTCAAATTGTAGGTTGTGAAATACAATACCACCATCCAGTTTTCAATATACAAATAGTTTTTCCAGTCATGCACCATCTCAAGATGATAGTGATATTTGTGGATTAGATGTTCCAGCACAACAGTATATTCAGCCAAATAGTGATGAGCTAAAATTACCAAGATGGACTATTGACAACCTCCAGCTTGGCCACCCAGTTTTAAAATTAACCAACTCAAATTGTTGTAGTTATTTTTATATTCTTTGTTAGCTACACAATTGAGCATTAAAAATTTCATATTCTCTATAACATTTTGGAAGTTGTGTAGAAAAGATCAATGTCTGTTATTTTCTAGATTTTTGTGTATACTTGGTTTTTACAGCTCACGAGATGACATTGTTTTCGTAGAAGCTAGTTTAGGCTACACTCTATTTTTGATCTATAAGGAGAAAATTGGTTGCAGTGATGGGGACCCCCACTATGGAGAATATTATGGATGATGTGGTAATCAATTTGACCAAGTAATTGTAGTTTAACCATAAACCCGGTGTAACATAGCTAGGTGTGTAATAGTTCTTGATACAACAAAAGCCACCAGGAGTGGAGGTTCATTTAATTGTTGCTACATGTGAAAACATGATTGGTAGAACTGGTCTGTAATTCTATGATATAATTATAGCTCCAAATGGTAATTCAATCCAAGAGCCTATGTTGTTGCAATTGGAAGTAAAATTGATGGAATTTTCACTCCCAATGATGACCTAGCAGAAGAAATATTCAAAACTTCAGAGGTCATTGGAAGAAATTTTTTGGATAATGCCATTGAAAGAAAATTGTTGGAAAAATATGAAATATATTTCAAGTCGTGTGTTAATGCAATTTTGGGTGATGCTTGCAATTTAATTCCTAGAGGATAAAGAGACCTCACAATTTTCTATAGATGTTGTAATTTGACTGTTTGGCTACAGTGATGGCATCAAGGAATGATCATTCAAATTACTGGTTTGGTGCAGTGCATAGAGAAAATGTGGATGGAATGACATTTTTGTTCAAAATATTTTGGACAAACTATTAAATGTAACAAACTAAAGAAGCTTTGGAAGAGATGTGACCCGCATGAGTCAACATGAAAATCCTATCGTGTTGGATGTCCACATCCTAGTTTTTAATGGAAGATCTATTCTTGTCATCTTTCCTTCCATGGAATAGGTGATGGGCTGAGAGAAATAAAGAGAAAAAAAAGAAAAAAAGAGATAGAGAAAGAAACAAAAAAAAGACATAGAGGCAGAAAAAGAAAAAAAAAATATTATCCCCAAGATACATCAAGGTCACAACAAATTTATTTTTCGGAACATCATAATTGCAGTCTGCATGCAAATTTTTCACACCATTAGAAATTGTACATATCATAATCTGCAAAATTCACCTAGGTATGTACTGAGTTTTTTTATTAATTATATGCATAGTTATTCTAAAAATTATGTCTTTGTTAATACCAGTAGATGCCCCCATATTTCTATTTAATTAATTATCCTATTATAATTCAGCCACATGGCATGCCTCAGACAGGAGAAGAATTTCATTACCCTAGGAACATTTACCAAAAAAAAAACTTTTACCGAGGGAATGTGACATGGGAGTATAACAAATCTTTAGTATGTAGGAAAGGGACACCTAACTTCCATAATTTCATGGCAAAATACTGTGACATGAGGGTATGTCAAATCTTCGGCATGGGGATTAAAAGAGGCACCTGACTCTCAAAAGAAACCTAACTCATAAAAATAAATAAATAATAAATAAATCTATACTAGGGTAGTTGTGACATGAGGGCATATCAAATATTTGACATGGGGGAATGATGAGCACCATAAATACTCATTTTTACATACACTTTTAAGGGTATCATTATTGGTTTAATTAGCATTTGAAATATATTTTTTACATATTTTTCATATAATTGGTAGAAAATGAAGTATTATGCTTGACTCATGTTTTTAGTGGAAAGTGTGTGTAAATGCAGGTTTTTGCTACTAATCTAGTGTTTTTGAGTCTACATCCCATTTGGTATTGGCAATGCACGAATACATATTAAAAAGAATAGCGATAAATGGTGAATGTGAGTGCTTGACTCCCAACTATTGGTGGTGCCTTCTTCCCGACTGTTGGTGGTGATTGCTTCCCTACTATCGGTGGCACCTACTTCTTGACATGTTTCCTAGTGCCTACTTCCCAACTATTGGTGGTACTTGCTTCCTAACCTATTTTTTTGTGCCTGCTTCCTAAACTATTTTTTGGTGCCTAACTCTCATTGATGAGTTGACAGATTGACCAAATCAATGTTGATCTATTGACCAATTCAACTTGATCGATTGACCAATTAACCATACAATTTTGAAGGAGGTTGTTGCACTAAAGATAAAGGAGAAATATTTGTATTCTTATGCATATTAGATTTTTATGATTAAAATATAATAAAGCACTTTTATTCTAAGTTGACCATGTAAGCTTTTAAAAAGCATTATTTTTAGGATGCATTATTCTAGGATTAGTTTGTTACGTAAACATAAGGATTATTATATTTATTCCTTTAGTAAACGAACATACTTTTAAATAGGAGAATAGTATTTGTGTACAAATGTATTGTAACAAATCACATTAAGTGATTAAAATAGTCTAATTTACTATTTTAACAGAATTTGGCTACATTATATATAAGAATGTAGGCTAGATGAATATAGGGATCGAAGGATCATTTTACATAGTCAATGAAATAATTATATATTTTTATTCTACAGAGTTGCAAATACTCTTATTTTTATGAGAGCAAGGTTTATGTAATTAGTTGGACAAACTATCTGTAGGAGCTTGGGCCTACTCTTTGCAATAGTCCTCCCCATTTTAATTTCTGTTATTTATTTTTGTTAGCTAGATTTCCTATTTTATTTACAACTTTATTTTAATTTAGTCATGTGTTTATTTTCCTATACTTTTATTTCCTGCACTTTTATTTCTGCATCTTCAATATCAGCTTTAGTTTTAGTTTATAGTTTATTTTTCTACACTTAGTTTTATTTGGTTTGGTTGAAATCAAAATGCACAAACACCCCCCACCAAACTAAATAGGTATAGAGGAACTCATTCCCCACACTACAGGCATATACTATGCATGACACTCACAAGTTTACGAGTTGTCCCGAGTTGACAATTAAAGGGAAGCAATTAATTGAACTGTAGAAAACTAACCAATGTTTTACCCATAACATCCAGGATGAAGAGGAGTTGTTCTGGAAGCAGAAATCCAAAGGGCTCTAGTTGAAAGAAGGAGATCACAACTCCCACTTTTTCCACTCTTCTACCGTACGGTGGAGAGGTCAAAATAGAATTAGGAAAATTATCAAATCTGATGGAGTGCAAACTTCAAATGTAATGCAGATAAGGGAAGAGGTTGTGGATTTTTTTAGTTCTCTTTTATGTTCTCCACCGACCCGGGATAGAGACACTGAATATTGTATGTTGGAGGCAATTCATTGCCTTGTTTCATAGGAAATGAGCCCTCCTTAGCCAGGTCAAAAAAGTGATTTTAGTCCAAAGTACGCTTCAAAGCATCCCCTTATATTTTCTATCTCTCTTCAATATTTAGTGTTGAGCAATGTGCAGCGACAATATTGTCATTATTGTCAACACACTCAGATGGACAAGTTGATGCAATGGACAGTTGTTTGGAGGTTGTTCGGATTATGTAAAGTGGTTTTCAATTCTTATGAGAATATTTGTGGTGTTCAGGTGAATTTGTTATAGGTTGTTCGTGCAAATTTGCAAAAGTTGTAAAAATCATCAGGAAGTTGTCAAAGTACCAAACAAGGAAGTTGTCAAAGTGGCAAAAAGTCAATGGAATCTGTTGGACAGCCGCAAATACTATTTGGAGGTTTTCTTATTGTTATAAAGTGTGGTTGCAGTTTTGGAATAGCTGGTTGCTTCGTCGGTGCATTGTTGGTCATGAAACTACAACTGTAAAATTTGCATCGGATATCACTTTATGGGAGGAATATTAGGGAGGAATATTAAGCAATTCATGAGGAATTGGACCTAAATTTTTTTACTAGAGGTATTTGGATATATTTATAGATTAATTTTAAATTTCATCCCAAACGAAGTCCGGAGGAAGAAACGGTGAGCACTGCAAAATAGATCTGAGCACTTTTTGCAGTTTATGTGACAGGTGTCAAATCAGCATTAGAGGCCACTTTGTCAAATGTATATGAAGAAATATGTGAGGAATAAATCTTCAAAATTTTTACTGGAGGTATTCTACTATACAGAGAGCTTATGTTTTAAATTTCAGCCAGAACAAAGACCCGAGTAAGAAACGGAAGTAGTTTCAAAATACCTCTATAGCACTTTTTCCAATTTTGGGTAGCCAAGTGCTTTTGCGCTCGAATACTCAAATTCATATTTTTTGTTGTCAAATATTGTTTTTAAGTGTTGTTTCACGTATAGCTCATTGAATTGAACATCTTTGCTTTTTGGTCGGAGTAATTTTGAGGCCTCCAAGTGTGAGAACGAGTAATGTGCATAACACGTTGTCCATGAACTATTTGATAAAATGTCTCTCCAAAATAAAAGTGAAATTTAAAAAGGTCATAACTTTTGATCCGTAACTCCTTTTGAGTTCGTTATTTTTTCAGTGCATGTAGAATTTTAAAATCTAGAAGAATGTTATGTCTCCCAAGGGAGATATTATTTAATTCTAAAATGGTCATCTTGCAACTCAAAATTTGTTAGGAAGTTGAAGTGTTGGAAGAAAAAGGTATTACAAAAATGTTTTTAAAAGGAGTTAGTGTGAGATAGAGATTCAGATCAGATGAGATTAGTTAGAGTGGATGTGTAGAGAGAAGCAATGAGCTAGACCACTTAGGGTATTTTGGAATGGAGATCATATTTTCTACTACAGCTTTTGTTTTTGTCAAGTGGGTGCTTGGCGATCGGGGTCTGTGCTCCTTGCAGTTGGTGCTACTAAAGTCCGGGTTGGTTGGTGCCATTCCCTACAGTTGGTGCTGTAAAAATATTGTAAAGACCAAATATTTTTGAGGTTGGATTTGGATGGGAGTCTAAATAGTCTATTGGCACAATGGTTTTCCCACATCGGGTTTCCACTATAAATCTGGTGTTATGTGATGCATGTTTGTGTGATTTCTTGTTTTAATTTTATTTCATAGTTTGATTAAATTTTTAATACACATTGATTCACCCCCCTCTCAGTGTCATGCTTAGTTATACAATTGGTATCAGAACAAGGTTCCTAAATAGACTTAACCGGCTAGGGTGATCTTGGAAGTGACACAATGACAGGTGGTGAAGGGTTCTTATCAAACAAAGCACCATTGTTTGATGGAACTAATTACGCATTTTGGAGACTCAGGATGCAGACATATCTTTATGCTTTGGGATACGACATTTGGGATTCAGTAGATAGTGGATACACAATACCCACCACTTCTCCAACCGATGTTGCTGGTAAGAAACTATTTGAGAATGACTCAAAAGAAAATAATGCTATGATGTGTGGATTAGTGGATAGTGAACTGGTAAAGATTATGGGTTGTAAAATAGTAAAGGAAATATGGGACAAACTAAAGAGCATTCATGAAGGATACGATAAGATCAAGGAGGTAAAGTTACAAACACATCGAGCTCAGTTCGAAGGAATGAATATGAATAAGGATGAGAATATAGAGGCATATATGCTAAGATTTAATGAAGTCATCAATGCTATCAAAGTACTTAGAGAGGAAATCAAAGACCCGGTAAACATTAAAAAGGTATTAAGATCTCTTCCTCAAAGGTTTAATTCTAAATTTTTAGCTATAGAAGAAGCTAAGGATCTGAATTCTTTTAGTATGGATGAGATGCATGGATCTTTGACTGCATATGAGATGAGAATATGAAAATCTAAACCCACTGATAGATAAGATATTTTTAAAGCCCAAAAAAATATGAAAGCAAAATAAGAATACGAGGAAGAAGAGACATCAGATGAAATGGAAGTAAAGTTTGTTTGAAAACTAAAAAGGGAAAAAGGAAAATACAGAGCAAAGTTACCATTTAAATTTTTAAACTATGGAGGCATTGGGAATTTTGTAGCTAAATGTCCACTTAATGATAAGAACAGAAGTGATGAACGATCGCACAAAGAAAGAAGTGACTAGAATAAAAAATCAAATTTCAGAAAAGGCAACTTCAAGAAGAAAAGTTTCATCTCCAAGAATGTCATTTCATTAGAAGACAACTCCAGTGAGGATTCTAAAAAATAAACAGGTGAAGCTCTTTAAATGGCATTTGAAGAAGAAAAACAAAAAAAGAACAGGAATGTGATGAAGAAGAAATTGAAACAGAAGTGAATTTGGAAGAGGAACTAATTGCAGCTTTGGATGAATTGAAGAGAGAAAGAAAAATGAATAAGAAAAATTCAAGAAAGCTTGAGGTTGCAAATGAAATAATAACAAGTTTGAAAGTGCAAATAGAAGAATCGAAGAAGATCTCAGAATATTTTGAAGTGAAAATAACGATGAAAATAGATTATTGCAATAAGTTAGAAGAAGAGGTTTTTGGTTTAAGGATGCATCTAGAAGAGATTAATAAGAAAATTAGCTCTTATCACAAATGTGAAGAGAGTTCTATGAAGCTAGATAATATTATAAAGAACCAGGATAATACAAGCATAAAATTTGGTTTGGGTTTCAACGAAGGAGAATCATCAAATGGATCAAAGGCCACAAATGAAGAATCCACAAAGAATGAAGAAAAGAAACAGGTTAATCAAGCAAAAACAAATCATGCAAAGGAAAGCAATAATGCAAGGAAAGAAAGGAGAATTGACAATAATGGTTTCACCAATGTCACACATCAAAGAAGAAGAAGATTTATGGCTCCTACAACAACATGGCAAAGATCACAACCCAGGTTCAATCATCCCTTTTCTGGTTACCATTTTAAATGCAATGGTTATGGACATAAGATTTCAGATTGTAAGTATAATGTAGGACCAAGGAATTTTGCCAATATAAATACTTTTTCACCTTTGATAGATTATGCAGTAGAATGTTATAACTATCATAACTTTGGGTATATTGCAAGAAATTGTAGAAGTACATTTGCATCAAATCAATTTCAAGGAAGAAAATTTAAGCCAAATAGAATAAGACAAAATAGAAAATTTCCTGAAAAATATGCACAAGATATTAAAAAAAAAAAGCAAAAACAAGAACCCAAAATTGTAATCAAATCAAAGTGGAAAGAAAAAGATCAACCTAAGTAAGAAAAGGAATCCTTAATCGTACAAACGGTATTTAAAGCATAGAATAAATCTGCACCATGGATACTTGATAGTGTATGCTCCAGTCATATGATATGTGACAAACAAAAATTTGAGAAGTTGCAGCAATATGAAGGTGGTTCAGGGAAATTCAAAAACAATGATGGAGCTAAGATAATTAGCAGAGGTTTAGTTAATATTAGTAATAGAAAAATTATATCAGAAGAAGCCCTGTTTGTGGTTGGTCTAAAGCATAACTTGTTGAGCGTAAGTCAAATTTATGATAGAGATCATGATGTGATCTTTAAGAAGAAGAGTTGTGAAATCAGAAAGGCAAACAGTGGGAAATTGATAGCAGTTGGATCAAGGACATCTGCAACCTCTACACTCTCTCAAATACTTCAGAAGGATATTGCTTGATTGGACAGGAAGAAGAGAATTGGTTGTGGCACAAGAGGCTTAATCATATCATTTTTGACAATCTAGTAGAAATTAGTTCAAATAAAGCAGTGAGAGATATTTCCACCATTGGCAAACCATGAAATAGCATTTGTGCTTCATGTAAAAAATGGAAGCAAACTATAGTCTCATTTAAAACAAAAGAGTACTACACGAGCAAAAATTTGGAACTAGTACATACTGATTTATGTGGACCCATGAGAATGCAAAGCATAAACGGTGACAAATATTTCATGTTGTGTATAGATGACTATTCCAGGACGACATGGGTATTATTTTTTAAACATAAATCAAAAGCTTTTAAGATGTTCAAGGTTTTCAAAAACCAAGTTGAGAATCAAACAAGAAAAAGGATTAAATATTTAAGGTCATATAGAAGAGGAGAGTTCATTTCAGAGGATTTCACAAAGTATTGTGAAAAATATGGCATCAGGAGATAGTTTTCAACAGCTAGAACACCACAATGGAATGGTGTGGTAGAAATAAAGAATAGGACAATGCAGGAAATTGCATGGACTATGTTGACTGAGATTAAAGTAACATAATTTTTTTTGAAATATGTTGTCCATACTGCGGTATATATCCAAAATAGGTGCATTTTGAGGACGCATGAAAGCAAAACTTCTTATGAGTTGTGGTTCGGTAAAAAGGAAACAACAAGATATTTTAAATTTTTTGGCAGCAAGTGTTACATCAAAGGAACTGAAGAAAACCTTGGTAAGTTTGAATATAGAGCTGATGAAGGCATTTTTCTTCGCTATTCATCAAAAAGCAAATCGTATAAATGTTACAACAAGAGGCTAATAAAAATTATGGAAAGTGCCAATGTTAAATTTGATGAAGTAAGGGAATGAGTAATTAGCTATGAAGAGAACTACCCAATTTATGAAGAGGTCATTGAAGGATATGAAGAAGAGAAAACGGAAAAGAAATCAAGAATTGACTGAGAGGATTTAAAAAGTGATTCAGAATTGAAAGAAAACAAGAAATTCAAAACAGGTAGCTTGCAGAAAGATCATCCTGGAGAGAAAATAATTGGAGACCCCATAGTTGGTGTTCATATAAGAAGAAGATTAGTAACTACTCTTTACTATACAACACTGAGCCCAAAAATTTTGTCGAAGCAAGCAAAGATGAAATTTGGGTAAAGGTAATAAATGAAGAATTAGATCAGATCAAGAAAAATAAGACTTGGTAGTTAGTACCAAGACCCGCTAATAAAAATGTAATCGGTACTAAATGGGCCTTTCGAAACAAATTGAATGAATATGGACAAGTAGTCAGGAATAAAGCAATATTGGTATGCAAAGGGTATGTGCAAGTTGAAGGTATTGACTTCGAGGAAACCTTTGCACCTATGGCCATACTAGAGGTAATTAGAATGTTTCATTCCTTAGCAGTTTACAAGAATTTCAAAGTTTATCAAATGGATGTGAAATCAACATTTTTAAATGGGAAACTTGAAGAAGAGGTTTATATTGAGCAACCAGATGGTTTTCAGCTTGGTGATAATCCCAACTTGGTTTGTAAGTTGAATAAAGTGTTATATGGCTCAAAACAGGCATCTTAGGTATGGTATGCAAGGCTAGACAGTGCATGTGTTGCAAATAATTCCAAAGGGGAAGATTGTTGAGCAAGGTGCAGCGACAATATTGTCATTGTTGTCAACACACTTAGATGGACAGGTTGATGCAGTGAACAGTTGTTCGGAGGTTTTTCAGAGTATGTAATGTGGTGTTCAATGCTTTTGAGAATGTTTTTTGTGCTCAAATGAAGTTGTTATAGGTTGTTCGTGCAAATTTGCAAAAGTTGCAAAAATTGTTAGGAAGTTGTCAAAGTAGCAAAATAGGAAGTTATCAAAGTGGCAAAATGTCAATGGAATGTGTTGGATAGCCCCAAATACTATTTGGAGGTTTTTTTATCATTAGAAAGTGTGGTTGCAGTTTTGGAATGGTCGGTTGCTTCATTGGTGCATTGTTGGTCATGAAACTGTAGCTATAAAATCTACATCGGAGGTCACTTTACGAGAGGAATATTAAGAAATCCATGAGGAATTGGACCTCAAATGTTTTATTGGAGGTATCTAGATATTTTGGGAGCTTAAGTTGTAAATTTCAGCCCAATCGGAGTCCAGAGGAAGAAACGGTAAGCGTTGCAAAATGGCTCTGGAGTACTTTTTGCAGTTTGTGACGTGTAAAATCAGAGTTAGAGGCAACTTTGTCAGAGGTGTATTAAGCAATATGTGAGGAATAAAACTTTGAAATTTTTACTGAAGGTATTATGATATACATAGAGCTTATGTTTTAAATTTTAGCCTTAATGTAGACCCGAGGACAAAACGGCAGTAGTTGCAAAATGCCTCCGTAGCACTTTTTCCAGTTTTGGGCAGCAAAGTGCTTTTGTGCTCGAATACTCAAATTCATATTTTCTTGTTGCAGAATGTGTCTTTTAAGTGTTGTTTCATGTATATCTCATCGAATTGAACAAATGTGTCTTTTTGGTCGGAGTAATTTCGAGGCCTCCAAGTGTGAGAATGAGTAATGTGCACAACACTTTGTCAGTGAACTGTTTGACAAAATCCTTCTCCAAAATAAAAGTGAAATATAAAAAGGTCATAAATTTTGATCTGTAACTCTGTTTGAGTCCGTTCTTTTCCAGAACGTGAAAATTTCTAAAATCTAGAAGAACGTTATGTATCCCAAAGGAGACATTATTGAATGCTGAAACAGTCATCTTGCAACTCAAAATTGTTAGGAAGTTGAACTGTTGGAATAAAATGGTATTGCAAAATGGTTTTTAAAAGGATTCAGTGTTAGATAGAGATTCATATCATATGATATTAGTCATAGGGGATGTGTATAGAGAAGAAATGAGCTAGACCACTTAGGATATTTTGGAACAGAGATCATATTTTCTACTATAGTTTTTATGTTTGTCAAATCGGTGCTTGGCGATCGGGGTCGGTGCTCCTTGCAGTTGGTGCTGCTAAATTCTGGGTTGGTTGGTGCCATTACCTGTATTTGGTGCTACAAAAATATTGTAAAGACCAAACATTTTCAAGGTTGGATTTGGATGGGAGTCCAAATAGTCCATTGGCATAGTGGTTTTCCCACATCGGGTTTCCACTATAAATCTGGTATTATGTGATGCATGTTTGTGTGATTGCTTTTTTTGATTTGATTTCATAGTTGGATTAAATTTTTAATACACACTGATTCACACCCCTCTGAGTGTCACACATAGTTCTACATTTAGGCCAGGGTGGCATCTAAGTTCGATAGTATTTATAAGGCCTTTCTTTGGGTAGGCCTAAAGTTGAAGGGCAAGTTCCATATTATCTCATGGGAGTAATTCTATAAAATAAAAAAGGATGGAGGCCTAAATTTGAAGAGTGTGGTTGTTATGAACAAGGCTCTGGTATCCAAGATGTAATGGAAGGTTTCTTCTAGCACTGATCACCTTTGGTGCCACATTTTAAAAGCTAAGTATAATTTTAATCATTTCCTATTGGACCCCCTCTATTTTGGAGGTTCTACGTTTTGGAATAGTCTGATCAAATAAAATTTGGTGGGTGATTGGAAATGGTAGGTCAATTTCCTTTTGGGATGACCCTTGGCTCAAACACTGCCCTCTTGCGGATGACTATCATTTTAGGGATGTTTGTTTTCTCTCTAAAGAGGTGAGTTTCATTAAGGTGGCAGATTTTTTCATCCTTCAGAATAACCATAGAGTGTGGTCCTTGTCCCCCCTTTCCAAGATATGCCTAGGATTTTTTGGCGTGGGATTATATTCTTGCTTAATTACGTAGTTATGTTGTTCGCCTGGAGGAGGTGATGGACTGGCTTGTTTGGGATGGTGATAGTGAGGGATATTTTAATTTTAAATCATTTTACTCTCTCCTCAACCATCAAGGAGGTGGTGATTTTCCCTGGTCAAAGATATGGATTAAATATCTAACTCTAAAAATTAATATTTTATTTTGGTTGGTGGTGCAGAATAAGGTCCTCACAATTGAGAACTTACAAAAGCGGGGGTTTAATCTACTCAATCAATGTTTTATTTGAAAATGGGATTGGTAATAAGCTTCCACTTTGTTCCTCAAATGCAGGGTTTTATAGGAGGTTTTTTATTTTTATCTTCAACATATTAGGCTTGCATGGATGTTACCAGATTCTATCAATGATTTAATTCATCAGTGGATGTCACCTTTTTCCTTGCCCCATATTAAGTGTTTTTTGAGGTTTTAACTTCCCCATATTCTATAGGGAGTGTGGAAGGAACCGAATGCCAGGGTATTTAAAAATAAATAAGGAGATATCTTGCACTTAAGTAAAACAATCTTGTGGAAAGTTGGCAAGAACGTGTCTTCTGCATTGAAGGATTCACTCCCTTCCATTCCTAGGGATCACCCTAATTTTGTGGTTGAGCATTCTCTCAGTTTCTACCCATATTTAATACCACCACTAGATCTTAACTTATGTACTTTCATTTGCTATTCATCGCCCCCTCTCGGGTGGTTCATTTGCTAGTCGAAAGGAAATTCGGGCTAGGATGGCATTGGGGGTATTATTTGGGATCAGTCTGGAATTTCTATTTTGGACTTTGTACAAGACAAATGTGTTCAATCATATTATTTTTGTGAATCTCAAGATTTTTTTATTGCTATTAATATGCTTAAAGACCTCAACATTCATAGGGCTATTATTGAAGGAGACTCGTTAAATATTATTAATATGCTCAAACGTGATTGCAATCGAGGATAACGAATATCCAATTTAATTGTTGAATCGAGAGCACATTTAATGTATTTGGAGGAGTTCATCATTAGGAACGAGTTTAGAGAAGTGAATGCGATGGCTGATCGCCTTTCTAATTTGGGTGTTTCTAGTTAGGGCTTGTCGATTTGGCACACTAAATTTCCTCCTAAGTTAATTCACATTATCAATGATGAGAAGCCTTTATGATTTTTGGTTTGTGTTTGGGCTTCTGACACAACTCCTTTCTCTTAGTGGTTATTGGCAAATATTCTTTACTGGGTTGATGGTGGAGGATCTTTACTTTGGTTGGCTACCTTGTCCTTGGGAGCACTCTTGGCTCTACCTTTGATTAATGAGAAGACAGGTGGTCCCTTTCCATCCCTTAACTTTTGAATTTCAAATTTTGAATTCCTTCCCAACGTCTTCTCAGGCCCTCGGGAGATGGACCACCCTGGGTCCTGTGCAGTCTCCAGAACATTCTTGGTGGGCGCTCATGTCGGTGGTTCTGTGTCGTAGTGCCTGTCATATTCTTCGTATGATTTTTATGTTGTTTTGGCTGAATTATGACTTTTATTGTCTTGATGAAGTTGATGCCCTTTTTTATTCTCTTCTCTTTGCTTTGAGTTGGTGCTCACATGGTATTTTTTTGGCCAAGTTGTCTTGGTGGAGCCTTACACCTATTGTGGGCTTGTTGCTCTAGAAGACACCTTATTCATTCTCAAATTTATTTAAGGCTTATCCCTCTTGGGATTTGTTGCTCTTTTCCTTATCCTATGAGCTCCCTCTTGGTAGTCTTTTCTGCTTTCTCTTGATATTTGCATCGCTCCTCCCCATGATGGGTTTAGTCTTGCTGCTTGCTACATGGTTTTTTGCTTCCTATTATGAGGACAATTGATTTCTCTTGGTGGCTAGTCTCGAGACTATTTTTTCCCCAACTTGGGAATCCCAAGCCCTTCTTTGGTTCTAGTTTGTTGACTCTGAGTGTGAGGCTTCTGTTTATTTACTGTGTTATGGCCTAGGTTGTCCTTCGTCAGAGTTTTCTTGTTATTGGGAGTATTGTTGCTCAATTTTTCTCCCTCTCTTTTCTGTATGAGTTTATTTGGTTTGTTGTGAGTATGGTTAAAGTGAATATCTACAAATCTAAGCTTAAATTGAGTAAACCCCATCTTGAGCCTACATCTATATCCTTTTATGAGGAGCTTAAAACTATCATGGTGGAAGAGGGTCTTATAGAATGTATTCAAAAGTTTCATGGTCATCGCCTGATGCTTACTAACTAGATGGTTTCTTATTGGAATGATGTTTGGGTCAATATTAGCTCCTGGTTGTTTCAAGTCATGGTGGAGCTCATTAGCAGAACTACCATATTGGTGTTATATGGAGCCTATCACAACTGTGATAGACATTCTCTATTGAAGGATATTAGTCTATTCTTATACAAGGAGGAGTTCTTGTCGAGGGTCCAAAATGATTTTAGTGTTGTGGCCCTACCTCCTCCTTGGGATAGGGTTTCTAGGGTTATCATGGACTATTTTACCCTCAATCCTTCCTATGAAATAATTAGGAGCTTCCATGCTATGTTTTTAAATCATTTGAGATGTAAATCTTACATGGATATTCCTTTGTTTCTTGTCCATTCTATGAAGAAATCATTTTTGAGTGTTCAAGGTGGCCATGGTCATGCCCCTATTCATCAAGGCCTCGCACTACTAGTGTTTAAGTAGGCCACCTTTGAACATGGTTTAAATACTAATGATTTTCTCAATCCTTATGCATATATCCCTTGTCCCTTGGCTGGTGGTACTAAGAAGGTGTTGGATTCCCCTAGCTCTCTCGGTGGTGGTTCCAGATCGGCCTCTGGGATGGATTTTTATGGCAGTGAAGATATCTATTCCTTTTACTTTGCGAAGGATTTTGAGAAAATTTCTAGAAAGATTCAAGTCTCTTCCAAAGGATTTTGGGGGAAGGCCTCAGTCGTGGAAGCCCTTACCACTTCAACTGGTCCCACTGTCAAATTCGATTTACCTCCTCAAGTGATCTCGAAATATTTTGTAAATTTGGATCTCAAGCCTTCTCCTCCTACTTCTGTTAGTGATCGACATAAATCGAAGTGTTTGCATTGAAAAGAGGGTGTGACTAACAATTCTCCCCATATCCCTACCCTCCTGGATTTTTATGTTATTTCTTGGGATTGCTTTCAGGATAAATCAATGGACGAAATCTATGCTCCGAATTCCTTTGGGGAGTTCAAACATTATGTTTTTCGTGATTTAATGTTAATTTATATCAATCAAAGAAAAATATGGAGCTCTTTGAAATTGGCTCTGGATATGTCTAAAAATATTTCACATTTAGATGCTTCTATTTCTTAGTATATGGATAAGCTAGTGTAGAACTATCTCAATTCTTCCTTCTTAGGTGCCTTGAGCAATTGGTGTTAGCAGTTTTCTATGTTTACCTTATTGCTATCTAGTGATATTTTGTTCTATTTCTCTTGACCTGGTGGCATTTTCTGTAGTGGTTGTGGGATCTCATTAAACCCTCTTTGTTTTTAATATTACCAAAAAAAAAAATGATTCTAAGATAACAAGAATGCATTGTAAAACAATATATATACCTAAATGTAACTCATTCAAAGAGCCATATTTTTAGAATATACAATTGCATAATTGTATGATGACTATGCTATACAATTTTTGAATAAAGACTAAATTGTTTTTGGCCTCTCTCTCAACTTATTCCAGAAAATGTATGTATGTCAACTGAGTCATTAAGCATTTTTTTTAAAACTATATGAATAGTTTATTATGTTATAGTTATTCTAATTTCTATATTTATCCCTAAATTTATTGTTCATTAGTTCCTAGAATTCTTGATAATTCTTAGTTTTTATTATATTTATTATCTTTGTAATAAGAAAGTAAGCTGGTCTATTAGGCGGTTTAGTTTAGTTCAAAGTGTGAGAATATCATACTTTATCTCTTAATGTTTTTAAATATGAATTATTTTCATCTTAGATTCTAACATCATGCATCCCTTACCTTATTCTAAAACCCTCATTATAGTTAGTTTATCTAGGATCATCAGAACCAGTCTACTTCGAAGGTTAACACAGATATCCCCATATCTAGTTCCTCCAATCTTGGTAAAGGTATCGAGGATGCAACTGATCCACTTAGAAAAAATTTTACCAAGAGTTTTTAGCATGGATAGTGGTACACTAGTGTCTCATCCTAAAAAATAACTTATAGATGTTATATCTAATTACCCACCATGCTACCAAGAGATTTTGGCATACCCAATGGGACCTAAATATCACCCTCTTAATTAATTAGAAGTATGGTGATATTATACTCTAATTAGATCAAAACTCGATAACCTAGATACTCCTCTAAAATAATATTATATATTGGAATATATTACATTATTTGGTACATGTTAATGTACTACCTTGGGTACATATTTATATATGAAATAGTATCCTAGATTAGAGTGTGAGTATTTACTTTATGCGGTGTAATAAATGCACAAGTGTGCAAAGTATTTTGGTAATGTCAATGTGCATAATAGTCCATGTGCACATATTTCCATAGAGTAGGAATATGAAGAGTCTCTAGAAGAGTGAAGGTCAAGAGTGCTCCATATGAAGAGTCACATTCCATTATATATGTATCTATGAGTGTGTGTGTGTGTGTGTGATATACAATTGTACAATGAGAGTATGGAAAAGTATGGAGTATTTGATATCTTTATTCAATTGCGATACAATTTTTGTGAGCATTTATTAATGGCATTTCTATGAGTTATTTCTAAATTTATTAATGAGTTTATATGTTTAGTATGTTGTAATTATCATATATTTCATATTTTAACTTTATTTTAGATCTTGTGGTTATTTTATCTTAAGTATTTACCTTCAAAAGCCAATAGTGGTATCAAAGCCACAACAAGGTATTATCTTGCATAGGTTTTTAAACTGCAAAGGAGATTTCCACTAGTTAAGGAAAAAATAGTGAAGTTGAAGAAATTACCTCTGTAAATAAAAAACGGAGAAGATGGTATTTTCATTGTGTTGAAGGAAAACCAGTGAAGGTTGAAGATTTACCTATTCCAAGAGAAAATTCAGAATATGATATTTACAGGTATTGAAGATAGACCTTAATATTTATGAGATTAAGAGACCCTAGAAGGAGGTCATATTGAATAGTTTGATAGAGATAAGAATATTCCATATTAATATTTGGCTACAATATTTCCATAGGGTTGAAGGAAAACTGATGAAGACTGGGACATAGCATAGAATTCTTTCCACTAGTTTTGAGAATAACTAGTGAAGTTTATTTATTTTAAATTTTTGGAAATTTGAATTTATTTGGTTAATATCATGTAAGTTATTTGTTGCAAAAAATTAGTTCTTAGATGTTGAGAATATTCCTACAACATAAAAAGAATAATTTCACCTTCAATTTCCTAAAAGTATATGTGCTTTCCTTGTATAGGGATTAGTTTTGAGTTGTAGCAAAAGAGTAGATATTTCTGATTAAGGAGGTCCAGAAAGAGGCCTCATTGAAGATTGAATATTGCAGATTGAAGCATGAATATAACCAAGAAAGAGGTTATATTGAAGAACATATAGATTTTGAAGATAGAATATTAAAGATTGAAGGTAGAGAAGGACTATGAAATGGTCCTATTGCAGATTTGATAAGCAAAAAAAATTGGAGATACAAGAAAGAGATCTCATTATAGAGTTTTCATAGTTGGAATATTGAAGAGACCAAGGAAAGTTCACATTGAAGTTTTGAGAAAAAAATAATTGAGTATGAAAGCACGAGATTTTGGGCAAAGGAAACACTAATTATGCAATGTAAGACGAAATGTAACGCTTTAACCTTATGCACCAAAACAAAGGAAAGAGACAATTTGGAAAGGAAAGAAAAGATGTAAAGAAATCACAGCCCTATTTATTCAAATATCTTATCCTCGGTTACATAGACGTCTCCTCCCTTTTTAGGGACTAGGAGCGTTAAATTTGTCTTTGTTACAATGTGTGACTTAGTCTTCCTCCTTTCGCGTGCCCACGATTGCAATGGGCGGGCCAATATGATGTCGTCGCTGATGTCGATGAGTTCTTAACCTCCGCTGCTTCTCCTATGAACAAAGAAACAACCAAGATGTCAGTAGCATCTGTCGCAAATGAAAAGTGTTTGTTCTCTAAAACTAACGAAATATGCATGTAAACATTTGCCTGAAACAGTAAATACAGTGAGTCCAAATGGCTTCAAAACTTGACGAAAGATAGGAAAAGTTACCGGAAGGCCACTGCCACTGAGACATCTGGCCAATCTACCTTCAACTGGAATTCGTCCCTAGGCAGGACGAATTCTGACTGCAATTTGTCCCTGGGTGGGACGAATTCTTCTGTGTTGAAGAAATCGACCTGTTGCTGCTCCAATGTCGAATCCCGAGACCTAAAAAATGCCTGCAAATAGGGGGGTTATGTAATTGGGTCCATTTTGGGATGACCCAGATGGTCGGATTCTCCCAATTTGGCCTCTACCCTCGGTAATTTGACCTCAACACCTGCAAGTCAGCGAAACAACAAAGCGACACAAAACATACTAGAATCTGACCAAAAGTTACAAAATTGCAACTATGGGTTAATCAAACCTAATAACACAAAATGCAACCTGAAAAAGTAATCTAAAATGCTCTAAAACTTAAAATAGGACTTGGGAAGTGCGGGGGTGCCCAAGTGGGCCTCCCACCGTTGGCACTTGATTTTGGAGCCAATCCACTAGGGATGGGCCCAAAACCTCTTAGGATTGGGGGGTCGGCGAATTGGTTGGTTCAGGTGTCCCTGTGTTGGATTTGGGTCAGGTTCGAGCTTCCAAAGGCCACCCAACAACCTCCCTTGCAAAAGAGATTGGTGGATGTGGGAAGGTGAACCAAAAGAGATGCAAGTGGGTCTTCAACTCGGCAACACTTCATTGCTTGAAAACTCCTTCAACCTATTTTTTTTGGGTGAGAAAAGTCCCACCTTTTATAGACCCAAGGGGTCTCTTTTGGGAGGGAAGCACAAATGCCATGTGTTGGTCATAGGCGCCATGTGGCAGTCTTGTCTTCCCATGAGGGAGGGGAGTCCTCCGTTGACTTGGGCTTTGATAAATGCCTTTTGTGACAGTCTTCTAACGGCCCCTCTGTCCACCTACACATGTGTGCAAGGCATGAGTCATCAACTGACTGTTTTGGGCTGCCACTTGGCGCCATTTGTCTTTTTTCCCGTTAAGCTTAGAATTTGTCCCACCCAGGGACGGATTCAGAATTCGTCCTGGGGTGGGACGAATTCTATTTTGAATTCGTCCCTGTGTGAGACGAATACTGGGCAAAGTGTCCAAGTGTGCAAAATTGCTTCTTGACCTTACAAAATTGCTATGAAAGTGGTTAAGACCACTGTTTAACCTCTGAGGGCTGCCCTGGGGGCTGTGTTTGTCAAAGCGATCAGTGTTTGCAGTCACATAATCGGATTGGTGCTATTTTGGTGTCTATAGAGTAACTATTGAATTTGAAGACCGAATATAAGAGGTCTCAAGATAATTTGAATAAGAAAAAGAAGGCTTGAGAGAGCCTCATTGCAAATTTGAATAAGTGGATATTAGAGAATATTTGAAGAAAGTTTGTGAAAAAATATTTCAAGCAAGAGAAGATCTTGAAAAGAAGAATTTGGGACAATTATCACCATCTGAAAAGCAACCCAAAAGGAAAAAGGATTTGGAAACAAGTTTACCAAATTTTGAAAAGGTTTTTGAAGACCTCAAGACATCCAAATTCTTAAGTAAGAGGATAATGAAAGAGATCAATTTTAAATTCAAAATTTGGTAAGAATATTGAGGAAGGAATAATAATTGAAGAGGCCACAATTATGATAAATTTTAGGACAACCACATTTACTATAGCAAGGAGGACGTACATTAAAGTTTCAAGCACCTTGGAATAGCTTGTAGAATAGTTGATCAATCAAGGAGGAGAGAGAGCACCAATTTTTCAAAGCAAATTAGAATACAGTAGCAGAGCACCTCATGTTTTAGAGGTAAGATATTCTAAATGCCAAAGGATATAATTCTACAAATAACATTAGTTCATCTAGTTTTTTACTTGTCGCTCTTGTGAGCATAATATTATAAGTCAAATAATGGTTGGGTTTCTTTAGAATATCATTTCATTGGAGTTTCTAGATGTTTGTGGTTTGATATATTATAACAAAATATCATTATGGTTCTACTTAATCAAAATGGTGAGATATGGGTCCCATTGGACATGCCAAAATCAATTGGTATTGTGGTGGGTAATTTATTGAATATTCAAACTTTATGAGGATCACTTTAGGTCACACCAAACATGTCAAAAGCTCTTAGTATGACAAATACCTATTTGGTTATCTCTTTTTTTATGATTATAGCTTAGGAAAGTTTATAGGTAATTAAAAAAATATCTATTAGAGAAAAATATAACCACTCTTATACTTAATTAGGAGGGTGATATTTGAGTCCTACTAGGTATGCTAAAAAATATTGTTCTAAAATCTACTTAAGTGGATGAGTTGCACCCACAAGACCTTGACCAAGATTGGAAGACCAAAAATTTGGTGGGTTTGTTGAGTTAACCTTCATAGTAGATCGAATCCTGTAGTCCTAGCTAAACCAACTAAAATGGTATTGCAGATGAAGATAAGGGATGTCTAAACTTAGAACCTAAGCTAAAAATTATGTGGATTCAACAACATTAAGAGACATAATACATGATTCTCTCATAATTGCATTTGAACTAGACTGCATAATGACCAACTTACTTTTATTATTACAAAGTATTTAGTCATAACAAACACTAAGCATTATCAAGTTTTCCAAGAACTAATGAAACACAAATCTAGGGAGAAATCTAGAAAACATATAACTATAATAGAATAAACCATTCATATAGATTTAATAAAAATGCTTAATCACATAGTTAACATATATATATGTTTTGCAAGAAAATGAGACAAAGGCCAAACAACAATCCAATATTCATTCAAAATGCATATAACATAGCCATAATATATTTATGTAATTATAAACACTAAATAATTGACCCTTTGAATGGTTTACATTTAAGTATATATAGTTTCACAAATGCATTTAGTTAGCTTAGCATCATTTCTCTAAGAGTGGATTGCATATTTGTTAGGTTGTTAGACCACATGTTCATCTCCTCCAACTCATTCTATTGTAATTGTCTTGGCCTAATGGTGATCATGTGGCTTGATTTTATTTCATCCTTGGGAGTGGTGGCTAAAGTATATTTTTTTGGTGCACTAGATATTATGACATGTATATTCTACCTTTAGCTGCCACACTATTTCCTTAGCTATGTCAGCATAGGTGTTAGTTAGAAAAGCTATTAGCAGTGATATTTTTTGACAAGGGATCATAGTATACAGGAGCATTCTTGGGCCTTTAAACTCATATAGCACATTTAGCTTCAAATTTATTTTATTGGATGGTAGGATTTTTATCCTCTATTAATGACATCAATGTTTGGCATGTCCAACACTCTTTTATACTTAGTAGTTAACTTTTTGAATAGGTTAAATGATAGAAAGATTCAATTAGGATTTAAAGATAAATCAAACCAATCTACTAACAATGAAACTTGATAATAGTAATATCTTATAGATAATAACTCATGAAATATAACACAAATGAACACAATATACAAATATTACATTAATAATACATCTCGGTTACAATACATGGAGTTTTACTTCAAATATATCATTTTTCATGACTTTTCAGTTCTTTAACTATTGCTCCCCTCTTTCATCTAGAAGATGCAACCTTTCATATATCTCTAATAAAGACAAAACTCTCTACTTGTCACAAATCATATGACTCTTCATAATATCTTGAAACTTTGCACTCTTTTTTATATTGTCATATGCATTATATAAAATATAAATAATTTACTAAACTAATATGTTGACGCAACAGACATTCAGGCTTGGAGAGATTCCTTCCCAATCGGCCTAAGGGACGCTTCTTCAAGTTCCAATGTTTGCACAATGTGAGTGGGTTACTGGGCTCCGGGTTTTTCCCCTTTGGCTACGTTTTGGCATCTTGGAGCGTTTTCGTGTCACTTTTCATAGTTGGTTGCAAAATCTCAGCTTGTCGCGTTATCGCGAAATTTCCTTTTTGCTCAGGCCGCGAGGTTGCTTCTTGTCATGATATCGCGACACTTTTCTCTCCTTCTGGTGTGGTCTTCCAACTTGTCGCGATATCGCGACACTTTTTCTCTCCGGGGGCTTTTTTGCAAACTTGTCACGATATCGCGACACTTTTTCTCTCCGGGTGCTTTTTTGCAAACTTGTCGCGATATCGCGACACTTTTTCTCTCCAACGGCGGTCTTCCTTTTTGTCGCGATATCGCGACATTTTTTCTCTCTCCAACGGCGGTCTTCCATTCTATCGTGATATCACGACATTTTTTCTCTCCAACGGTGGTCTTCCATTTTGTCGCGATATCACGACACTTTTTCTCTCTGGGTGCTTTTTTGCAAACTTGTCACGATATCGTGACACTTTTGGCCTTCAGGCGCTTTCTTGTTTCATGTCGCGATATCGTGACATTTTTTCTCTCCAACGACGGTCTTCCTTTTTGTCATGATATCGCGACACTTTTTCTCTCTCCAACGGCGGTCTTCCATTCTGTCGCGATATCGCGACCTTTTTTCTCTCCAACGGCGATCTTCCATTTTGTCGCGATATCACGACATTTTTTCTCTCCAACGGCGGTCTTCCTTTCTGTCGCGATATCGCGACATTTTTTCCCTCCAACGGTGGTCTTCCATTTTGTCGCGATATAGCAACATTTTTTCTCTCCAACGGCGGTCTTCCTTTTTGTCACGATATCGTGACACATTTTCTTCTTGGAAGCAGGCTTCCACTTTCGTCGCGATTTTATGACTCATCTTCTATTTCTGCTGTGGTCTTCATTCTTGTCACGATTTCGTGACACCCTTTCTCTTCGACAGCGTACTTCTTGTAGCGATTTCGTGACTCCTTTTTTGCTTGGGCACGGTCTTCTTTCTTGTCGTGATTTCGTGACTCTTCTTCTCATCCGACTCCATCCTCGCAACTTGTCGCGATATCATGACACTTTGCAATATGTCGTGATATCACGACTTCTTCCCTTCTTCGGCTCCGATGGCGCTTCTTGTCATGATTTCGTGACCTCCTTTCTTCCTTTGGCTTCAACGGTGCAACTTGTCACGATTTCGCGACATCACCATTTTGGTCACGATTTCGTGACACCTTCCCTAGTGTGGAGGTTTGCCAGCTCTCTATTCCTTTCTTCTTGGACCACCTCGATCGATATGGATTTCTTGTAATCTCTCTTGTACAAGGTTCAAGGACCTTTCAACACCCTTTCTACTATTAAAAAAAAAAATATTGCAAGGGGGTCAAAAAATTTAATATATCCAACACCCCTTCATATTACATTATTTGATAGGAAGGTTTTTTGACTTGAATCTCCGATTCTTCTTTCTCTTCAGTATTCAACTCTAAATCTATCATGGATGGATAAATAATCTATGTTTACCTCTAGATCAATGTATTTGAGTTACCTATAGGTCTCTGTATTTAGGTCACTACCTTTGGGTCACTACCACTAGTTTTACCTTTGGGTCACTACCTCTAGATCTCTAGCTCTGTACCACTACCACTGGATCACTACCTCAGGGTCACTACCTCTAGAACTCTACCTCTGGGTCACCTCTAAATCATTATCTCTGGGTCACCCACTATACAATCATCATATCTATGGGATAATCACTACAGATGTATATTTCAAGCTATTCTTGGGTCTTATTCCTCCCTGTCTACAATGGGACCTCTTTCCATTGGCATCCTTAATCTTCTTTTCAATTTCTTAGAGACTGCATTTTATTCCAAATATATTCTTGGAATAAGTAAACTCAATCTATCTCCTAATTTTCCTGAATTGATTCTTTCTTAAAAATTTTAAATATATTCTTAACTGGTTGTTATTCAACCTAGTGGTATTAATCCTTGTCTTCACTAGTTTTCCTTCAATCGAGTTATAATACTTATCTTTTACAACTTTCAAGTTTTATGTAACCAAACATTGATTATACTTGGTTTCCTTCTATAGAAACCATACAATATTTAGAAACCATACAATATTCCTTTCATTTTATCACATTCATCTATGTTCATCTATCCACAATCAAATTTAACTTTGTAGTCTTTCTTTTCCATTTATAGATAAAATATTTATGAATGATTATGTTCTACATAAGTATTACAAATATGGGGATTCTGACATATCTCTATCTTATGTCCATATCTACCACAATGACTACACCTATTTTCTATTACTAAATTCATTTGATCATTTTGTCCTTTATTGCAACTATTTCTACCAATACTTGTCATTGATTTTATATTATTATTTCTTATCAAATTCCTAGTTCATTGATCATTACTACTAATATGACCTATATATCAAAGACCTTCATATTTTGGTCTTATTTTTGGTAAAATGGGTTCTTTCATTCCCTATTTATGTTTACCTAAACCTATATCTTCATATCCCATTTTCTTCATCAACTTTGAACCAAATCCTTTAGTATACTTTTTAAAATAATCAAACATAACATTAGACTGATCTTTATGAATATTAATACAAATCTGAGCATCACTACTTCTATCATTATTTGAATCCATATCAATATCAGTTCTGCTAGCATTAGCATTTTTTGAACAATCATGAACTGTATTCAAATCACTTGTATCACATATAACATCAATTTTCAGAATAGGTTCTTATATCTTTGTTATGAATTCTAAATCACTAGTGTCATTTCTTACATCATAATATTTTCTTTCATTTTGACAAGAATCATATTTTGCATATTTTTTTGGATAAGATCACTAGTATAACAAGATGTATCAATCATCAATGGTTTTGATTCTATAGTATTGCAATATGAATATCTCATCATGGGCCTTAAATCATTTGTATCATAAGAAGCATCTTTCATCACTTATTTGTTCTCTACTTCTTCAACCTTTTCTTGTTTTCTCATCTTAGAAACATTAAGAGTAATGATTCCATTTTAGATTATTCTCTATAGATTAATAGGAACAATAAAAAAATATTCATAATAATAATAAACTTCATTAATAACACTTTACATACATTTTTAAGGTATTAAAATTCTCTTTTATCCGCTTCACTAGTAATATCAACAAGCATATTGTTCAAAGTATTTGTTTCATCAATAATATTGTTCTTCAAATCTTTAATCATGTCATCTTGTCTTCTATTATTATCTTTTAGAACTTAATTAGAAATTAATGTCATATATATCAAATCTCCTATAGTACTAGGTAATGTAAAACCACTTTTAGAATCTTTATATGCCTCATCGAGCTTTGCATTCAGATAACTACCAAGTTTTTTTTAAATCATTTTTTATTTCTCTCATCATTGTGTTGGCAATTTTGGGTACTTTGGGTACATTGCCTTTGCTCAAGTGTATAAGTTGTCATTGATGTCAAGAATATTTTGAAGGAATTTGATTTTATGTAAATAATTTGTTTTGATGAAAGTTACGACATGACAGGTTCGAAAGAAAGCAAGTTAGAAAAGTGTCGCGATATCGCGCCATGTCTTATTTTCGTGACTTAAGCAGGAGAGAGAAAGCAAGTTAGAAAAGTGTTGCGATATCACGACATGTCGCAGTTTTGTGACTCAAAGAGGAGAGAGAATGTTCGGAGTCAGAAATGTCACGATTTCGTGACATATTGCAAGGAAGGTTGAATAGACGAAAAAGTGTCACGATTTCATGACATGTTGCAAGAGAGAGAGTCCGAAAGAAAAAGTGTCACGATTTTGTGACATAATGCAGGAGAGAGATTTTGGGAGAAAAAGTGTCGCGATATCGTGACATGTCAGGTTTTCGCAACCCAAAGAAAAGAAAAGCGCTAAGGAGAAAAAGTGTCGTGTTTTCGTGACAAGTCAGAAGACAAAGTGGAAGGAATATAAAGTGTCGTGATTTCGTGACATGCTACAGAACTCGAAGTGACAACTGTCATGATTTCGTGACATGCAACAAAGGGAAGAGTTTGAAATGAGAAGCATCATGATTTTGTGATAGGTTGCAAAGAAGACGTACGGATACAAAAAGTGTCACGATTTTGCGATAGATCGAGATGGCAGCGTTCGATTGGAGAAAGTGTCATGATTTCATGACAAAAACAAAAAGGAAGTCTAAGGAAGCAAAAGTTTCATGATTTCATGACAAAATCAGAGAGGAAGGCTATGAAGATAGAAGTGTCGTGATATCACAATAAAATTGAAGACGAAGTCTGTAGAGGCAGAAGTGTCGTGATTTCGTGACAAAAGTAGAAAGGAGGTCTATGAAGGGAGAAGGGTCACGATATCATGACAAAAGAAAATTTTATGTTGACAAAGGCAGAAGTGTCACGATATCGCGACAAGAGCTTATTTGAAGTCAACAAAGGCTGAAGTGTCGCGATATCGCGACAAAAGTGAAGAACACAAGCTTATACTGAGAGGGGGGGTGAACAGTATAAGACCACTTTTTACTTTTGCTCTAAATCAACTTTCAAATCAGCTTTATGCAGAGAACAGATAGCATTATCAAGAGCAGCAATTAAAACAATGCACAACACATCAACAACAAAGAGACACAACAATTTACGTGGTTCACCCAATGCGGGCTACTCCACGGATAAAATTTCTTACTAAATTTTATCAAAGTCCTCTGGGAATACTTCCCGATTACAATGTTTATGAGCCTCAGCTCAAAGGAGACACCTTCCCCTAATTCTGCTTTGGCTGATGATCCTCTAGAAGACCTCTATCTCTTCTACCCTTAGCAAGTGGAACTCTATCCACAGAAGACACCTGTCTTCCCTGCTCTGGCTGGAGATCTCTGTCCTCAACTCTGTCACAGCAAGCTGGTCCTCTTTTCTGCACCAAACACAGTCCTTTGGTTTGGCACAAATCTATCCTCTTCCTCTCTTCTTTTTTGTTGTAGTTCCTAGTTGGTCGAAACAATCTTTTTCACTATCTGCACAAAGACAGTAGCACTCGATCTAATTAAACTCTTCTACGAAAAACTCAGCAACACATTCTTCGTGCATATAGCAACACAGTCTTCGCATAAACAGTAGCATAGTCCTCTCATGAACAGCAGTACATTCTTTGCGCATACAGCAGCACAGTCTTCACTTAAATAGTAGCACAGTCTTCCACACTTTGACGATTCAATGAAATGCACTCTAATTCTGTAGTCGAACTTCGCTCTCTGCTTCTTCGATGATCGAACCTCAGTGTCGCACTAACTCTGCGAACGCCACACTTTGAATGCACACATCGATTTGTGCCCTAAACTGCTCAAACATCCCTCCTTTAATACTCACAATCTCAAGATGAAATCTTGTTCTTAGTCGGCTGTTCAACCTCCAAATACGTCGGCTGTAAACCCTACGTTGCGTCGGCCCAAATTTAACTCTGTCGGCTTCACTGTCTCCCTGAAGCTCCAGGCGCGAAACTTCAACATGTCGCGATATCGTGACACCTTTTCCTGTCGTACACCCTCTTTAGCATGCTGTAGCGAAATCGTGACGTTTTTGCAATTGTATGCTTCCTTCGCTCTTCTGTCGCGAAATCGTGACACTTTTGTCTTTCGTTGACGTCATCTCACTTTTGTCGCGAAATCACGATGCTTTAGACTTCAAAGCCTTCTTCTCCACTTCTGTCATGAAATCGTGACACCTTTGCCTCTTGCTGACGTCATCAGCAACTCTGTCATGAAATCGTGATGGTTTAGACTCCAAAGCCTTCTTCTCGGCTTCTGTCATGAAATCGTGACACCTTTGCCTCTTGCTGACGTCATCTGCCATTCTGTCGTGAAATCGCGACGCTTTCAACTTCAAAGCCTTTTCTCGGTTTGCACCAGCGAAAATGGAACATGTCACGAAATCACGATGCTTTTACTGCCTTGAGCTCTTTTCTGCCAACTGCTCGTGAAACTGGAACATGTCACGAAATCGCGATGCTTTTCTGCCTTAAGCACTTTTCTGCCAACTGCTCGCGAAACTGGAACATGTCGCGAAATCGTGACGCTTTCTCGCACTCCGTACAACTTCTTTGAAACATGTCGCGAAATCGTGACACTTCCTGCAACTCAACACTACCAACTCATCTTGTCACGAAATCGTGACACTCCCTGCAACTCAACACTGCCAACTCAACTTGTCGCGAAATCGTGACAGTTTTGCCTGAACTTTCTCTCTCCTCAACCATGTCGCGAAATCGTGACAGTTTTTCCTGCTTCATCTCTGCCTTCTAGCATGTCACGAAATCGTGACAGTTTTGCCAAAACTCTCTCTCTCCTAAAACATGTCGCAAAATCGCGACAGTTTTTCCAGAGACTCTGCAACCTTTTTTTAACTTATCTTTTTCTGGATTTTTGGCAACTGGGCTACTCTGATTTTCTTGGAGACTTATTGACCAACTGAAACCTTCATCAAAACACATACTTAGACATAAAACAAATTGCTTCAAGAACTCCTTGATATCAAAGACAACAACTACCAAGAGCTCCTTGACATCAATGACAACAACTAAACTTAGGCAAAGGCAATGTACTCAAGGTACCCAAAATTGCCAACAATCTCCCCCTTTGTCATTGATGGCAACCCTTTACTAAAAACATAGCCAAAACTGAAATCAATCTCTTTGAAGTTTTGCTCCCCCTCACTTGAAGCTTTCCTTTTCACTTGAAGCTCTCCCCCTTACTCATATCTCTCCCCCTTTGTCATCAATGGCAAAGGGTCACCTTTGGGGCTTGGGACTAAGAATGAGTCTCTTAGCTTAGTCCCTCCCCCACATCCTAATGAGGTGATTTTAAAACAGAGTTGGGAGTGAAACTCCCATTAGACACTCATCATCATCAGTGTCTACAATTTCTTTGTCGGGCCTTTTCTTGAGTTCTTTGTTAATGTTTTTGTTCTTGGCACTTATCTTGTTTTTGTTCTCATCTCTTTTCTTGTCCACACCTTGATCCTTGGACCTGTTTATACCATTGTTTTTGTTCCTGTACCTTGTAAGATCAACTCTGCATTTTTTGGCTGAGTGACCTATATTGTTGCACTTGTAACAAACAACATTATTTCTTTCAGGTATAGCTGTTCTTTGAATCCACCTGTTCTGACTAACCCGGTTCCTGTTATTTGAATTGCAAAAAATTGCCTTGTGCCCGAACTGATTACAAGAGTAGCAATACCCTTGAAATAAATTACAACTTCTGAAATTATTTTTAACCATCTTCATTTGAGACATGCAATGTGCAACCATGTGACCAAACCTATAACATGCAAAACATCTACCGAAAAATATTCTTTTAATCGATCTCTTGGGTCCCGAGAACTTCTGTTTCACATTCAAAAATTTGTTTTCTATTTTTGCACATTCATCACTCACAGACTCATGATCTGAAGTACTTTCTTCATCAGAACTTTCTTCTTGTTGAAATCTCTTGCTAGATTCCCCAACCTGTTTCTTGTGCGGCTCAACAAAACCGAGACCTGTTTTATCTGTTGGATTTCTTTGATTTTTGATGAGAGACTTAACCTTCTTGGAGCTATCCTAAAATCTGTAGAGTTTATCCTTGTAATATTCATTTTCTTTTTTCAAAGAAACCATTTTCTGCTCTAACTCATTATACTCAAGAATCTTAGACTCTAACTCATCCTTGAGTTCCTATGTTTTGGCTATAGAGAAGTCGAGACTTTCTATAAGATCGTCTCTCTCCATACAACATTCATCTAACTTAACCTTGAGTCTATCATTCTTCTTTCTTTCTTTTTCCAAAACACTGAGAGCATTATTGAGTTCACATTCAAGATTCTCTATTTGATTGCACTTTGAATTATCAAGACCTCTTTCTGATTTCTTATTACTAGATGTGCTACCCTTTTCAAAAACCATACACGCATCTTCCTTATCATTTTTTGAAGCATCCTCATACATACTAGTAACCAATTCATTATTTGTGCAATCATCCTCAAGGTGCCCAAAATTTCCACATCTAAAGCATTTCATGACCGTGAATTTATGTTTCGGTTCTTCCTCCTTTTCTGAAATGAACAACATCTCATTTTCATCATCACTAGAAGAATTTTCACTATTACTGCTAGAACACTTACTTGCTTTGTCTAGGTAGAAGCTCTTCTTGTTCTTGTGTGAATGCCTCTTTCCTTGATTGTTGTGCTCATCTTTGTTCTTTCTGTAATACCTGTGTTTTTCAAAATCCTTGCTCTTAACATCCTGTAAATCTTCATCACTTTCATCTTTGGAAATAGTACAGTCAGTAGCATAATGACCATACTTTCCACAGTTGAAACATCTTATATTTTTCTTGCTTTTGTGCTTTCTAAAGAATTTGCCTTTCTTGCTATAATATGCTTCTTCCTCACTAGAAGACTCATCACTCTCTTGAATCTGTTTGCCTTTTGATTTCTTGGTAGCTTTGAAAGCTGCCTCTTTCTTTGTATCAATATTCACTTGAGTTCTCATCTCAAAAGCTGCAAGAATACTATGGAGCTCATCCTTTTTCAACTTATCTAAATCTTTGGCTTCCTCAATAGCAGAAATATTTTCACTAAATCTATTAGGAAGAGATCTTAAAATCTTATCACACACATCATTTTCAGCAAGTTCAAGACCTAAGTCTTTCATGGAGTTCACAATCTCATCCATCCGAAGCATGTAGTCACTAATATTTTCATCATAATTCATCTTGAGTTGTTCAAACATACCTTTAAAATGTCTCAACTTGGCCTTTCGGACATTTGCATCGCCTGTATGAACAACCTGCAATTGTTTCCAAATTTCACTAGCTGTCTTGCAGTGAATAACTTTGGTAAGATCAGCCTTCTGTAAACCTTTCAGGATTGCATTCATGGCTTTTGAGTTGCTGTGATGAAGGAGCCTATCTTCCTTAGTATAAGGACCATTTGCAGGAATGGTGTACCCATCTTCAATAACTTCCCATACCTCATTACCAAGGGCCATAAGATAGACTTTCATTCTTGCACTCCACAGACCGAAATCTGATCCATCCAGAATAGGTGTTGCATTGCCACCTAAAAAATCCATTGTGTTCTTAACCAGTTCTTCCTTCCAACTGTAAAACCTTTTCGAAGGAACCTGCTCTGATACCAATTGAAGAACACAAGCTTATACTGAGAGGGGGGGTGAACAGTATAAGACCACTTTTTACTTTTGCTCTAAATCAACTTTCAAATCAGCTTTATGCAGAGAACATATAGCATTATCAAGAGCAGTAATTAAAACAATGCACAACACATCAACAACAAAGAGACACAACAATTTACGTGGTTCACCTAATGCGGGCTACTCCACGGATAAAATTTCTTACTAAATTTTATCAAAGTCCTCTGGGAATACTTCCCGATTACAATGTTTATGAGCCTCAGCTCAAAGGAGACACCTTCCCCTAATTCTGCTTTGGCTGATGATCCTCTAGAAGACCTCTATCTCTTCTGCCCTTAGCAAGTGGAACTCTATCCACAGAAGACACCTGTCTTCCCTGCTCTGGCTAGAGATCTCTGTCCTCAACTCTGTCACAGCAAGTTGGTCCTCTTTTTTGCACCAAACACAGTCCTTTGGTTTGGCACAAATCTATCCTCTTCCTCTCTTCTTTTCTGTTGTAGTTCCTAGTTGGTCGAAACAATATTTTTCACTATCTACGCAAAGACAGCAGCACTCGATCTAATTAAACTCTTCTGCGAAAAACTCAGCAGCACATTCTTCATGCATATAGCAACACAGTCTTTGCATAAACAGCAGCACAGTCTTCTCATGAATAGCAGTACATTCTTCATGCATACAGCAGCACAGTCTTCACTTAAACAGCAGCATAGTCTTCCACACTTAGACGATTCAATGAAATGCACTCTAATGCTGTAGTCGAACTTCGCTCTCTGCTTCTTCGATGATCGAACCTCATTGTCGCACTAACTCTGCGAACGCCACTCTTCGAATGCACACTTCGATCGATGCCCAAAACTGCTCAAACAACCCTCCTTTAATACTCACAATCTCAAGATGAAATCTTGTTCTTAGTCGGCTGTTCAACCTCCAAATACGTTGGCTGTAAACCCTGCGCTGCGTCGGCCCAGATTTAACTCTATCGGCTTCATTGTCTCCTTGAAGCTCCAGGCGTGAAACTTCAACATGTCGCGATATCGTGACACCTTTTCCTGTCGTACACCCTCTTTAGCATGCTGTAGTGAAATCGTGACGTTTTTGCAATTGTATGCTTCCTTCGCTCTTCTGTCACAAAATCGTGACACTTTTGTCTTTCGCTGACGTCATCTCACTTTTGTCATGAAATCGCGACGCTTTAGACTTCAAAGCCTTCTTCTCCGCTTCTATCGTGAAATCGTGACACCTTTGCCTCTTGCTGACGTCATCAGCAACTCTGTCATGAAATCGTGACGGTTTAGACTCCAAAGCCTTCTTCTCGACTTCTGTCATGAAATCGTGACACCTTTGCCTCTTGCTGACGTCATCTGCCATTCTGTCACGAAATCGTGACGCTTTCAACTTCAAAGCCTTTTCTTGGTTTGCACCAGCGAAAATGGAACATGTCACGAAATCGTGATGCTTTCGCTGCCTTAAGCTCTTTTCTGCCAACTGCTCATGAAACTGGAACATGTCACGAAATCGCGATGCTTTCGCTGCCTTAAGCACTTTTCTGCCAATTGCTCGTGAAACTGGAACATGTCACGAAATCGTGACACTTTCGCTGCCTTAAGCACTTTTCTACCAACTGCTCGTGAAACTGGAACATGTCACAAAATCGTGATGCTTTCTGCATCCATACAACTTCTTTGAAACATGTCGCGAAATCGCGACACTTCCTACAACTCAACACTGCCAACTCATCTTGTCACGAAATCGTGACACTCCCTGCAACTCAACACTGCCAACTCAACTTGTCACGAAATCATGACAGTTTTGCCTAAACTTTCTCTCTCCTCAACCATGTTGCAAAATCACGACAGTTTTTCCTGCTTTGCCTCTGCCTTCTAGCATGTCACGAAATCATGACAGTTTTGCTAGAACTTTCTCTCTCCTCAAATATGTCAAAAATGCACTTTCTCTCTCCTAAAACATGTCATGAAATCGTGACAGTTTTTCCAAAGACTCTGCAACCTTTTTCTAACTTATCTTTTTTTGGATTTTTGGCAACTGGGCTACTTTGATTTTCTTGGAGACTTACTGACCAGCTGAAACCTTCATCAAAACACATACTTAGACATAAAACAAATTGCTCCAAGAACTCCTTGATATCAAAGACAACAACTACCAAGAGCTCCTTGACATCAATGACAACAACTAAACTTAGGCAAAGGCAATGTACTCAAGGTACCCAAAATTGCCAACAAAAAGCCAAAAGAAAGTGTACGGTTGCAAAGGTGTCACGATATCGTGACATGTTGTAGTTTCGTGGTAGAAGCTACAGAAGAGTTACAGAGGCAGTGAAGCCGACAAAGTTAAATTTTAGCCGACAAAAATTAGGGCTTGCAACCGACGTAGATTAGGGTTTGTTTTTGGTATAACAGTCGACTAAGATTAAAGTTTTCATCATGTAAATTTTGTTATAAAAGGAGGGCTATTTGGAGAGTTGATAGAGGTGTGTGATTGGAGTGCGACGTTCATAGATAGTGCATAGAGCAAGAAGTTCGATCGTTGAGAGTAGAGTGTGAATTCGATCGTAGTGTGTAGAGTGCATTTCGTCGAATCATTCTAAGTGTGAAAGATCACAAAGGAAGCAGAGTGTGCGAAGAAGATGCTTCTATGATTGCGCAGAGGTGCAAAGGTTGAATTTTGATCAAGTGCGGCTAGGATTATGCAAAAAGAGCAGAGGACTTGTGAACTGAGTTTGATAGTTCTATCAGAGAACTTGAGGATAGAGGTGCATTGGTTCTTTGAGAAGAACCTGAGAATAGATTTGGTTGCTGAGCTACTGTGGACGTGATCATAGAAGGCAGAGGTCTCTTAGGCTAAGCATTGAGGACAGGAGGTCTTCGATGGAAAGGAGTTCCACATGCTGGCAAGAGGTAGAGATAGTTGATCTTCTGAGGGATCATTTCTAGAGCAGAGGGGAAGGTATCTCCTTTGAGAAGAGGCTCATAAATTTAGATTGGGGGAAGGTATCTCCTTTGAGTAGAGGCTCATAAATTCTGTTTGGGGGAAGGTATCTCCTTTGGGCCGAGGCTCATAAACATTGTAATTGGGAAGGATTCCCAAAGAATTTTGAGATAACTTTTAGAGAAAAGTTTTGTGGATGTAGCCCAGCCATTCTGGGTGAACCACGTAAAAATTGGTGTCACTTTGTGGATGATATTGTGCATTGTTTTGATATTGTTGTGGGTATATTGCTTTACTATTTTGTAATATAAAGGAAAAATTAAAAAGAGGTCTTATACTATTCACCCCCCTCTTAGTATAAGCTTGTGTTCTTCAATTGGTATCAGAGCAGGTTACTTCGAAAAGTTTAACAGCTTGAAGGAAAAGCTAGTAAAGAACACAATGGATTATTCAAGTGGCAATGCAGCACCTATTCTTGATGGGTCATATTTTGGTCTTTGGAGTGCAAGGATGAAGGTTCATCTAATGGCACTTGGTAATGAGGTATGGGAAGTAATTGAAGATGAGTACACTATTCCTGTACATGGTCCAAATACTAAAGAAGAAAGGCTCCTACATCACAACAATTCAAAAGCAATGAATGCAATCCTAAAAGGCTTATAGAAAGCAGATCTCACCAAAGTAATTCACTGCAAGACAACTAGTGAAATGTGGAAACAGCTACAGGTGGTTCATATAGGTGATACAAATGTTAGAAAGGCCAAGTTGAGACACTTCAAAGGTATGTTTGAACAACTCAAGATGAATGATGATGAAAATATTAGTGACTACATGCTTCGTATGGATGAGGTTGTTAACTCCATGAAAGACTTAGGTCTTGAGCTTGCTGAAAATGATGTTTGTGATAAGATTTTAAGATCTCTTCCTAATAGATTTAGTGAAAATATTTCTGCTATTGAGGAAGCTAAAGATTTGGATAAGTTGAAAAAGGATGAGCTCCATAGTATACTTGCAGCATTTGAGTTGAGAACTCAAGTGAAGGTTGATGTCAAGAAAGAGGCGACTTTCAAGGCTACCAAGAAATCCAAGGGTAAACAACTTCAAGAGAGTGATGAGTCTTCTAGTGATGAAGAGGCATATTACAACAAGAAAGGCAAGTTCTCTAGAAAGCACAAAAGCGTGAAAAATATAAGATGTTTCAATTGTGGAAAGTTTGGTCATTATGCTACTGACTGTACTATTCTCAAGAATGAAAGTGATGAAGATAAACAAGATTCTAAGAGCAAGGATTCTGAAAAGCACAAGCATCACAGGAAGAACAAATATGAGCACAACGATCAAGGAAAGAGGTATTCTCACAAGCACAAGAAGAGTTTCTACCTAGACAAAGCAAGTAAGTGTTCTAGTAGTGATAGTGAAAGTTCTTCAAGTGATAATGAAAATGAGATGTTGTTCATATCTGAAAAAGAGGAAGAACCGAAACATAGATTCATTATCATGAAATGTCTTAGATGTGGAAATTTTGGTCACCTTGAGGATGATTGCACAAATGATGATTTGGTTTCTAGTATGTATGAGGATGCTTCAGAAAACTATAAGGAAGATGCATGTATGGTTTTTGAAAAGGGTAGCACCTCTAGTGATAAGAAATCTGAAAAAGGCTTTGATGATTCGGAAAGCAAACAAATAAAGGATCTTGAAAGTGAACTTATTAATGCTCTTAGTGCTTTGAAAAAGGAAAGAAAGAAGAATGATAGACTCAAGGATAAGTTAGATGAATGTTGTATGGAGAGAGATGATCTTATAGAAAATCTTGATTTCTCTATAGCTAAGACGCAAGAACTCAAGGATGAGTTAGAGTCTAAGGTTCTTGAGTATAGTGAGTTGGAACAGAAAATGGCTTCTTTAAAAGAGGAAACTAAAGAGTACAAGGATAAGCTTTACAGGTTTCAAGATAGCTCCAAAAAGGTTAAGTCACTCATCAAAGGTCAAAGAAAAACAACAGATAAAACAGGCCTTGGTTTTGTTAAGCCTCACAAGGAACAAGTTGGAGAGTCTAGTAAGAGACTCCAAAAGGAAGAGAGTTCTAATGAGGAAAGTATTTCAGATCATGAGTTCTTGAATGATAGATGCACAGAAACAGAAAATAGAATTCAGGATGAGAAGAAGAAGTTTTCAGGACCCAAGAGGTCGAATAAAAGAAAATTTCATGGCAGATGTTTTGCGTGTCACAGGTTTGGTCACATGGCTTTGCATTGCATGACTCAAGTAAGGAAGGTAAATAATAGTTTTAGAGGTGGTAATTTCTTTCAAGGGTATTGCTACTCTTGTAAATAGTTTGGGCATAAGGCAATTTTCTGCAAGGCTAATAACAAGAACAGGGTTAGTCAGAATAGGCGGATTCAAAGAACAGGTATGCCTAAAAGAAATAACATTGTTACTTGTTATAAGTGCAACAATGAAGGTCACACATCTAGACAGTGTAGAGCTGAACTTCCAAGGTACAGGAATAGGAACAATGGTATGAACAAGTCCAAGGATCAAGGCATGGATAAGAACAGGAATGATAATAGGAACAAGAACAGTGATAGGAACAGGAACAAGAATATGGACAAAGAGTTCAAGAGAAGGCCCGACAAGGAAATTATAGATGCTGATGATGATCAGTGCCTAATGGGAGTTTTACTCCCACCCCAAAATTAATCACCTCATCAGGAGGTGGGGGAGGGACTAAGCTAAGAGGCCCATTCTTAGTCCCGAGCCCCAAAGGTGACCCTTTGCCATTGATGACAAAGGGGGAGAGATATGAGTAAGGGGGAGAGCTTCAAGTGAAGAGGAAAGCTTCAAGTCAGGGGGAGCAAAACTTCAAAGGAAGATTCTCAGTTGTGGGCATAGTTTCTCAGTTGTTAGCATAGTTGGTTTTAGTTTTGGCTCTTGAGACGTGTTTTCAGTAAAGGTTTGCCATCAATGACAAAGGGGGAGATTGTTGGCAATTTTGGGTACTTTGGGTACATTGCCTTTGCTCAAGTGTATAAGTTGTCATTGATGTCAAGAAGCTTTTGAAGGAATTTGATTTGATGTAAAATAATTTGTTTTGATGAAGGTTACAGCATGACAGGTTCGAAAGAAAGCAAGTTAGAAAAGTGTCGCGATATCACGACATGTCGCATTTTCGCGACTTAAGCAGGAGAGAGAAAGCAAGTTAGAAAAGTGTCGCGATATCGCGACATGTCGCAGTTTCACGACTCAAAGAGGAGAGAGAATGTTCGGAGTCAGAAATGTCACGATTTCGTGACATATTGCAAGGAAGGTTGAACGGACGAAAAAGTGTCACGATTTCGCGACATGTTGCAGGAGAGAGAGTCCGAAAGAAAAAGTGTCACGATTTCGTGACATAATGCAGGAGAGAGAGTCCGAGAGAAAAAGTGTCACGATATCGTGACATGTCAGGTTTTCGTGACCTAAAGAAAAGAAAAGCGCTAAGGAGAAAAAGTGTCACGATTTTGCGACAAGTCAGAAGACAAAGTGGAAGCAAGATAAAGTGTCACGATTTCGCGACATGCTACAGAACTCGAAGTGAGAACTGTCACGATTTCGCGACATGCAGCAAAGGGAAGAGTCTGAAATGAGAAGCATCGTGATTTTGCGACAAGTTGCAAAGAAGACATACGAGATGCAGAAAGTGTCGCGATTTCACGATAGATCGAGATGGCAGCGTTCAGTTGGAGAAAGTGTCGCGATTTCATGACAAAAACAAAAAGGAAGTCTAAGGAAGCAAAAGTGTCACGATTTCGTGACAAAAGTAGAGAGGAAGGCTATGAAGACAGAAGTGTCGCGATATCGCGACAGAAGTGAAGATGAAGTCTGCAGAGGCAGAAGTGTCATGATTTCATGACAAAAGCAGAAAGGAGGTCGACGAAGGGAGAAGTGTCGCGATATCATGACAAAAGCAAAGTTGATGCTGACAAAGACATAAGTGTCACGATATCGCGACAAGAGCTTAGTTGAAGTCGACAAAGGCTGAAGTGTCGCGATATCGTGACAAAAGCCAAAAGAAAGTGTACGGTTGCAAAGGTGTCGCGATATCGCGACATGTTGTAGTTTTGCGGTAGAAGCTACAGAAGAGTTACAGAGGCAATGAAGCCGACAAAGTTAAATTTTAGCCGACAAAAATTAGGGCTTGCGACCGACGTAGATTAGGGTTTGTTTTTGGTATAACAACCGACTAAGATTAAAGTTTTCATCATGTAAATTTTGTTATAAAAGGAGGGTTGTTTGGAGAGTTGATGGAGGTGTGTGATTGGAGTGCGACGTTCGCAGATAGTGCGTAGAGCAAGAAGTTCGATCGCTGAGAGCAGAGTGTGAATTTGATCGTAGTGTGTAGAGTGCATTTCGTCGAATCATTCTAAGTGTGAAAGATCACAAAGGAAGCAGAGTGTGCGAAGACGATGCCACTGTGATTGCATAGAGGTGCAAAGGTTGAAGTTCGATCAAGTGCGGTTGGGATTGTGTAGAAAGAGCAGAGGACTTGTGAACTGAGTTTGATAGTTCTATCAGAGAACTTGAGGACAGAGGTGCATTGGTTCTTTGAGAAGAACCTGAGAACAGATTTGGTTGTTGAGCTACTGTGGACGTGATCATAGAAGGTAGAGGTCTCTTAGGCTAAAGCATTGAGGACAGGAGGTCTTCGATGGAAAGGAGTTCCACATGCTGGCAAGAGGTAGAGACAGTTGATCTTCTGAGGGATCATTTCGAGCAGAGGGGAAGGTATCTCCTTGAGCAGAGGCTCATAAATTCAGATTGGGGGAAGGTATCTCCTTTGAGCAGAGGCTCATAAATTCTGTTTGGGGGAAGGTATCTCCTTTGGGCCGAGGCTCATAAACATTGTAATTGGGAAGGATTCCCAAAGAACTTTGAGATAACTTTTAGAGAAAAGTTTTGTGGACGTAGCCCAACCATTCTGGGTGAACCACGTAAAAATTGGTGTCACTTTGTGGATGATATTGTGCATTGTTTTGATATTGTTGTGGGTATATTGCTTTACTATTTTGTAATATAAAGGAAAAAGTAAAAATAGGTCTTATACTATTCACCCCCCCTGTAGACACCAAAACAGCACCAATCCGATTATGTGACTGCAAACACTGATCGCTTTGACAAACACAGCCCCCAGGGTAGCCCTCAGAGGTTAAATAGTGGTCTTAACCACTTTCATAGCAATTTTGTAAGGTCAAGAAGCAATTTGGCACACTTGGACACTCTGCCCAGTATTCGTTTCACCCAGGTATGAATTCAAAATAGAATCCGTCCCACCCCAGGACGAATTCCGAATTCATCCCCGGGTGGGACGAATTCTAAGCTTAACGGGCAAAAAGACAAATGGTGCCAAGTGGCAGCCCGGAACAGTCAGTTAAGGGCTCCTGCCTTGCATGCATGTGTAAGTGGA